>VMKM01000279.1:0-436113 GCA_008360985.2 Macquaria ambigua | reverse complement strand
CAATCTGGTTTCCGTCAGAAGCATTCCACTGAGACAGCTCTTCTCAGAGTCTCCAATGATATATTGATGTCTTCTGATGTGGGTGAATGCTCTGTTTTGGTGTTGCTGGATCTTAGCGCAGCTTTTGATACTGTAGATCACAGCATCCTTACTGACAGGCTCAGGCAGTGGGTGGGTGTCTCTGGGAGAGCCCTGGACTGGTTCTCCTCCTATCTCTCAGATAGGAGTTTTTCTGTGTCACTTGGTCCCTACACGTCTGAAACTGCTGCTCTTTCCTGTGGCGTGCCTCAGGGCTCTGTCTTGGGTCCTATTTAATTTGCTTTATACATGCTTCCCTTGGGTCATATTATTAGCACATTTGAAGGAATTTCTTATCACTGCTACGCTGATGATATCCAGCTGTATGTCTCGTTTAAGCCTGATGACACAGACAAACTGACTGTTTTGCAAGATTGTCTGACTGCCATTAAGGACTGGATGGCTAACAATTTCTTACAGTTGAATTCAGATAAGACAGAGGTCCTCATCATTGGTTCAAATAGCATAGCTTCCAAGGTTGCTCAGTGTATTGGGTCCCTTTCTTCTGCTGTACAGTCAAATCTTAGAAATCTTGGTGTTATGTTTGATCAGGCTATGTACTTCGAACAACATGTCAAATCATTGACCCGTACATGTTTTTTCCATCTACGAAACATTGACAAACTCAAGTCCATTGTATCTCAAGCTGAGCTAGAGATGATCATTCATGCTTTTATATCATCTCGGCTAGACTACTGCAATTCCATTTTCACCTGCCTCAGCAAATCGTCTCTGGATCGTCTTCAAATGGTCCAGAACGCTGCTGCAAGGCTGTTGACCCGGTCCAGCAGGACAATTCATATCACACCCATTTTATCTTCCCTACACTGGCTTCCCATCAAGTTCCGGATTCATTTTAAGGTTCTTGTTTTTACGTTTAGAGCCCTGCATGGTCAGGCACCAGTGTACATCTCTGACCTGCTCCATCCTTACACCACCAGTAGGTCACTGAGGTCTTCTGACAAGGGCTTACTGGTTGTTCCTCGTGGCCGGCTAAAAACAAAAGGTGATCGTGCCTTTGAAGTGGTGGCTCCAACATTGTGGAACGCCCTCCCTATAGACATACGATCTGCGGTCTCTGTTGATGCCTTTAAAAAACAGCTGAATACTTATTTATTTAACCTGGCCTTTGTATAGTCTCGTGCTGTATGAATTGGTTGATGGTGTTTTTAAGGTCTGGTTGCCTATGTTTTATTGCTTGTTTCTTTTTATTGTTGCTATTGTCTTATTTTTTACTTTTGTACTTTTGTGAAGCACTTTGTGATCTTGCTCTGTGAAAGGTGCTATACTAAATAAACTTTACTTACTTACTTACTTACATCATGATTAAGAAATGTAATGGATCATTCAGAGACGGCATGCACATGGGAAGCAGATTCCTACTTACCATCCATCGTAACCATAGGCTGGTCTCGCTAGCGGTGCGCAGGGTGACATTGGCGGGGGCCATGTCAGGAGGCGCCGGCAGGGTCTGGATTTTCCTGGAGGGCTGGCTGGGAGGACTAATGCCCACTATGTTCACCTGACGCATGCGGAACCTGGTGTTTGGAGTTAAACATTATAATGCAACTTCCGCAGGAGGATGGTTTAATTTGAACTGAAATCACAGCTCAGAATCAGGCAACTTGAAATGAACTCGCAGCATTACTGTAGTACTTGCAGTGTGCATCCTCTTACATGAGGCCTATTGCATTTGAACTGAGATCAGAGCATTGGATATGAATACAGTATGAAAATGAGTGGAGGGCTTCTTTGTGTTACAGCCTGAATATGCAAACAGAAAAAAAAAACAAAAAATGAAATTCTGATCTAACGTGAGCTCTAATACAAATGTAAAGTTGCAGCACTGATGTTGGAATGATGAGAACTATAGCTGTTGTAGGTCTTCAGGGATTGGCTCGGTGAAATATTCATTGGCTATATTGAATGTGATCATGGAAAACAAGCAGACTGCATCGAGATAACGATCATGTGCGCGCTGTAAAAACAATTTGAAAATCGCACTCTCCATAACAAGCTTGTATCGGAATCAAAGGAATAGAGAATAAGACATGGCTCCTGGGATGTGCTGAAATTAGCTGACATACTGAAGCGCACACACACCTTATCTGTTGTATTTCCATGTTATCTGGCATTAGATTAAAACTGGGTAAAATCATGACCAGTTTCATCCCTAATAACAACATTCTGTTACTATAATAATTCACTATGCTGTGTATGCATGTCCTGTGTACAAAAGTAAACAGTATAGCGACAGCAGACCAACATTTTCTGTGTTTAGGCCTATGTTCTGCTATTGGAGAATGTGTACTGAGCGCTGTTGTCCTTTGTATAATATTAACTTTGTAACAAATTTAATTTATTTCATTTGTAAGGTGCCTTGCTGGGGAATTGATTCAAATTAGACATCTAGGCTAAGTCTGGGCCCATTTACAGGTTTTTTTGTTAACCAGAAATTGGTAACATTCAGATGCCCATTACAGATAAATGGAGGCAGACATGGTGAAGCAGACACAGTTCCCAGTAGGCTACCTGTAGAAGGTGTATGGGTTGAGACCTGGCACCTCTAAGGAGCGAGCCTCAGGTTCGTTGGACACCTGGTGGACCATCACCCAGTCCTCATTTTCTCCTACCACACCCACCTGGGACCAAGACAACAGAGAGCATGACAAATACAGTAGATACCACAATGAGTAACAGTGCAAGCACTACAAGCCTCTCTATCTGAAAAAGCCAATGAGATCTGTATTCAATCTTGAAAATCAGATTTGTGTCAATATCTGAAAACAATCCAATATAAGGAAGATAACTCCAAAAGCAATAACACATGATTAAGGATTAAGTCTGGTTCACCTGGGCCTCCACCTGCCAACGGGAAATGGAGGTTTTGCCATCATAGCCAGGTTTGAACTGCAGGGTGACAGAGCGTGGGCCGATGTTGGAAATTGCCATGTTGGTAGGAGGGCCAGGAAGCTCTATGAAGAAGCAGAGAGGAAAGAGACAAAAGTTGGACAAAATGACTGAGGGAACAAATAACAAATGGCTATATGACATATGTCTGGCTGCCTTTCATACAGGGTTGGTTTTGGTTTGTAGACTTTGCTTGATATAATCTATCTACCGCAGCGCCCTCTTGTGGCCATACAGACACTGCACTTATTTCTCATCCTTGATGCTCCCAATTTCAGCTAAGACGGCAAAAAGCAGATTAGATTTGGAAAAGATGCTTACACCCAGTACACAGGCGGAGACAATGCCATGAATGTCAATTACACTGCAGTTATCTGGAGATACGATTCTGATATCCTACTGTTTACACTTGAGCTGAGTAAACAATAAGAACGGATTATTTGCTGGAAATCCTGGAGGGGAAACAAATCTGAAAATGGTGAATTCAAAGAACAGCGGGGCGGAGGGGGTTGGGGGGGCATTTTGGTGTATACGAATATCATTGTTGAATATCATGGTTTTGTGTTTCAGTGTGTCTAGATAGGTATGTACTGTATGTGCTTGTGCATAAAATATTTTGAGTTTACATAAATCCTAGTTGAAGACATTAACGTCAAACTGTGGCATATTGGAGTGTGGACAGTGGCCTAATATTAAAAAGATATAATCACTCCCATGGGCACACTAAGCAATTTTTTTCAAAGATTGCTTAAATGCGGGTGTATTCAACCCTAGTGAAATGCAGATCATACGTGCCGTAGTAAAATTACCACCTCTAAATCATTTGCATGACTGATTATTGAGGTGGCTTTTAGCTGGATTGTTAGGGTGCAGTTGCAGGCACATAGGTGTTCTCTTTACACATATACAATGAGAGTAATCACCATTCTGGGGACTATAACTGCTGCTCTGAAGCCTGCTCTCAATATAACAGCCTGTCATTTCACAGGTTTCACAGCTGTACGGGCTCTGAATGCTGCTCCCGTAATTGATGTGGGCATTGTATTTCTATTACACAATTTTGCAAAAGTGAAATCATTAAACACTGTAATTGTCCTTAATGCTCTCGTGGGAGCTATTATTTTGCAGATGCGGGTGTATTGGTGTTTTTTTTTTTTTTTGTTTCTGTCCCAGCTGAGGTGACTGGGGTCCGATTTCATTGTGTCTGGCGCCAGACAACATGGAGTGTGTTCACCAAGTTTAATGTGAAACTGTAAATATGCAGGAAGGGAAGGTTCAATAAAGGTTCCCAGCTATTGAAAAATTAACCCTGATGCCTGCATTACAAACTGGAGATGTGGGGTTTGAAAGAGGGTGTTTAGGAGACAGGGAGGCTCTAATGAAAGAGTTGCATTATAGGAAATGTAGGATCCAGTGTTTTCATTATCCAGACAGAGTAACTGGGACATTTCTGGAAAGAGAAAGATTGTTCAAGGTTCGTGCAGCTTTTTAAGAGTAAAATTCAAGCACTTTTCAAACACTTTCAAGGTACCTAAACCAAAAAATAGCCAGACTCTCGAAGTCTTTATTATCACATCTAAATAGTTACTACAAATGCCAGAAGACAACAAACAAATATGACAACATGATTGTTTCATTTCAAATATTAAAAGATTTTGTGATTGTGTAGATGAAACACCAGATTATGATGAAAATCAAGCATTCTTCAAGGAGTATATCCAAATTCAAACATATTCCTAACCTTGAAAACATAATGGTTAAAATTAAGCATTTTCCAAACTTTCAAGACTTTGGTTGAACCCTGATTGTTGTTTTTCAAATTTTAATGCTGTGAGCACTACAAATGAAACATCATTCACCTCTGATGCACCGAGGTGGAAGCATCTCAGAGCTGGATATCTCATAACCTGGGCAAATAACTGATATCACTAAGTATTTGTTTTGTAATTTGGGTGTACTCAGATTGTTTGGTTGCTGACCTGGTGGGACGCCAGAGGAGATGGTGGAGGAGGACAGCTGGCCCTGGCCTTTGGAGGTCATTCCTGCCACTTCAATGGTGTAGGTGGTGAGAGCAGTGAGTCCAGTGACCCTGTACTCTAAGGTGACATTCGGCAAGTAGTGGGTAACTCTGGTGTTTGTTCGGTTGTACTCCTCCCACGAAATCCGGTAACCTGAAGAGCAGCAGAGATGGGGTTGACAGCAACAGACAGAGAATCCTCTCAGGGAAAATTTGACAGCAGTTTTACTACAATAGCGACTCTCAGCTCGCATGCTACGCTAACAGAAATATTAAATTAACTTCATCAAAAATTGAATATAGCAAATTAAATCAGCCTGTGATTATACCTCCCTGCACACACACACACATCCTCCACCCACTCCCGTCCACACACACATGCTTACCCTTTCAAAGTTAATGCAATTTGCTCCTTGGCCAGCAGCTCTTTTCATGTGATTGCATAAGGCATTAGGCAGCATTTCTTGCCAAATCAATAATTTCACATGGCATGTCAGTGTTTGTCTCCTGGGAGTGTGCAGCACATTAAAATGTTTTTTGGATAAACACTTTACAATATGCCGTTAAATAACCTTTGCAAACCCTTGAATATTAATGTCACTGGTGGGCATTTGCTCTTTGATCGAAGTTTGTACAGAATTAAGTAAGAGCATTATGTAAACTGGAATGGAAGGGACAGTGGCTCACTCGAAAGATATTTAATCAGGACATTTTCCACGAACATCCATAGAAAAGTGAGACGAAATCTTTATTTTAAAGATCAACTTACTGTTTATTTTTCAAAACAGGTAACAGTGTCATTTGTGATACTCAGCACACATTGTTCCTTTTGCATAAATAAAGACCAAATTGCAAACATATTGTCTTATGAGAAGCAAAATGTAACCAAAAGCCAAAGATGTCTTTGTGCACAGTTACGTTCTGGTACACTACCATTAGCCATAGAAACAGGCAGGGTTAATGGTCTCCCTGAGGAGGAACGGCTTTGTTTGTTATGTAATTTGGATGAGACTGAAAACAGTCCATTTGATGTTTTATTGCACTTTATACGATGCTTTAAGGTTATACTTTTATTTTAGTAAAACGCCCTTCATCTCTGCTTACCTCTTCTTTTTTTGTGACAGGTTTTATTTGCAGAGCTTGGGAGAGGAGACAATGTTCTTTGTTTGCAATGTTATGTTTTATGTAAGAAGTTATATTATTTTCTGACAAGAGCTGTCTCACCGCTGCAGTGGTATATTTGGTGTCTTCTAAGCTCATGCGGCCTAGGCAGC
Source organism: Macquaria ambigua (assembly GCA_008360985.2). Taxonomy (NCBI): domain Eukaryota; kingdom Metazoa; phylum Chordata; class Actinopteri; order Centrarchiformes; family Percichthyidae; genus Macquaria; species Macquaria ambigua. Next base: position 429,834 of record VMKM01000279.1, on the reverse strand, counting down.
AGTATGTCAATGACGCAAATAAAATAAACACCAAACAATCAAGTAGCTGTCCTAAGTGTGCCCACTTTCATGGTACCTAAAACAAATATTTCCAGACTCTCAAAGCTTTTAATTGTTACAATAAAAGCCAGGAGACAACAAATATGACAACAGGATTGTTTCATTTCAAATATTAAAAGATTTTTGGTTTCCATGAGTGATTGTGTAGATGATGAAACACCAGAGTATGTTGAAAATCAAGCATTTTTCAAGGAGCATATTCGAATTCAAGCATATTCCTAACCTTGAAAACATGACGGTTAAAATTAAGCATTTTCCAAACTTTCAAAACTTTGTACGAACCCTCTACAAGTATCATTTTGGAGTGCAGTGAATGTACCTGTGAGAACTCCATTCTTCTCGCTGGGCTCACTCCAGCTGACTTTGAGTGAGGTGTCCAGGATCTCGGTGAAACTCAGGTGACCCACAGCACCGGGGGCTGGACAGAGACAAATAAGAATAATGAGCAAGGCCAAAGGGTAAATGAGACACTGTGCATACAGTATAAATTCCTTGCTGATTAGCTGGCACACTGGACATAGTCACAAGCTGGTGACAGCGTTTGCAGTCTAAATGTGTTTACAACAAAAACAAGGTAATTGCTGAAAATATTGTCTGATGACAAGTCGAGGAAAATTAAAGAGTTTTTAAAGCTTAACCAATAATCTCTAAGGGAACTAAATCCCAATTACGATGATTCTGGCTGGATGCAGAATATACTCAGTCATTAGCGCTTCTCTACAACTTCGTTCTGCATGAATAATAGATCCTGCCCAGAGGATGTGTTACTGTGAGATGCTCGTGTCCCCGCGTCACCACAGGAGAGAGAAAACTGTGGAAGAGAAGTCACTTACTGTCCTCATGTGTCCTTAATGCTCTGGGCGGGCTGCGGGGGCCATCTCCGGGCGTAGTGAAACACAGCACGGAGGTGTAATACTCTGTGAACTTCTTCAGACCTGTCACATATCCCACATGGACGCTGTCCTGGAAGTTCGGTCGCACTGTTACCATAGTAACCTCTTCGTCTTTGCCGGGCTCCCAGGCCAGCAACTAAAACAAACAAAAAAGAAAAAAGTGAGTGTGAAGAAAATGACCCAGACAGCCGAAAATAAAGCAGCTAACCGTTTTTTCTGTAATCATTTTCACACATTTATTCTCAGAAAACTAACAGTAGTGTTTCTCTCTGGTAGTCCTGAGCCACTCTGAGGAGATATTTGGCATCATAGCTCTGCCAAATATATTTAGAAAGACGCCCTGAAGAGGTTTTGACTGGGAGGGAATGGCTGAATAGCTCCACTAAGACAGACTGGGAGAGGAAGAGAGAGTTGAGGCTCAAGAGAGGCATGATAGCATCCCATCATGCATGTTGACTGCAGACCATATAGCATCTACAAATGGGACTTGGATCGAGCAATTAGGTGCTTAGGTAATGAGTCCCAATGGCAGGTCTATTGGGTTTGTTTCCAGTTTCCAGAGTAAAGGAGCTTCCAGAATAGTAAAGAGTTGGCAAGAGGATATCAGAGGGATAGATGCTTGACTGTCTGCCACTCTCTCTTTTTTTCTCTCCATCTCTCCCGTCTTTTTCTGCATCTCCATGAAAGTCTTCCTTTGCCTCACTTTCTATCACCTTTCACACTCTGTAACTCCCTTTTGTTTCTCCCTGGAGAAAAACCTGGTATTTAAAATTCTGATTGGATTTGTACAGTGACCCCTCCACCCAGCTGGGTAAGGCCTGTGGAGCACTATCGAACAGACAGACAAAAAGGAAGGAAAAAAAAAACCCAATGACATAATTAAGCCTCAACAGAGTCAACGGAAAAATAAAACTGCCATATGGATGTGGCTTTATGATTCCCTGTGGGCTATATTTGTTTCAATGAAGTATACACAAGAGACAGAGCGATGGACTATATTCAAGAGCCCATGACAAAATAATGAAGTCATTTATCATTACGTGCACACAGCTTCACAATAAAACATATGAAAAATGGTTGCAAAGATAAAGAGAATGACCTCTGACTGACAAATGGGTGAATAAAGTCCATCATTCACGATGGCACCAAATATCTTTTGCCCCTTGGCTTTTCTCTCCCTCTTGCTACACAGGATGTGTGATACTACAAGATCAGATCTGACAGTTCTGTCAATGCACGTGATGACTGGTGGTGACGGCGCTGCGGCAGCTACTGACCCTGTAGCCCTGGTTGATGCCGTTGATGAACTGGGGGTTGGGGGCTGTCCACGTAAAACGGAGAGTTGTCGAGTTGACCGCCTCGGCCTGCACGTTGCCGGGGGCGATGGTGGGTACTGGGATGGACGAGGAGAGGAAGAAAAAGGGAGACAGAGGGGAAAAAAGGAAGCAGGAGAAACAAGTGGAAAGACAAAAAACAAAGGTGTGAGAACACCTTTCAGTTGGCTGCTGGAAGTCTGCCTGCTTCTATTCTGATGTCAGTATTGATCGCTGTTGCACAGGCCAGGGCAGATACTGCCATCACTCTTTTTCTGATGACACTTACACCTAATACCAGGGCTCTCTGTGGGTTTGGTTGTGACTGTGCGAGCCTGCTTATGGATTTCAAGGGGATGTCACACCTTTGTGTGGTCCTTACAAAGAGGAGTTAATGCTAATGCAGTTGAACATCAGTCATCACCGGCTTTTAGTAGATGATTTCAGTCAGAGATAAAAAATAAACTGTGTATAATAACACCGCACTTGCAGGATGTTGCATCCCATCCTTATTAATCATGAATAATTATCATCCTTAAAAGAGCAGCTTGCTTAAAATCAACACATATAAATGCAGACTCACTGAAAACTTCACATTCAATAATTAAGAAAGAAAATAGTCAGCATATCAGCTTTGGTCTTGGATCAATAACATTGATGATGTGAGTGCTCACCTCCCTGCAGAGTCCACTCAGTGACTTTATGGCTGAAAGTGCCCAAACCCGCCCCATTGTAGGCAGCCACCTCAATCTCATAGTTAGTCCAGATGATGAGGTCCTCCAGCAGCAGGTTGGTCACATCTGGACTGGAAATGTTCTTCATCTGGTAGTCCACAGGCAGCCCAGTCAGACGGTACCTGAGATGCACATACATGAACTCTGAATGCTGGACTTTGCCACAAATGAAAACCATTAGAAACCTGTGTTTGCTGTCTTGTTTGCACCCTGAATTTGACATGTTAGATGGTGCACTGACAAAGAGAGGACATTACAGTACTTTGTTGCTTGACCCAAGACTCGCAGTACACTAGACTCCCTGCTAGGGGGAGACAAAGCCCCAGCAAACAAGCAATTAAAAACTACTGACGGCACTGACTGCTGTCTGGAAAACACCTGCTGTTTCATTTGGATGCAATGAATAAAAAGCCTGACAGAAAACCAAACTAATTACATGTTTGCAGGATTTGAAGTCAGTTTGGGATATTGCTGACTCTGCCAATAAGAGTTGCTAAAGTTTTTTAAAGGCAAAGTCATTCAATTTTAATTTTCTCTCAGACTAAAATATTTTTTAAATACAGTGTTAACTGACACTGTAGGCACTCTTAAGTGAAACATGCTGTGTGTGACTTAATTCCACCAGCTTTCCATAGGACTGGAAATTAAGTTAAAAACAGTATTAAATGGATCAAGAAGATTTTAGTATGTGATGGTGTACATAAGAAAGGTAGGATTTTATTTCACAGTGTTTTTATATTTCTTTATATTTGTTCATACAGAAAGTGCAAATCCCAAATTCCCAATGTCACAAATTAAAAATGAAATCAATCAACTAAAATCCAAAATCTAGATATTTCCATTCCTGTATTATAAGAGCAGGACACAAGGATGAACCTCATGCTGAACTGAACGCATGCTTGTAAGTTCCAACCTTTGAAATAAAAAGTAAGAAATGGACGGGTGTCAGCTGACGGGTGGATGAACAGGGAACTTTACCGGACGGTGTAGCCCCTAAGGATGCCGTTCTGGTGGCTTTCTGGCGGAGGCTGCCACTGGATCATGATGGACTGGTTGGTCCTACCGCTAGCAATGACGTTTTGAGGAGGGGCACTGGGGGGCTCCTCTGGGAGAGAGACACTGCAGTACACACACAAACACACATGCAGAGATACGAAAAGAGAGGGTGGTGAAAAATAGGAATAAAAGGACAATTTCTTTCTGAAAATCTTCATGGACAGCTCAATTTAAAGCTAAATACCTGTATAATTTCAACTGAAGCACTTAACCCTCTTTTTCTGTCTCTCAACTGTTTCTCTCTTTGTTAAAAATCTTGACCATATGCACAGTGCCCCCCCTTAATACCACATCTGAGGAAGACACAGGATGCCAGCCACCTGAACGCTATATATTTACCCTGACAAAACACCATGAGGGCCTGTGGAGAAGATGCGTATGAGAGATGGAAGTGAGATCAGTGGGGGTGACTTAGTACCAAATGGCGTCACAGAGCGCTCGGTGCCAGCCCCCCTGCAACACACAGACGGAGCCCCCTGTGGCTCTCCTCTGGCTAGGGAGCTGGCAGCGTGACAGACTGGTGGGGGTGGGGGTGGGGTGGGGGGTGGGGGGGTGAATGCTTGAAGTTGTGTGAGGCCGCAGAGAGGCCAAACCTAATGTCGCCTCAAACCTAAATCCCTCCTGCGGCTTTCAGAATCTGAGAGCAAGTGGGTGTTTGTGTGTGTGAATGTGTGTTTACATGTGACTGTGCATGTGTTTGTGTGTGTATCCACTTTGGAAGGCTCACACGTATATCCCTCTTCACTGACTCTTGACTGAAGGGATGGGATCAGTCAAACTGGTTGTCTAGGAAACGTATTTTATGAGCACAATGTGCTATTTACTAACAGCCACAAACTTCTGCAGGGGATTCTTGTTTTTTGACAGCTAAGATTTCTCATTGCTATTGCCAATTAAATGGCGTGCTAATAACTAGTTCTACCATAGAGCAATGTTTTGATGGATTTCAAACCAAAAGAATGGATAAAAAGCTTGCTTTCCTAAAATGAACATGTCCTTGGAAAGTTGAATGGTATAGCTTGAAGTCCCCCCTACAAAGGAAACTATTGGCATTTTGTATTTATCTATTTTGTATAACCTGGATAAAAAAGACAAAAATAGTGTTGATGTGGAGTGGTAGGAATAGATACAGGATGTGGCTTTAGCTCACCGGTCTGTCTCCTTGCTGAACTGCCCCTTCCCCACATCATTAACGGCACAGAGGCGGAACTGATAGGAGCGCGCCGGGATCAAGCCATTGACCATCACTGCAGTGGACTCTGGCTCAATATTTGCCAGCAGGATGGCCCAGGGAGCATCTGGAACAAAGAAAACCACGTTTTACACCTTGCTCCACACGTACACACATCTCCTTCATTGCTATGCTAACCATTCACCTTAACATCCCATACAATTGAACAATTTTGTAAGGAAGGAATCTCACATTTCTAGCAATTTCACTAATGTTCAGAAGGGATTTTCACTTTCATGCCTGCAATCATTTTGTCATGGCAGATATAAAATTCTAATTCATTAAATGAAACAAGTCATGCTGAGAGAAAAGAAGCAAGAGAAACAGAACAGCACAACGGGCTGGAGATTATAGACCCAACACAGCTCTACAGTGTGTCAGCTTCAGTTGAAAATGCTTGTTACATGCAGAGCTGTAAAGTGATAGACGGTAGTGTAGCTTACACATCCAACTGGAGATTAAAAGCAATGATGGACATTCTTAATTAGTCTTATTGATCATGCTTTTAAATTCCTTTTCAAGTGCTTTGCTGTATTTGCTTTGCACTTAAGCTCTTTGGGAAAAAGACTGACATCACAGGAGCCTGGTTCCATGGAAATAAAAAATCTAAACAAGCAACATTTAAGCAACATCTTTTTCACTCTTTGCTGCAATGTTGATCCCAAGAGCTGGTTTCCCTAAACTGACACAAAGGGTACAAAGCACAGAAGGAAGGTAGAGAAGGATGCAATAGATGGATGCATGACTGGAAAAGACTGGATACTATGTGACTTACTGTTCTCAGAAACCTCCAGGATGTAGCGTATGAGGGGACTGTTGCCATCAAAAGGCTTGGCCCAGGCCAGGTCGATGGCTCTTTTTTCAGATGTGCTCAGCACCGCTGTAGGGTTCTCTGGGGCATGGGGCAGCTGCCTGCAGGGAACATCGGGACAACTTCGATAAATAAAAGAATCTCTCCTACCATGGCAAATCCTCCACGGGGACAGGGAGTTACCGAGCATTTCGGCCTTCTCTGAACGTCTCTTGTACAAATCTGAAGCAGAGCTGAATGTTTTATAACAGAGAAATCAGTTAGACAGGTGATGAAATGTGGCAAGACAAGACAGCAAAGATGGTTCCTTGTCAAGATGGACACACAGGCAAACAAAACGAGATGGATATCACCAGAGTGGAGGGAAATGGATTGAAACGCATAAGGAGACAGATAGGAAGAAAATGCACAGACAAAGACATGAATAAATGACGCCAAAGCTGGGGATCATTAATTCCTTCAGCCATAAATTCAGATAAGCACAGACAGATTGGTAGATAAACCTTATTGCAATGAACGGATACAGACAGTAACTCAGTCAAACAAGACGGCCGATAGAAAGACATAAAAACAATCAGTCAGTCCATCAGTTTGGCAAACAAAAAGTTAGATGTCTCATTCATATTCAATTTACCCTTCTCGCAGTGACACACCGTGTGCCAACATACAACAATAGCAGGCAAAGTTTTGGAGAAAGAGAAGATCTGAGGTGACAAACAATACAAAAGTGGGATTGGGGGGTGGAGGTGGTGGTGGTGGTGGTGGTGGGGGTGGGGTGGGGTGGGTGGGGGGGGTTCCCCCTTGGGGCTGGAAGTGTGTCGGGTGAGAATGAGGACAGGGGAGGTGAGGAAGAGCAGGTGCCATTTAAGTGGAAATGAGTCAGAGGTGTCAATAGGAACAGGCAGAATGGCAGGCAAAGGTTGGTGGTGGTGTCTGGCTCTTGCATGTGCGTGAGTGTGTGTACATGTATGTGTGTGTGTGTCTGTGTACGCATTGTCTTGCTTCAAAGAACATGCTCCTTCCTGTGTCTTTGCACTGGAGAATATTGGAGGAACAAGAATGTGAGAGAAAAAGAAGAAAATAGAAAGCCAGGCAAGTCATAAAGGCGAGGTTAGGTACCTGACACGGAGGTGTGCGCTGCGGGAGTCGTTGCCGCCAACGGACGTGACTCTGCACGTGTACGTGCCTATGTCACCTGACCAGGTTTGGGAGATGTGGAGGGTGCCGTCTGCATCCAGTCGCATGCGGGGGATGGATTGGACATTGATCACCGAGCCCTCTTTTTCCCAGACATGCCTGGAACACAAAGTCATCTGTCAGCTGGCCTGTTGTTGGTATTGTCATTAATGTCTTCGTCATCATCATCATCACCATCATCTGCTGCATCTTCATTCCTTCAACAGCATCAGTCAATCAGTTTAAACACACTGACGATGTTTAGATGCACTAAATAGACTTTTTTAAAGGGAAATTCTGGTATTTGTCACCTGGGTGTTATAAATAAAGGGATCAGAAAAGATGTGCGTTTACATGCACGCAACATTTAATCAGAATATAACTCTTTTGACATGCGCACAGTGGATCCACCCGCTGTGAAGCATCTAATCTGCCTGAAATATAACAGAAGAAGAAGTTTTTTTTTTTTTTTGTGGCTTCGTTCATCTTTTCAAACACTTGTTTGAACAACTCGTTCTTTCGAGCCTTTTGACCATCGAGGCGTTCAACAATCCTTACAACTTGTTGCAGAACTTAAAAGATTTATCAGCCACAGACCAGTTTGGTTTTGCTGCCGCCATTTTTCTGTCCCTCCCGGAAACTCGTTCACATCACCTAATGTTCCCCCCACGTGGGGGCAAACATGCGCAGAAAGAATATATTTATTCCAACCAGAGACAAACAGTCAGATTAAGTGTTTACATGGTTATTAGGAGCTAATATTCTCCGATTGAACAGATTATCAAAGGTTTACACCACCTCTCTCAACCCGATTGAAAATTCCTTCCAATCGGATCAGCCTCTTCCGATTGAGGTGTCTATTATTCCTACTGTAAACTGAGTTACTTACTACTACATTAGTGAGTAACTCCTACTCAATCAAAGAGAATAGCTAGCTGACAGATTAAACAATGGGCAGCAAAGGTGGACAAACATTCAGTTCACTGTTTTAAATGTCAGACGGAAATCGTAAGGTATCTTTTATTCCACCACAATCCGAGAAGAATATATTATTAGTGAGGTATTTCATCTTTCTCCCCGCTGTCTCTTCAAACTCGCCATCAGAGCTGCCCTGCATGCATATCATAGCGGCTGACGGCTGCATATCAAACACTCATCAAACGTGGCATCAGATGTAGCCTTCTCTTCTGAGTAGAAAGGGACAGAATGCTCTATTGATCGCTACTGATGTCGTCTACAAGCTTGGAGTTCAGAAAAACGTCTGTTGTGTGTTGCACTGGTGTGGACTGCAGTTCTAAGTTGGAGGTATTTGAGAGCGATTTGCTTGTAATGACATACATGCACAGCGGTAGTCGACACAAACGTGTTTACCATGCGTAGGTGTTTGCTTTTGAACAAACTGCATGTCTAGGTCACAACTTGGGGACCCAGTTTTCCGTGTCTGAGCAGTGTTTATATTTCAGTGCATGTATTTATGTGTTTGTGTGCATTCAGTGGAACCCTTAACATTCCTGCAGGGGAACTGGAGCATAGCAGCAGCACAGAATAAGATACAGAGAGATACATAATAAATACTTTGTGCTCAGGGTAGTAAATGACTAATTACAATACAATACAGCAAGTAATAACTATTGATGAAACATCTTCATTAACAGATCTATAGGCCGAATTGGCTGAATAATTGTGCTTTGTCAGGTATTCACTTTAAGGTGTAGAGGATAACAAATACATAGAAATGTGTCCAGATGTCTATTCATCTAGACCAGGGGTTCTCAGCCTTTTGTAACTTAAGTCCCACTTCTGAATGTTAAAACATTTCTGAGGACCACCTTCCCAAATAAATGAGAAAAAAAAACCTTACATCCCAGGTGCTTTGTGTTTAAGTGTCGATGGTTTTAGCGCCTCATTTGACAGGATTTCACCACATTCAACACACTGTGCTTTTCCCTGCCTGCCATTAGGAATCCAAATGTAATGTATTCTCTTATTTCCTCACCACACACGCTTTGGAGCTTTTACTGGCGCAGGGTTGTCTTCCCACATCACTTTTTTTTTGTTTAAATAAACGAACCAATTTTGTGTCACTGCATCCGAGGGAACGTTAGCTAGGTAACAGTGACAACCTGTCTCTACCTACCTGATGATGTGTCGTGATTGGCTGGTGATATTCAAATGTAACTGGTCACTGAAATTATGCCTTTTAATTTGACGTTTTTTATTTACATGAATTCTTGAGCACATTTAGATATTACCACAAAAAAAAAATGTATCTAACCATTTGGCAGTACCACTGCCTCCGCTGCCCACTAGATGGCGCCCTGAGGCCCACCATTGGGCCACGGCCCACTGGTTGAGAATGGCTGATCTAAACTGTTGTAACTCCCTTTTCACCAGCCTTAGCAAGCATTCCTGAATCAGTTGCAAGTTGTCCAGAATGCAGCTGCGAGGCTACATTCAGGACAACAGGTGCCCTCAAAGTTTTCATGTGCCACCTATTTTGAATTCCGTACATTGACTCCCTAACAAATTTAGATTCCAATTTAAAATGTGTGTGCATGGTCAGGCACATTAGTGGTCTCTGAGACCTCAGGCCTTCTGATCAGGGCTTGTTGTTTGAGCCTCGCTCCCGGCTTAAAACCAAAGGATAATGGCTGTGAGGTCGCAGCTTGTTAACTTTGAAATTCGGAGAGCCTTGGTAGCCGAATGGTTACAGCACACCTTTCTTGCATGTCATACCCCTCTCTCTCCCCCGTTTCCTGTCTGCCTCTGCTATTTAATAAAGGAAAAAAAACAAAAACAAAATAATCTTAAAATAACAACAACTTTAAAACTCATTCTTTTTGGACTTTTGATGTATGGACATTGTTGACATCTTTAAAGGATATGGCTGCCAATATTTGATATTTTTCTTATTGCCAAATAATCCCAAAACCAAGAACAAATGTATCCTACTAGCAAGTATTGCCTGTATAGCCAAAGCCTGATATTTCTTATTCCTCTGTGCCATAGCGCTCCATTGTTGTCCAAAAAACGATTAAAAGCACATCAGTGAGATACATGGGGTGGTGATCCCATATAAATACACACTAGGGCACCAAATGTGTATTAATACATGGCTGAAAATAGTCCCCAACAAATGCACAATTTACACTTACATGAGTAACATCTGCTGTTTTAGGACATTACTGAGCCTTTTAAAAAAATGAAACCATAAATTACTGAGAGACAGACAACACATTGTTGATTTTGGTCTTTTAATTTTTGACAATTAGAAAAATATAGGTTAACACCAGCCTTATCCTATTGTGCCTGTCCTTCATCTCTATTGCTTTTGTCTTTTATTGTGAAGCACTTTGTTAAAACATTGTTTGTGAATGTACCCTTACCTGACAGTTACACTGGGGTCATGTGTGACTCCACAGGTCATAATGGCTTTAGTTCCTTTGATAACACTCTGGTCCTGTGGGGGGGTGGTAATCCGGGTGCGAGCTGTGGAGACAAAAAGAAGACAAAGAAATGAGGAAAGCAAGGGAAGAGAAAACAGCCTACAAAATGTCCTTCCCGAGAAGAACAATACTAGAAAAAAAAAAAACATGACAAACACATCTCAGAAAACTCATTTCAGTTGAAATGACATTCTGGTGTTTTGTATTTTGTTTCTTGATGGCTTCTTGCAGAAAACACCTCGATGATGACTCCAAACTTGCAAAAAAGAGTGCTTTTGTATCTGAAGGAATTGAGTGCGACTTTATTATTATATGCCGCGGCCTCGTTTCCCAGCCTCTGCTAAACAGACATGCCACACGGGAATGAATGTGAAGGATTGCTTGGGCGTTTACAACACACAGCATCAGGCATGTGTTTTTAAAAGGATGTGAAAGACCATCTAACCCCGCACACTCACCCCAGACCACAAGGTCAGCGGATGCCTCGTCGATGCCCCTGGAGTTGCTCGCCATGCAAGTGTAGGTCCCGGCATCCGAGATGTGTGAGGGGGAGATGAGCAGGCTGCCTGACTCCAGCAGGGTGAACCTGGGCAGCTGGACTGAACCGCTGGCCAACACACGCTCACCTTAAGAGGCAGAAACATGAGAAAGCAGATACATACATTGAGAAAAAGGTAGATAGAGTGGAAGGAAAGAGACAAAAAATGAGGCATTCAGGGAAGAATAGGAATAGGAGAGGAAGGTGATAACGAGGAAAAACAAGGACAGTGTTTTCCTGCTCTGCCATTGGGATCCAAACATGAAAAGCCTGGCGCAGAGTAAATCCTGGTAAAGGAATCCAATCAGGCTTTATTTGTTAAGCTATGGCAAACTATGATCCCACGCGTAATAGATAACAGACATCATAATCCCTAGGTGTGTGTGTGTGTGTGTGTGTGTGTAATAGAGACCTTTCTGCCAAGTGATAGCTGGTCTTGGAGCTCCAGAGGTCTCGCAGTGTAGGATGACTGACATGCCGTCGATCACAGTGCTGTCGGAGGGTCCGGCTGTGATATTCGGGGCAATGCCTGAGGGGAGACAAACACACACACACACACACACACACAGAATAAAAAAAGAGCTCAGTACAGTAAAGAGAGAAGGTAAGAGGGTTATAGAGGTGAGAGAATAACTGTCTGTGGCAAAACCCCTCTTCAAAAGTATTTTTTGTAAGCACCAGCCTGCTGCATCTCAGTGTTTAGTTGATGCTTTGTCCCACTAATTCTTTACGGATTGACACAGCCTTCACCTTGGTGCCACATGTGTCTGCCACCGGTCTATATTTTTTGCACCCACAGAGATAGCGGGTATAGAAAGAGGAGGAAGGAAAATGACTGAGGGAGAAGCATAGACAGAAAGAGAAGGCAATATGTAGATAGCTAAAATCCCTATTTGTGATATGCAATAAATCACAGCTTTTATAGGATGACAGAAAACTATATCTCCCGAGAGGAAAGGAGGGGTAGGGAGTTTGTCATAGGAGCAGTGCTGATCTCAGGTCACAGGGAGGAGGACAGAAGAAGTGAGGACAAGAATGTGTTGAGGAAAAGGGAGACGATAAGGTGAGATCTGGAAGGAAGAGAGAGAAAAAGGGGAGAGAAAGGGGAGAGAGAGGGAGATAGCGATGGACGGGGTGAGTTAGCGAGAGAGAGAGAGAATATCATGAATTCTGATAATGTGGTGCAGCATGGAAGGCAGCAGCAGGAGCTGAGACAAAGTGAAGAAAATTTGATGTCAGAAACTTGCCAAACAGATGCACAGCGAGAGTAAAATTACCAGTGATTTTCAAATTGCAGCACTGGCACATGCTCCGTTCACAGCGATTCAGGTGACAAGAGTTAGCAAACATGGTATTAAGTCTTTTTTTGTAGTAATGTAAACCTAATTACTGTAGGCCTAATTGTCAGTTTATATAAGAAAGTCCAGAGATTTAAAACACACTACTGATAGAATGCAAAGACATCTTATATATTTCTGAATAGTACAACTACATAGTACATGCGATAGAAGTTTGTTTCTGCACAATAAATAATAGAATGTTAAAGAAAGACTACAGTACACATTTTCTCCTAGATGTGTTCAGTCAATTAATGCTGCTTGACATCTTTACTGATTAGCTACGACTCCCACCACTTGCACCTTGTCACCTGACTACAATACCCCAATGACATTATTATAACACTACTGTCACAATACTATCTCATTCCTGTCAAATAAAAAATACACAGTTTCCCTCTATTGCCTAGGTAACACATTGTGTTAGAAACAGGAGAAAGAAATGCCAGTATACAGTAAAATTCCCTGTTTCTTTATCTCGTTAGTAAAGCTCATCATGGTTTTTATACATTTTGACCAAAAGAAAGGAGATGTTCCATCCAGATGTTATGTCCCCAGATGAGTGTTTCTTGCATTGATCACTGTTGTTTACAATAAATCAGTTCCTTGTGCTACCAGTAGTAGTTCTTTCCTGACATACATAAGCAGTTTCAGGTACGTTTATAGATTTGTTTGTCTTTCACTGCTGTGTTTCTGATCGCCTCCACATAATTGCTGTAATGTGTAGTTTGCTGGCACAGGTGATTGACAGCTGTGACACGTTGCTTCGCATGTTTATACTTTGCACTGCATATGTTATTTGTAAAACCTGATGTTTTCTTGAATCTAGATTCTTGTCTTACTGAGATTTGCTTTGTTAAATCTGATGGGCAGCATTTTTTTAAGGAATAAAAATAACAAGACTAAGAGTCCACAGCCACGCTAGCAGCTCTGGGCTTTGAGTGAAATGCTAACAACAGCATGCTGACAATCTTACAATGACAATGCTAACATGCTGATGTTTAGCAGGTAATGTTTACAATAGTTCCCAGCTTTGGTGTTAGCATGCTAACATTTGCTAATTACTAAGCGCAAAGTACAGCTGAGGCTGAGGGGAATGTCATTAGTTTTGTAGGGATTTGGTGTTAAACCAAAGTATTGAACGAATTAAAATTTTGACCTGATAATGGCGGCAGATAAAAACTTACCAAAGCTCTAACAATTCATCCTGACTGAGACATGAATGTTAATGTCAAATTTCATGGAAATCAGATAGTTTGTCAAATAACAAATGTCATCCTCATGGTGGCACAAGATTAAAAGTCAGGGGATCAGCCAGTAGTTGGTAGGTTTCATCCTCTGGGGACTATGAATGTCTGTAATTTCATGGCAATCCATCTAATAGTTGTTGATATATATCAGTCTAGAGCAAAGGGGTGGACCAACAGGCTAGAGCCACACCACTAGCATGGCTAAAAACAAATATTGCTATTATTTACTAAATTTGCTTGGCTTCTTTGGGGGGAAAAAAAAGTTCTACTGATCTGATTTTTATGAATTCTGATAAAAAAGGACATGTTTATCTTCTATCAATTAAGTTGCAGTTGTTTTTGAGGAAGAAATTGGAGAGTTCCATTTAAAGCACTAAATTGCTCCTACTATGTAAAGCAATTACTCCTGGTCTTTTCCGAATCTGACAAGGGTCTTGAGAGAGCCTTGTAAGGACTTAACAGTATTCTGTATAAAAAAAAGATTATTCTGAGTTTTAACAGAACACATTGTTCTTTAATAGCAGTAATTATCTGTGGGAAATAATTTCCCGAAGAGCTGCTGGAGCACTCACTGGTAACAGCCAGGTATGTGTTGGTCTGAACTTCTCCTGCCGAGTTTCTGGCAAAGCACTGGAACATCCCGGTGTCATCAGGCAGGAGGCCGTTGACCTGCAGGCTGCCTCCCACCAGCACCCTGTACCTGGGCGTCTTCACTGGGTCAATGGGCAGAGCATCCTTGTACCACACAATGTCTGGCTGGGGCACTCCTGCAGGGGAGGGGGGGTAACAGACACTAAGTCATGCTTCCTTTTTTCATTGCCCTTCTCAGTATAATTCAAAATTGTTGAATTAATTCATCGTTTTAATAATTGTTAAACATTTCTGAGTATTCTGACAGGGATTACTTAATTAGCTCTGACATTCTTGTACTAAAATGAACACACACTGCTCACCTCGTGCCTGGCAGGGAATGTCCACCACCTTTTCCATTTCAGCTGTGATGTGTTTCTCTGGTTCCTTCATAAACTGTGGTGGTTCTGAGGGACAGAGTGAAAAGGAAAGACAGGATAATAAATTGGTAAAATAAAGAAGCAAGGTTGCAAACCTCCAGGTGTAATCATCACAGCTCACAAGGTGCATTAGTGATACCTTACATCACCTTAACTCACACTGCCTGTAATTGATAACACTAGAGTATAATGATGTTGTACTATAAATATTTCTTTGCTTTAAAATGTATTTCTCATGGGGGCAAACTACTCATAGCTTAGCTGGAAATAATGTGATTATACAGTAGTTTGATTAAAGAAATCAGTGATTTGTATTCTGTAATGGTTTGAAATGTATCCTTTAAACTCATGGGGAGAAGGCAAGGCTCAGTTAGCTGTATTCAAGTTCACCGCACCATGTCCTTTGAATCACATCACAACCTTGAAAACATCAAAGTGTTTCAGTGGGATGGAATGAAAGTGACTCAAGCAATGTTATATTAAACAGTTTCTGGAGGCCAACCATTAGCTTTCTCCCTTTTAAATCAATAACACTTCCCCCTCAATACCTTTGCCAGACTCCCATAGTGAGACTAGTAATATGTATATCAATTTCATACCAGCTCTTTTGTTTGAACTTGCAAATCTAAATGCTCCGTTTACTCCCACACATTTGCCTGATGTATGTAGCTAAATGCAGAGTCTTTTAGGTACTCATTCCGATATGAAAGCACATTATGACAAATAAGATGATTTTCTCTTTACCTTGTGCATAATAAAAAGGTCTTAAGGACAAAAAGCAGATAATAAAAACACAGACTAATTAAGGAAATGTGCTCCAAATGCTGAATTTCTGAAAATATCAAAACACAAACAAAACATGGGAAAAAGGAATGATGAACCTAGTTTCACTTAGCAGCAGCAAAGATACTGAAGCTTTCCCATCAAGGCTCATTTGGATGTAGACTTGGAGCACATTTCCTTAATGGTTGTGCTTTCACTCTTATGTGTGTTTTCGTCCTCAGGGGCCACTGTAAAAGAAAGACTCAAATAGTACTTGCATTGCAGTGTCTGATTAAACCTGCATGGACTTGGTGATAGGTAGACATTCACATCAACGTCTATGAATGGTGTTACAATTTTTCTACATACTAAAGAACCAAAGGGGCAAGAAGTGCAATAGAAAGATATAGTCACCTACAAATGTGCATGTTTAAGGCAAGATGTCAGTCCTGCTATAAGTATTAAGTGATAATAATAGAAAAAAACCCAGGCAAGAGCATATTTCAGCTTATATTTCTTACCTAGTACATGCAGATAAGCCCCAGCGCTGACTGAGGGCACACTGCTGCTCCGGAGAATGGCCTCACACTCGTAGTAGCCGGCATCGCTCACTACAGGACTGAGGATGGTCAGCCTGCGGTTGAAGTCGCTCAAACCGCTGGTCACCAACACACCGTTCTTACGCCACGAGATACTCAGCTTGATAAGAGGCCTGAAGAGTGAAAAGTGAAAGTTTCAGATGTGTTCTGTTCTCACTGTCCCCGTGAGCATTTTGAGAATTTATTGATTTTTTTGTGCATGATGATAAAATGTTTCTGGTTCTGCAACACTGGTCCAAAGTTTATTTCTCTCATAATGTGACACATATCCATTAATCTGTTTAATCTGCTGCCGCATCGGGTATTGGCAGCTAAAAAATATGTGTTTATGGGCTGTTTTCAATTCAAACTGACTATTTCATGAATCAAGGGGTGTCATTAGTGGAGTAGTTTGCTTTGTTACTACATATTCTAAGATGCAAGAACACTTGTGTCTACAAAGACTTGCAAAACAAGAGAAACCGTATTGAATCAGCTACAATTATCATTCAACACACTGAATATTTAAGTTATTGTGCAAAAAAAAGTAAGACAGAATTTGACAATTATTGGTGCATTGCAGTGTATTTTAATCTTGTTAGGGTACAATGGGCACCAAAATTGTATGTATGAATTACAAATAAACTAGTATCAGCATTTGCGATTGTCTAACTTACACAATTTACACTATACACAGTGGGTTAAAGGGTCGTTTCGCCCAAATGACAAAAAAACACATCTTCTCACTTACTACTAGTTGTATCTAGCCCTGCAGACAGTTTTAGGCTACATCCACACTAATATGTTTTTATGTTTTTTAAAACAAAAACGATCTCCATACACACGAGCGTTTTATCACTGGGTCAGAAATAATCTCCGTCCATACTACACACCTGGAAACGCATATCACAGCAGAGTTTTACAAGGTCTTCGAAAATGCTGGAGTAGTGTGGACGCTATGTGTAAACGTAGCAAAAAGTTGTGCATTTTAAAACAAAAACGTATTAGTGTGGTTGTAGCCTTAGTTTTATTTGCCCAGGTTTTGCAACATTTGTCTCTACCTTAATAGACAGCAATGGTGCTCACAGCAATAAAAAAACACTCTTTCCATAATCAGTGTCCCTGTTACTCTGGATAATCCCCAAAAAATGATGAAAACTATTTTCATTGGAACGACCTTTTTACTGAAAATATAGTCCCTATGAAATCTCCTATTCTGGATTATCCTTAATGATTTGAGTGAACTGGCACTTTAACAAGCTGGTCTATGACCCTGCAGTTCCAGGGTGTTTACCTGGCGTTGGCCACACACTCCATTGTGACCTCTGAGGTGCCTGTAACCACGCTAGTGTTCCTGGGAGGGATGATGATGGTGGGGGCAATGGGGTCTGCTGGACCTCCAACATCTAGACAGACAGACAGACAGGTCGCCACACACACATACCAACAAAAACACACACATGCATGGAGAGGTTAAGCAGAGAACAATGATCTTGATAGATAAACAGAACTAGATCTTTAGTAGAGACAGATTTAGTGGGGTTCTCTGGACATTTCATTTCCACCCAGTGCACTTTGTGGGTGCTCATCGACGTGACATAGTGAAACTGACCAGTTCGCACGCTGTTTCTGAGTTCTGACAGAGAGATGGGCCGAATAGGACAAGGCAGTGCACTGACTGTGTATAATAAGATGTCTGCTGGAGAAACAGAAACAGCCATAGAAAAGTACTGCCTGCCAAACACAATGCTGAAGGGGTGACTAGGCTGCTGTGTGTGTGTGTGTGTTGTGAGCATCAGAGACAGACAGCCCATGGCAGTGAGAGCACAGTGTGCGCGTGTGCTGCTTGAGATGTGTCATGTCTGTGATAAACTCACACTGATCCGTCAATCCCATCAAGCCCTGGGAGTGTGCTTGTGGCTGCACATGTCAGATGTAGCTACAGGGGCTGTCATGACTCAATCTTACCAATCTTGGGTCATTAGATTCCGTATACAGGCCATGTGTGCTCCCATAAACACAGACACACACACACACACACACACACACACACGCACACGTTAAACACCACCAAGGTTTGACTGCTTGTCACCGGGAAAACGCTGCTGCATATTTCAACTGGACAAACCGAAGTGCCAAAATTCTTAAAATGAGTTGTGTACTTAAAGGAAGACTTCAACATTTTGGGAAATACACTTATTTGCTGTCTTTCAAAGAGTAAGATCAAAAGATTGATATCAATGTTATGTATCTGTGTTAAATACAGAGCTGGGGTCAGGACATGGTTAGCCTAGCTTAGCATATGACAAAGCGAGGTGGAAACAACCAGCCAGGCTTTGTCTAAAGTGATCAAATATGCCAAACAACTCTAAAGATGTTTTATTGTTACAATAAATGTAAGGTGCTTTAGAGGGGTTAAGCTTATTTTTTTCTTTTGGACTGAGCCAGGCTAGCTGTTTCCCCCTGCCTCCAGTCTTTATGCTAAGCTAGGCTAAACATGTAGTGACCCCAGCTCCGTACTTAATGCACAGAAAGAATATCAATCTTCTCATCTCTCTCAAATGAGCTTATGTCCCAAAATGTTCAAGTATTTCTTTTAAAATTGGTTCTCTTTTGAGAGAGGAGGGTCAGTTAGTAGCTAAAACAGTGTCAGGTTCAGTTAAAATCAAACTTTTAAACTTCGTTCTGTGTATGTAAAACTGTAACATGAGCAACACTACCCTCATCAGAGTTCTCCTTGACCTTCCCTCTATCCAAGTCTTAGGCAAGTACTGTCGGAGCCAGAAAAGCTCATGGGAAATGCATTGTCAGAGTCGTCGCTGCAGGAACAGCTGCTGTAGCAGACACTGACAGATACACGTGAACATACGGGAAAATGCAAGCATTCTCTCAAACACACACACAACTCTCAGTACTGGTTCTCCCAGCAGCCTGTACATCAATGTGTGTATGTGCGTTTGATTGTGCACATGTGGAGCATGTGTGGAGTGTTCATGTTAATGCATGTCATGATTCCCTGAGACCTGCAAAGTTGAGACCTCCCACTAGGCTCTCTATCTAACCTGAACCAGAGCGTGTGTGTGAGTGTGTGTGTTTGTGTGTGCTCTAGCACTAGTATAATCAACTCTGCCACTGTTCTCCATATGTGCCACAGGCTATTTCTGCTCCCTTGTGTTGTCAACTGTAATATCTTTCCCTCACCCTCCTCATTCACTTCCATACTGAACTCCAGTCTACCGTGTCATAAGATGCTGTCTGTTAGGTTTCCTCTTATATTTCACTCTGCTGAGCTGAAGCCAACTGAATTGGTTAGATTTGTGCATCTTGTGTTTTTTTGTTGTGGGAGCTAAGGATGCTGGTGAATATTAAAAACTACTTGGCAGTAGAACAGCCTGTCTGTGCCCCTTCCCTGCAGCCTTCTCTTCCTGTGTGTGTACATCTGCAACGCTGTGAAAATATGGCTACAGATACACTTCAATGAAATGAAATCTAATCACAGAAGTTGAGCTTCTTAGATGTCGCGCAGTATTGGAAGGGGTATCAAAAGTAAAAATATTCAATATGTACTATGGCCTGTATATTACATCTTTATATATATTATTTCCAGTCGTGGAATGCAACCAAGTACATTGACTCAAATATTGTACACAAGTACATTTTCAGTATTTGAGTAGGGGCTGAATGTGCTTAGTTGCTTTCCACAATTGATGTTTCAAGATCTTACAGTGCATCCACACCTGTCACCTGCCCTGGCATAATCGGTTGATTACAGCCTGTGTGTACTCAGTAAGTGGTTACTCACTCTCTACTGACAAGGTGATGGGCTGGCTGGTCTTGTTCTCTCCATTCTTGTCATTCACCGCTTGGACGTAGTAGCGCCCGGCGTCTGGTGCCACCGTGGACAGGATAACCAGCGTGTTGCCAAGAGTGATGGCACTGAGTAGGGAAGAAGAAAACAAGTAGCAATTGAAGATATTTTGTATGTAGAAGAGGAGAAATAAGGATAGGTGTAAGGAATCCAGCGAGACTGACAATTTTAAAAATGTGCTCTTTCAAAATCAAGAACTTCAGAGAAAGCTCCTTAGAAATAATTATACAATTCCAGCCTTCAAAGGTAGCGTTGGACTGCCTAATTAGAGCTAAATATGTTTGAAGTCTGATTGTGTGTCCACACTTGATCCCAAAGGCTGAAAAGGGCATTAAACATTTTAACATTTTAATTACACTGTTCAAGCCGCATTAGGCATATCGATTTACAATGTGTAAACAATGTGTTGGTGCTGAGTGAGCAAGGCAGGAATATTGACAACCTCCCCTGTTCATGCTTCTCCTTATGGTCCGTTCTGAAATATGATAGCTCTGCATAATAACCCAGAGCTTTTAATTGGCTATTTGTACCCCTCTGCTTCCTGTGGCCTGCATTTTGGCAGCCAACCACTTAACCACTTTTGGCAGGAAACAATAGCGTCTTCCTTGTCGGCCGCTGAAATGATGCCTGAATAAATAAACACTGATCCATTTTTCAGTAGGTGTCCTATAGGGGCTAATACCTGGTCTCTTGCTGTCTCTATCAAGTCCTCCCTCGTCAATGTAGCAACGAGTGATGGAGAAACCTTTCTCCCTCCTCTCTGCCGCCTGATGTTACAGCCCCCTGACTATGTTTACAATCAATATTTTCTTATTATCTGTGCCTGTTCAACAATCTGGAGGTAGATAGCCTGTTCCAACTGGGTGCTTTCCTCCACATATATCTTTTCCTCTGGCCTTATCCCTCCATGTACTGTTCCGTCCTACTCCCCTTCTCTCCCCTCACCCCATCCCTTCCACCAGATGCTGAATGTGCTCATGTGTAGAGACGATATTTGGTCGCTTGACAGACACACAACTACCAAACCACAATCGGGAACAGACTCATCTATTCATAAACAAAAAATATCCACATTTCTTACATTTGTGACACACCTGAAGACACAGGCACGGTTACACACTGAAGTACAAATCTCTCACATCCAGAAGCAAAACAGACTTTCAGCCACAGGCCAATCTGGAAGCTTTGTCTTTCTGAAAAATACTACCGTCAGAAAAACAAATCAATATCATTCAAATGGTTGTGGCTCCGACACACCCTCTGTACTCTGTGACATTTCTGTTTGATTTTCTCTTTGATGTTTTCTTTAAAGTTAGCTTTTAAGCTATTGGCAGTGCTAAATCTGGAAAAACAGCTATCTTAGTAATCAATAACCAACAAAAAAATCTTTGATTCCCTGCAAGTAATGGCTGCTTCTATAGAAGTACTGTAATTCTCGCTGCTTGTTGCACACGAGTGGAAAAACTACAACCCCTGTCGTGTAAATTTCAGCCATGTTCCTGTTTCTGTTTCACAGCCGATGACCTCGTTTTTCTCTCTGCCTTCAATCTAACCCACTCCACTTCTCCATCCACTTGTTCCTCCACCCTGACCTTCAACTCAGCAGTGGGAGATCTAAGTACCTGCTGTGCCTTATCAAGGGAGTCAGAGAGCTGATGAGAAACTGAGGAATAGGGGAAGAAAAAGCACATACAGATCGAAAATATATACAGGTGTGCACACATAAAAAACCTTTTCAAACTCTTATTGTAGCTCCAGAGAGGCATGCAGGAAAAGCATCTGACACAGCACAGAGAGCGATACGCTGTGCATGATGCATATAGCTACCTGTGCTGTTAGCATTTACAGTATGATGACTTATGAGATCCATCTCCAGACTGATTGATTGTCAAATATCTCAAAGCAGCCCAAGTCACCGGGCTCATTTGGGATTCCCCGTACATGCTGAGACTGAAAACAGTCTTCCTAAAGGGGCTGGCAGGCCTCAATGGCTGCAGCTTATGATCTGCGGTAAATATTTAATGCTAGCTCGCTGGAGCGGTGACATCCTGGACGCACAGCCATGAATTATGGATCCCTTCAGGGATGTGGGCAGAACGGAAGTGTCCAAAGCGCTGAATGAATCCCAGGTGACTTCCCAGGACCTTTCTAAAACGGATACACAATCCAGGGCTTAACTTCTTTACCTGTGCGCTTAAGAAACTCTTGAAGATGAATATACAGGGTAGTGCTGCTAAGTTATAGGAGGCAGAGCTTTATATGACCTGGAGGAGACAGCCTATTACATGGTATGAGGTGATCTTGAAAGCTCTTTCTCTCTTTTTTTTCTCAGTTTTTTCCCCTCACTACTCAATAACCCCCGTCCAAGCACCTGACAAACTAAGTTTTAAATAATGTTTCACCATCACCCACAGCAAGTCCTGATTTCATCAATGTTAGTGGGAACAGGAGGCAATTTTTCCCCCGGCCAGTTGATTTTAATGTGCTCCCCTGCTGAGCATTCTCTCTCGTCAGCCTGTAATCAGGGGTGCTGCAGTGGGGGCCAAAAAAAACTGTTGTAACGCAGTGTGTTCAGTGGATCTAACCACTCCCCGTGCCTCAGGGATCAAAGACCACATGATGCAGGAAGAAATTAAAAGTAAGCCAATTATCCTGAATGGCTTTACATGAATATCAAGGGAGCAGGAAGAGGGAGATAAGAATTTGGTTTAAAGAGGTAATGAAATTGTTTGTTTTTTTGACCAGCTTCCTGAAGTAATATCTTGTTTTAGCATGTTGCTTATTTTTTATCTATTTCATTCTCTGTCTGGATGCATTTTGGTCACCCTTTTTCAACTCCCCAGTCTCTCAGCGGCTTGTGAGCAGCTGTCTGAGGCTTGCTTGTAACGATGGCTTACCACGTATCCGGCACGGTGCAGGGATTTATCAAGCCACAGAGCTGAGAAATTTGGACAAATCAGATATGTGTGAACATGCCCCTCTCTCTGTCTGGTTTTTATGTTTATTCCTGCATCTTTGAATGATTTCTCTTTTTATTCCAACCCAATTTCCTTTTCCATTATTATTCTCCACAAAGAGCTGCGGTCCACAAGAGAGCCTGGCAGGCTGGACAGCTGATCAGAAACATCTTGGCCAAATGCGCAGCATTTTGTGCAACCCAAGTTTTTCTTGCAGCAAGAAGCAGTATTCATCTCATTATGCAATTACTTTCTCTCAATTTATTTATGTTTAGCGTCAAGGGTGGCTTTTCAGTGACTGCCAGTCTTATAATGATTCTATAGCACTTTAATCAATAATGATGAGGAGGATTTATGTTTGATTAAAACAGAGAGATGGAAGTTTAAATGTTTGATTTGCCACTTCCCTTCTCTAATTTTCATTATTACTAATAACTTACATTACAGGGAAATTAAATAAACAATGATCCAGGGTTGCTCTCTTTAATTAAGAACACATCATCCCTGGACTGTATTTTCAACAACTAGCTTAAAAGCATATCTTTGTATCTAGTTCAGCCGCTGACTTTGTCAGTCTGTATGCATATCGTATCGTGTTAATTCAATACTGACACAGTGTGACAGAGCTGTGCCTGTTCTAACACACAAACACACGCTCGGGAGTGTTTTGGCATCTGTCGTGGCTGTCCCTCTCCACTGGGCCGTGAGGGGCCTAACCTCGCTCCACAGCCTCAGACCTCCATTACATGCAGACAAATAGCTCCGGTCGGCTGATGGCCTCCCCCAGGAGAGGGAGAGGGGTTGACGGAATCAAGCAGCTCACATGGCTGGCTAAGGTATGAGTCAAACTACAGCCAATAGACAGATGAAAGCAAAAGAAAGCTAGAGAGAGACAGAAGAGTGAGAGCAAGCAGGCTGTATGCCCTACTGCTCAATAGACCTGTGATGAAAAAGCCACAGCTCCTGGGGATGGAGAGATGGAGGAGTGAGAGAGATGAGAGGAGGTAAGGGAGTGTTGCTCATGAAAACAGCCACTTGTTTTCTCACCGGGGGCATGAACTAGAGATTTGTGACTCACTGTTCACTTTCTGCTCCCCTGTTGCTCGCGGTTGGTTGAGTGTTCAGAAAACCAACCTCAGTGAAGAAAAAAAGAGGATGTCCCAAATACCCCCGCAAGGTCAAATAGTGACATATAAATGAACTCAAGGCCAATTTCTGATCCGCCTTGATCTGCTGAGTAACCAGAGTGTTTACAGCACCACACGCAACTGGCTATCCCTGAATGCATCCACCAACTGAATCCAATGATACATCTATCTACACTAGAGCTGAAAAGATGAATCAATGGACAGAAAATTGATAGGCATTTATTTTGACAATCAATTAATCGTTTGAACCATTTTTTGAGCACAAATGCCAAACATTTGCTTGTTCCAGCTTCTCCAGTGTGAGGTTTGCTTATTTTCTCTGTGTAAATAGAATATTTTTGGGTTTTGGACTGCTGACTGCACAAATCAAGACATTTTATAGACAAAACAACTAAATAATTAATCAAGAAAATAATCGATCAATTAATCGATAATGAAAACAATTGTTGTTTCAGCCCTAATCTTCACATCCATGGATACATGAACATTTAATATCGGTGAAGGGAATATAAATATGTCTCGTCTGGGCTTCCATAGGAATGCTCACCCAACATCTGGCACATTTTACTATGTGTACTGATAACACATCCTTTTTTTCTTTCAACAAAATATGCCCAACTGCTCATCAGTGGTGAATATACCTTTGGCTAAATGAAATATATTGTCAGTTTCCTAATTTAGATCAGAAAAAATCTGATCAAAGAATAAACAAGTAAGCTTAAGAATCTAACCAAGCATTCAGCACACATATTTTGGTCAGTACTCAAAAAGTACTGATGTTCATAGATACATGTAATGCTGAAACGGTTAATTGTTTGGTTGATTGACAGAAAACGAATCAACAATTTTGATAATAAAGTGATCTATTAAGCAAAAAACACAAATTTCTGGTTCCAGCTGCTCGAATCTGAAGATTGGCTGTTTGTGTATCACGGTATATTGAATATCTTTGCGTTTTGGACTGTTGGTCGGACAAAATAAGCAATTTAAAGACATCTCCTTGGGCTCTGGGAAACGGTAAAGACCACTGGATTGGAATAATCAACAAATTAATCAATAAAAAAAGTTGTTCATAGTGCAGCTCTAGATACATGCATTCATTCATTCCTGCAATCACGTTTGTTGTTGTCTGTTGTTAGAGCTGCTTCTCCTTGACATCCCTTCCCTTATGACCTGCAGATTGTTGGGTTCATGACTAATGCTGGGCAGTTGGGTCATAGGGAAATGCAGAGGAAGGGCTTGGCTATTCACTGGCCCTCGTGACTAATGGGGAATCCATAGCAGACTGACAGAACCCAAGCATCACAGGCAGGGGCCATTAATTGATCAGTAGCTACAGCAGATTACTCAAGGGAATTGCAATGCGTGTGTGTCAGGGATGTCCTCCCACTGACTCCTCCAGGTCAGGCTCCTTTGTGTTCTGTCTTAAGAGACACCTCTACAAGTTGTTTTCAGTGTAATGCAGATAAATCCATGCCCAAGTGTCAATGGAAAGTTTCTGGGAGAGAAAACCAGGTAGTGGGTAGTAAGTTGTTGTCAGAGGTGAAATAGTGAGAGGACAGGCTCCACTGCTATATCCAGCGTAAGACTCACCTTCTAGCCAGCAGCCCTACAATTCCTGGCAAATGTGTTTACTGAAGGAGCCTCTGATTATACACCACATTAAGTCTCCAAAATAACACAACAAATCACACTAGCTGAATGGAAAAGACCCTGCCAAATGCATTCCCATTCAATAAGTGAAGAATAATGACTGTTAGTGCTAAATAAGTTCTTTTTCACAACACAACAAAGACTCGAGGACCCAGGCTGAACCAATCCATTGCAGGGCAGCTAGACCAATGCCTAGCTGCACATTTTCAGCATTGAGTCAAACAAGGACACAATAATTTCTTGAACCTAGACAGTGAACAAGAAGAGCACAGCAAAGACCATCAGAGAGAAACACAAGTGAATCCGCAAGTTTATGGGCGTACTGTGAGAGACAGCACAGGTGTCTTTGCCTACGCCAAGAACAACAGCTGCAGAGGCCACATGGCAAAGAGAGCAGTCACAGTGCCACAGTGAGATGCTGCCTTGCCAGGGGGAAACTGGCAGCAGGGAAGCAAAAATGCAGTATTCACTAAGTTTCTGTGGGATTCCCTTACACATCCAGGGCGTGGTGTCTGTGCTGTGTTCACACTATACTGCAAATGAGTTTACATACATCCCTGACCCTGAGGGCTAGGTTCCAATAGCCTGTCAGAGTCTAATAAAATCCTTTATCTCTTCTCTTTCCCTTTTACTAGCAAAGAGCAAGGTACAAACCATTCAGCTGGGCATTTAGCGTAATAAAAAAAACATGTAATCTATCTGGCAAAATGTAGCTCTTCAAATGCTACAATCTAAAAACAAATACTCAAAAATAAAGTTATTTATAACGTTTGTAACATAAAATTGTTGAAGGCTATTTGGTTACTGCACCAACTGCAATAACAAGACTAAGACTCTCTGTAAGGCCGTACTTAAGACTTTGAATGAAGTGCTAACCCCAGCATGCTGACATGCTCGCAATGAAATGCCAACATGCTGATGTTCAGAAGGTACAATGTATTCCATTTTCACCATCTTAGTTGAGCATGTTAGCATACTAACATTTGCTAATTTGCACTAACACAAGGTACATCTGTGGCTGATGTCATTAGCTTTGCAGGTAAATTGTATTGTTGCTCCTGTTTTGCATCACCGGTGATCAGATGGAAAAGCTAAATCCAGCAGAGATCAGGCAACAAGAAACCAAAATGTGCACATCCTCAACTGTATTGTCGGTACAGAAACGGGCTGAGATGTTGAGGAATCAAGACACACCTGTGTCCTCACATGATCAGAAACCTGGATACTGTTATGATAATGAACACAGGGAGATGAATAACCAGGCTTCTCATGCTCCATGTAAACGCCACATCCCGAATATGTTCAAAACCAGGATAAGACTCAACAGCAACAACAAGGATACTAATGTGCATGTAAAAATACTCGTTGTCATCCCAAGAGCCAACCCGCTAAAAACTAAGAAACTGTCTACCCTGTACCTTAAACAAACTCCCTAGGTATTTAAAGGATTTGCATTTGATAAATGGATTTGATCCTTGATTCAGATTTGAATAAATACTATCAAACCCTAATCCCAGTGTTTTGCTAATGTCTGCAGCTCCAGTAATACCTACTGTATATTTTGAGGTGTCTACTTGTGGTCAGATCACCTAAGATGTATTTGCTGTGTGCACAGGGCCTGAGACACAATTCACCTCCCAAAACTTCTTGCAATTAACAAGTGCCGTTCTGGAGTAATTTCCAAACCACCTGCCACCTTTCTACTGCAAACAAACAACAAAAAAAAAATAAATAAATAAAAGACAAGAACACCCCCTCCTACTGTATGACGCAATTTGTAGGACCAACTCCCAGCATTTCGACAGACAGTTCAGGCCAAACTGATTATAATGTGAATGTAAATTCAACGCAACAGAGAATGTGTGCATTTTATTAGCCGTTAGTTAGATTGGTTGGGCTAGGTGATTACCACAGTTATTCTGGGTCCAGCTGTTTTTCCCCTCTCCTCTATTGCTGAGGTGTGATTGAGCAGAGCACAGAAGGAAGAAGCAAGACGAACCCGTAGAGAGCCTGCAAATTAAAGTTATGACACCTGAGGAGGGATAGCAGGAGCAGGGAACAATGAGGGAAGATAGAAAAAAAAAGGAGTAAAAAGCACAGAGTGGGAAAGTAGGAGATCTTGTAAATGAAAGAGAAAATGGTCACCGTGGTTGTAGTCCATGGCATCGTTTTTCCCAATCCTCTTCCTCCCTTCTGTGCTATTCCATATTGTAACTTGGCCCACGATGGAGCATGAACATCTGACATGTATAGATCTTGCAGATGGAACTGCTAGTCTCACAATGCCTGTAACAATTATGCATAGAAGCCCATGTGACAGTGTGTAGAGAGACAAACCACATGGCTGGAACGGACTCTGGAGAGCACTAGTCCTTGGAAAGAGCCTTCATCGAGGTAACATTTGCGGTTCGGTGCAGAACTCTCTCTTTGGCGCTCCCTCAGTCTCCCCCACTAGTGAGAGTTGGATGCCTCTGCAGAGTCAACGCTAGTGGCACGAATCAAATTCAATTAAATGATTTTCAATTTAAAAAAAAAGGCCTCCTGTTATCAACGGCGCTCATTTGCACACAGTGACCTTGGTAGTGTGCGCAGAATTAGCATTCTCAGAGCTAGAGGGTAGGAAGCGAGGATGAGGAGAAGCAAAGAACGCACAGTAGGTGGCCGATAATGGAGACAAAAGGAATAAGAGGGAGAGGGGGGGTGAGAGAGACAGAGAGAGAGAGACATCGACAGAAAAAACAAATGAGACAAGGAGGAGAGAGGAGAAGGGGCTGAGTGACAGAAATGTGAAACTAATAAAGAGTTGAAAGAGTGTGAGAATTATTTGATGGATCCTTCTCACCACAACTGTCAACAAATGTTCATCAAATGTTCATAACAATATCTTTTCAAATACCAACTTGTGGGAGCCTTAATACACACAGTGAGCTTGACGTGTCACTGTTGTTTGACCTTTTTCTTAATGATTTCTCAAAAGTAATCCAGATTTCCAACAAGACAGAACAAAATCGAGGCGAGCGGCCTACCCGTGGCCAACCGCAGCCTTCAGCTTCTCAGTCAGTCTGGGCACTTGTCTCATTGTCATTCTAGGTCATGGTATGATTACTGATGATGAGGAGTTGATAAGAAAGATTCACTCTAACCAAGGGCAAGGTCACCTCCCACTGCGAAGAAATGCAGATGTGATGAGATGGGGATAAGTGCCTTTTTAACACACACACACATCCGCAGGTACACACCCACAAAGTATTCCCACACACAGTCAGGAACACAGCGATGTGTGTGGAAAAAACCTGTACACATGCTCTATCAAAAAAAGCCAATCATTAAAAGAGAAATAGAAGCACTATCACCTTGACTGAAGATGTACAGCATGTAGTCTGATGGGAGCTATAATATAAATATGGATGTTGTGGAAATGTTTGATATTCTTAGAGACAATTCAGTCTATTCTTAAAAGGGGAACTCGTTTTATGGAGTTAGACAGAAGTGAGCTTACCAGCCCTCTATAGCCCGCTCCTTATCTCTGCTCGATGCTAACAGATCAAGGCTACATCAGGCGCTACTAGCATAACTCACCCGAATCTTCAAACGGACCGTCGGTTACAGTTGTTAGTCGGTTAGTTGCATTGTGGGTAATGAAGGCCGCAGGTTTTGACAAGGAAGATGTATGCATGGAAGAAAAAAGACTGCATCAATTCGATCCTTTTGTGTGTAATCGTGAGTCCGACGGTAGCCTGAATATATCAATAAAATTCGTGTTCATTTTAGAGTTAGGCAACTGGACGAATATATCGGCAATCACCAGTTGTTGGGCTGACGGAGGCCGGTGGTAATATTTTAACATATAGTTCATTTTTCTAAAATTGGAGCATACAGGAACAAAACCCATGCAACTAGAGTACCAAAATTGGCCACTGCTTCTTTCTTGGAGAACAACTATTTCCCAATCCACTTCTCCATTTACACCCTTCCATTTTAAGTGAACAGAATGGGAAAGCAAAACAACAGGCTGTCAGCAGCTCCAGTGCTCGCTACCCCCATCGGGTGCTGGTGGTGCCATACAAACACCACTGGCTGGCAAACATTGATAGGTGACCTCAGAAACACATAGCCTCCCACTTTGAGACCCAAATGACGAGACAGAGACATAGATAAGCTGAAATAAAAGTGGTTGGTTTAGGTTTTCCTTTCAAATAAAAGTGAGGAACAAAGGGGCGATTTCATTTCACACGGTGCAACAACTGCTTTGGTGTTGGGCCTTGTTCTGCAGGTGAAATTCTAACTCTCCTTTCGCACAAAATGTAGCAAGATGAATGACAAACGACAGGCAGGAACACACGCTCTCTAACTAAAGCACTCAAAGACCCTCAGGAACAAACAAGGCACCGAAAGGTATTCACAGGATCAAAGACAAATACAAAGTAAAGCACAAAAAAGACTCCATGGGAACAAACACAAGTAAAAAAACAAAAAAGGACTTACATGCGACTGCTGGGTGGAATCTTGCGCCCATCTCTGAACCAGGTGACTTGTGGCTGGGGGAAGCTGCGAATGCGTGGCGCTGGGATAACAGCACCCTCTCCCTGAGAGACTGACTGGGTGCGTTCACCCTCCTCAAAACTGCCCATAACTACAGGAAAACAAACAAACAGAGAGATTAAGCAAGGAAAAGGGTACGTACAATCACAGGCACAAATTTGCCTTTCTTTCTTGAATCTGACTTCTGGTGCCCACAGAGCTTTTGCCATCTGCTTTCTGCTCTGAAATGTTACATTGAGCCACTTTGATGGACAGCATAGTGTTGTTGCCATGGTTTCCACAGTACATCAAGAAAGGCTAGAAGGAACCGAGATGTAATGACTCACAGACGGACACAGAGGGGACACTAAATTGACTCATATTCATATTCCGTATCCTCCTGTGTGGATGCATCGAGAGCAATCAATCTTGATCAAACTCTAAATGTGTGCATTACTTAACATAGTAGATGACCAGCGCTGCAGCTATTCTATTATCTCCTAATACATTTCATTTGTTACAGCGGTTTTATTCCTCCCCAGCCTCATTATATCTTAAAAGCTGACAAAAATACTGCGGTAATATTCTTGCTCCATGCTCTGCCTATTTGTATAAGTGAGATCTATGGGCAGGTTAGGATTTTTTGATGGATTTCACGTCGATCAGCCCTAACTTCAAATGTTGTTTCGATCTCAGCTGTGCAGTTCTCTGCTGCAATCATACTGGCTGATGCTGACGGTAAACCTTTATAGGACAGCAGTAACAAGCAGACTTTGTCTTTTCTTCCTCCAGTGCTGTCTGAAAGAGAAAGTGCAGACTTTGGTTTTGAAGAAGTGACAGCTGAATACCTCAAGATTGTTTTTTTAGCTCCATGAGAGGCGAGGAAAGGATCATATATTCCTCTCTTCAATTCAAGGGAAACAATAAAAAAAACTCTGCTGAAATCATTTGAACATAACATCAAACACTCAATTAAGTTTTAACACAGTTTAGAAATAATAATATCTTTGAAAAATGTAGGGATCAAGGTATGGGGCTTTGAACCGGGGATGTTGGAGCAGTTGTGCATGGATGGCAATCTTATTTTTCTCTCTCTCTCACTCTCTTTCAAAGAGAATAAAAAAAGGTAATCTGGCTTTGCGGTGCAGCTGTGGTGCTTAGCTTAAATGAAAATCTGGGAAGTGTGCAAATCCCGACTTTGATCTGCAGTTTCGGCGATGTGATGTCCTCCTCCCCTTCCCTAAACTCTAATTCGGCCTCGGCATGTTTCCCTTTCTCCGAGGTGTGTCTCCGCAATCCTAATTGTGCTGCCTCAATGGAATAGCTTGCAAAAAAGATCTCCCCATCTCTCCCTTTCTATCTGGTTTTTTTCTCTCTCCCTCCCCTGTCTATCTCATCCATTTCTTCTGCAGGTGTCCTTAATTCTCCTTTCTACTCTGCATCACCGTCTGTACCCCTTCATGAGGGGCTGAGGAGGGGGAAGAAGAGAATTATGGAAATGGGAAGAGGTGGGAATAAAGAGAAACAGCATAACAGTGGGGTGGAAGCCAAGAAATAAATAGAAAGCAGTGGTGGCCAGACAACAATCAAAGTCAAGAGAGAGGAAGGAAAGCAACAACAAAAAGAAAGAGTGGTGGAAACAACAAAGGGTCAGACTGCTGGAAGAGAGAGGAGATGCAGAAGGAAGCAGTTGGCTACAGCAACAGAATGTTTTCCCAATACTGAAGAAGTAGACTGGTGGGACTGTTAGGCCCTCTCTGTCTCCCTCCCATCTCTTTCTCTCTCACGCCTGGTTGGCTGCATTGTTCAGTCAGGTACAGCGGTGTGTCACATCCACTCAAATGTCGCTGGAACAAGGGGAAGCCAATGAACCTGGCATACCCTGGGAAGGCGGGATAATGGGCGTAGGACGGTTGTGCCTATGGGGGTAGGTGGGTGGGGCAGATTGGACTCGACGTGACAACACTCCAGACACCTCTGCGGCGCGTCTGTAATAGCTCCTTAACAAGACGAGGGAGCTGAGCAGCCTAAAAGTGGCGCTGGAAATTTACAGAAACACGGCGCATCTGAGCCCCATTTTCGCCAAGAAACGACAGATGTTGTTGACAAAAGAGAGAGAATGAAATAAGCGGCGGTCATATTGAAATGAAGCAAAGTTAAAAACAACCACGGCAACAATATCAATCTAATGAGAATGCTGAGTGGAACAGCTGTCCAGGTTGATAACACCCCGAATGATATGCAGGTAGATCTTTCACCCTGCCAGCATCTGTCCCTTCCTAGTCAGTCCTTGATACAAAGGCAACCAAACAGAGTGTGGGCATACTGTGTACTCTGCAGGCAGTCAAACACACACACTCTCTCTCTGTATCTATCTATCATCCATCCTTTTATTCATCCATTGGGTCCATTCATCTGTGTTTCACCTGCATCCTGTGTGAATACTTACATGCCACCTGTACTTCTGTGCGTCTCTGCAGAAGGGCTCCCACCCGATTCCTCACGATGCAGCGATAGAAGCCAGCATGGGAGCGGTCCAGCGAAGGGATTAGGTACCTTTAATAAGCACAGACACACACAAGATACGGATGAAGATTCTCTTAAATTGCAATAAACCGATAAACTAATTAAGACAAAAGTAAACAAAGTACAAAAAGGTACTTGTGTAAATGCACAAACACGGGCATTTGCAAATTTGTAAGCATGAACCTGCTGAAAAGGCACACACACACACACACACACACACACACACACAAACTTAAGACCATCTAATAGAGGAACAAGGACACAGAGGACATCGGAGCTTAGCTGTTGTTTATTCCAATGATAATGATGCTCGAAAGGCTAACCCAGCTACCACAGAGAAGCCCTCCCCCAAGACACACACACACACTTACATAGACAGGCACAGACAACAAACACAATACTATTTCTTCTATGCAAACACACACACGCACATGTATGCACAAAATCCCCTGGTACAAAGGTTGAAGCCGTATGTCTCCGGCAGTTGACACCCTCCCCATGACCTTGACTCCAGTGTCCAGCTGTGGTGGCAGTACTGCCTCCCTGCCATGTGGAGGCAGCGTAACATACACTTTATAAAGCTGCTGTATGTTGTATCTTGAGCCACATCTGGTGATACAGCTGATGCCAAAAGTATAAGGGGCAAGTGAGGATGTTAAAAATGCAGCAGCTCATATTTATTTTGCAAACCCTCCTAAAACTATAATTAAAACGTATCTTGATCTTAATCTTAAATTGTCATAGATATACTGTAAATCACAGTAAAGATACAACTTATGTTACACAGCTTATACAGGCAAAAATACACGTACATACAATTAAAAAATATACTTATAAAAGTGGACAAATAAGTATACTTAATTACAATTTAAGTTATGTTGTCTTATACGTATGCAAAACAATTACACTTATATCATATTTGTAACTCTTTTACTGTCTACTTTGAAGTTGTACCAAAAATGTCAACACAGCACTTTTGAAACCTTCGACACACTTTATTATTAAAAACTTACACTTTCAGTAATACACTTTTTTTTCACTTGTGTAAAGTATAGTATATATAGTATAAAGTGAAACACTGCATAGATCTAAGTGTGCAGAAATCTCTTCTATCAGTTTGGACATGTGTAAAGTATAAAAGTGTCATTATGCTGCAAACGATGTGCTTGTCGGATTGTACAACAGCGTCTGAAACCCCTAAATTGGGGGGTTGGGTCCAAAATCTTTCTGGAAAGCGTTAATCTGATAATCACACCCACTTCATGCAGTTATTGGTTTGAATTTCTCACTCAAGCTCTCTTGTTTCATTCCTCACATGACGTGTACAACCGAGTGCAATGAGGGGGGACTTCCCAAAGGTGTTCGCAATTATCACCATTTTTACGATTCACTGCATTGAGACTAAAAGACATGCATAAGGCACCGATCTCTTGGAGAGAGATCAGGGAAGGGAGTGTGACGCAGCGAGGAGGCTATGATGATTTTAAGTGGCCATTCAAGTTGCCATTGCTAAAGACATAAGTGTATTCTGAACCCCTAATGGCCCTGTGTGTATAACAGCTTGTAGATTCCACTGTTAGAAAGCATCACTTGTGAACTAACAACCAGTCTATTGGCTTCAGGAATAGACTCCTGTAGATACTCATCAGTGATCAATGTTCACTGTGTGCATGTCTCTTTTTGATATCTGCACCGGGATACAGAATGTATTTTGAGTCATTCAAGAGACCAGGCATCCAGACAGCTCTAAACTTCTTAACAGCCTTCCAATAACTAATAAATGGTGGTGCAGTGGGAGATACGTGAAGCGGCCAACTGTTAAAGTGGTTGCAGACAGTCTCTAATGGCATGTTAGATGGCAGCACAACATGTAGAAGTTGTGAATTAGCCTACAGCGAGTTGAACATGTTTAATTCGACTCACTCTAGCAGAACACATTCTTGTCAAAATAAATACTTCTTGTTCACAGTTGCCACTAGTGAGTGTGCTTGCCATCTTTGCTGTCACATTCCCGCATGATATGTGCTCAAGACTGCTTAGCGCGCTGCCATGCAGAATGTGAGAGTGTAACCTTCAGTGATGGGTTGTACAGGTTTCTATAGTAACCGCATGCAATTTCTTCAAATTTTTTTTTTTTGTGATTTAACCTTTTGCTTAAAGAGGCTTTTGCATGAATAAACGTTTGGGAAGAGGGCAAGTGAATGAAACAGAAGTAAAAGAAATTGTACTTTCTGAGAGGCTGTGTAAAATTAGCTAGCCAAACATATAGTTTACTGAAGGAGACCTAAAACAAAATCTAAATATTTCAACAGACCTGTCCACAGAGGACCAGATTATCTTTTGAAGTCCTTGTGATTTTGATCAGGCAGAAATCCTGCTTTAAAGTAGGACCAGGCGTCTATGTGCCTTCAGGGTTGTTACTTAATGTTACACTGATCAAAAATACATATACTGATGGGTGGCAAATTAAAGGAAAATACAACATCCAACCAGAAGCTACCAGAACAACTTCAATGTGCTGTGGTGGAGATTCTCTGAACTGGATGAAACACCATTCTTCCAAAAAATATTCTCCTATTTGGTGTGATGTGATATTTGATATTTGATGATGATGGTGGAGAGCGCCACTGCTCATTAAATCCTTCAGTCACGCCTCGTGCTCTGTATGGAAGCACCTCCATTGCTTTTGTTTAACCACTCAGTTCAGGTTTTTCTTTAATTTGTCACCAGTCTGTATGTGTCATGTACAGTGAGGGTCAGGAAATGCAATTACTGGCCACATTTCAAGCTGCAAGATCACTGACACATTCATTCATAGCAGCCACCTGTTCGCTCGCTTTGCCACTCGCATGAAAAGGAGACATCAATGCACACCTCGCTAGTAGCCTGGTTGCAGACCCCCGAAACACAGATTCAAATAGGTCTGGTGTTGTGCTCATTGTGGATGAGACTGACGTAGCTGCATAGATTTGGAAGTCAATTAACAGATATAACAACTCTTAAATATGCATATTTCTTATACTTGGTGTGAAAAATCATAAGATAACTGCTCCTAGCAACCACAGCTTCCGTGTCAATGGAAAATGGATACATCACTCACTACTAATTGTTGAGGGAAAAACAAAACAAGACAATTTCCTTTCCCGAACTGCAATCTTCCAAAATGAACATGCTATCAGGCTCAAAGAATACAGTGAAACAAAATTGGCAATTCAGTCTGATTATCAGGCTAATATGCTAGATTATTAACGTCAGTACAAAGCAAAGTTTCACCTGTGTTATTCTGATACCTTGAAAATCTAGAAAGCTGCCTTTGTGCTTTGGATGTGGCTGCTAACAAATGGAAGCAGTGCTGCAATAACAAATGGTTGGGTGTGTTGGAAAGCTGTTAATATCTATAACAAAAAATGAAGCGGTATCAAACCTCATTAGCAGCAGCGTCAGTTGGACCCGAAGGACTAAATGAGTTTTAGCCCAAAGTCTGTTAAGGCTTAATCAACTAATCAGGAGGCACTATTAATGATGTGTGACTCCTTTCATATGTTCCATCAACTAAATTAATACAATTATGCATATGTGTTATGCATAGATGGAGGGGAGATGAGGTGAATAGAGAAAGTGCAAGAGAAGGGAGTGACAAAAAAAGTAAAAATGGTGGTCACATCAGAGTTTGGCTTGAGAAGAAGCAGACATTAAGAGAGAGATAGCTGACAGGTGGTGTTGGTGCTCCAAGTTTAACCTCGCTGAGGCCTACCGAGAATTCACCCCGGAGCCAGAACCTTCAGGGTGACTTTAGACAGTATTCTCTCGCTCTCTCTCCGTCTCCCTCTTTCGCTCTGTCCCTTATATAATGAATACAATTAACCTTTGCGGGGCTGTGCGCGTTGGCAGCAGGTTGGGGGAGTCAGCGGAGGCTCACTGTGTTCGACAGAGATTGATTGATGTTCCTGTGGTCAGCGCACTCCGTCAGATCCCCTTTAATTAGCCCCACTCAGGAGAAATGATTAGCTGGAGGAGTGGCGGGGAGACGGATAGAGGGACATGAGAAAGAGGGAGGACTGGGGCATGAAGTGGGTCGGAGAAGGAGGGAGGCAGAGAGCGAAAAGACCGAAGGATAGAGAAAGATGGAGGGAAATATGACGGGATGGTAGGGGATGATTGGCAAAACTATAATCCTTGATTGAAGAAGGCTGCAGTGCACTTTATAGTGAGTGTTCCAATAATAGCGTCATACCTGTGCCGCCCAAGGTTAGCTCCAATAACATTTTACTTAAATTGCTAGTTATACAGTAAGATTATATACCCTCGTACACACAGTATGAGGACATTGTAATTATACCCTAACTGCATAACAGTAAGTCATGATACATCATAAAGCATCATAAATCCAGGACGAGCCGGTAATGACACTTGCATCTTTTATCCCTAGCATCAATGCATTTGCTATCATTTAAATTTTCTTTCCTGTCATTTGGGTTCATGTAATTTCTCTGCTAAACACGGCAAATCATTTGAAACCTGATCTAAAAGTGTGTCTTTGTGTGTGTCATCAGTTCATGCAACAATTACTTTACAACTCATAATAAAAGCAGACATAAAGGACAGTGTGTCACGGCTCACTTGTAATGATGGTTTTTTTATTCTCATTAAATAGTTTGGAGCTCGTGAGAAGGTCATCACCCTCTTATAACAGTTTGATGCCGCTTTACTTTCGTTAATGAGTTTACTTACGGCATTGTGGCACGCTTGTAAGACTTCAACAGCTTGCTTGTACATTCAGTACCATATTAACAAAAGCAATAACAGTGGCAAATTATTACTTTTGACGGCCTAATTACTTATTTATTTTAGGGATCATGATGGATTGATGTGTGTCATTATTCTAATGGGATGATTATATGCTTGTGCTGTCATATATCATGACTTAAAATATCCATCACAGAAAGCAACAAGTCAAATAAAATCGAACATCCATATTTCCAGTTCTTCACTGAGCTATATATCTGAAAGCAGCTCCTCATCGTCCAAAGCAAATCAATAATGTACTATATAAACGCTGTCTGACATCTTCTGAGGAGATGTCCTTTAAAAGTGTATTGAATCACGTATTGAGATCATCTTCTAAAATCCTTCATTCTGATCTTGTTCCCTCCTCTTAATACCCACCACATACAACACATGACAGGTAATGGCACTGCTGGCTTAAACTACTGGAAATCAATAGTGGGTAATTCGTCTACAGGCCCAGAGGGACAGCCTCCACATGTTCTATGTTTTCTAAAGATAAAACAGACGGACAACTGTGAATAACTTCATTTCTGAACTCGTGCTATGAATTCCATATTCCAAATCATACATTCCCAATCTCTGATGCAGCCACACATTTTTTTTTTTTGATTATTGTGTGGGTCTGTTCAAATCAGAGAGAAGCCTGCAGACAGCAGCACCCCTGCCAGCCCCCCTTTGAATGTAGGTCAGCACTAAATGTTTGGGAACCTCACCACTATGTTCCTGTCATACCATATCTAACTGTAGACACAACATTATGCAAAATCATACCATGCTGTGTTAACACAGTCATGAGCATGATAACCCTATCAGTCGAAGGAAACATAACTACATATTATGCACACATAATACATGCTGGTGAATGGAACGTCGTCAATCCAATGTCCTTGTGCTTATACAGAGGTGTTTCATAATACTGGCTGTGGATCACCCATTAGAAAAACAGCGATACCTGGAGAGAGTGCAATGACACTGAAACTCATTAAGACACACACAATCATACACAAACAGAAAATGTGCAAAATAAAACAAACGCTTTTTTTCTCCCTCACTTGCACTTTCTCACTCACTCCACTCCACTCTGCCACAAAAACAAGGCTTGAGCAAGTGCAAGGGGGGAGAGAGGAAGGTGGGGGGAAAAAAAATCTATTGTATCTGGGGGCTGTGGAGGAGAATGCCAGGGAGATAGAAAATGGACGTTTTTTAGTTACAGAGGGGAATCCATTAAGATCATCCAGAGAGAAATGCTGCCTGGCTGGCTCCGTCCGAGCCCTGCCAGCCCCTGTCACGATGTGATTCAAATACAGACCCAAGTGCATGCAAGTTTGCTGCCTGCCTGTTCTTTTCTCCTTAGCAAGAATATCGTTGATCTCATTAGAACTAACATGGTGACAAAACGAACAAGGATAAGAAAATCAAATTGAATCAAATAATCTGATTGAATTGAATGAACCACTCAGTTGAACAATACATGAGCAATTTCTGATGTATTGGAAAGTCTGTTATCTCTCATTCTGCTGTAGTCTACCTATCCATTTTTTTTCTGGTATATGACTATACTGTATATAAGCAGGCAGTTTTTCAATGACACTCTCATTTCATGTTTTATTATTTATTGTAATTACTTTTCATTTAATGCTTTTATTCACAATGTAAGGGCTCTTCACAGCCTCATGGTAGGGCCTCCAAGAGCGGAAATTAGAGCAGATGCGGAGGAAATGCATATAGATTACATAAGACAAAGAGTGTCACAAACTGGCTCAGCAAAAATAATTTATTTCAATTTAACTTGACTCCATAAGTGTGTAAGTGAGCAACAGCAGCGGCAGTAAGAGCAATGCATGGATTTGCGAGATGTGCTGAATGGTGCCAAACTGATGAAAACAACACCCAGGGAGGATGCAGGTGGAAAATGAGAATGGATGTGAGTGAACGTGCAAGTTTGAAGTCTTACTCGATGCTTTGTTTATTCCCCCGTCCTATTTCATTTTCCAAACATGCACCTTAACCCTCCTTCTGATCTACACACATACACATGGGGCATCCAGCTGGTTGCAACTTGCTAACTAGAGCTGTATAGGCTGTGCGTTTAAGTTATTTATGGGGAATGCAAAAAGAAAAGTATGAAAGGAAGACATTTTAACAGTCTGCAATTTGTCTGATTCTGGAGGACTCTGCTCTTTGAGGATTGTTTATGACAAATTACTCTTCATGGCAGCCAAAATTAGATGAAAACAAAGGTGGGTTTTGCTTTCAACATAATTTGATTTCAATTTTTGCTGAGATTATATATGTTGCAGTTATTATAAAAAACATCATTACGAGTTGGAACCAGTAAACACTCAGAAAAAAGAATCAATAAACACAACAAATGGAACAATACCCAATCCTGTTTTTAGTTAAGTTACATTTATTCATTCAATTAAATGGTTTGAAACTCAATCCTGTGTATCACATTATTAAAGTATTTGATGGTGTGTGGGGTCCAAAGGCAGATATCATTTTGCACACACACACACACACACACACACTGAAAACATGTTGTCATCTACCGCTACTTTGCCCCCTGCTTTTCCTTCATCACCATCTAGTTAGCAAGCTGAGCTCGTCATCTCGTCCCCCAGACATGGAATAATATTGTATTGAACTTGTGTTAATTTGTTCAGAGCCACCATGAAATTATATCTGTTAAAAAAAAAAACTATGGAGGCTCGGTGGTCGTTTACATATGAGTGGATTAAACTGAGGCAGACAGGATGAACAAAGAGGACGGATGAAAGAGAGATCAAAAGTGTGGAAAGAGGTGGGAAGATGGGAGTGGGGGAAATACATGATTGCAATTTAATCTATATATATCTACAGTACCTGTCTATCGCTTCAAAAAACGTGTTTTGGAGTGACCGAAGTAACACTTTATTTTTACATTATAATAGCTGTCAAAATGTTAATCTCATTTTCTGTTTTTTTTTCTCTGTCTTAATTGTGAAAAGCAGAGTTGGCCAAGAAAGTGCTTCTACACATCCTACAACAAATGTAGGATGTGTGGCCTCGTGGCTACGTAGTGTGTGGGTCATGGGACATGGGGGAGACTGACTGACACTGATTAAAGTCTTTTTTTAATATACATTTCATGACGTAGACAGGTCCCAACTGGTTGACTCTATGTCAGCATTGACCTCGCAGGTTCAGAGCTGATTTAAAACAGTAAATGTTGAGCCATTTTGCGTGTTGAGCCATTTTCAACCCATGAAATGCTGATTTTTATACATTTGGTAAGAAATGTCAATATTAACACCAGCATTGATGTGTTTCATCACAGTACAGTCATATCATTGTTTAAGTGTGCAGCACCTATTTAAGTCCTTTTAGACTTTTGTTTCGTTTTTTTGTTGTCTGTCCATCTCATTACAATATGAAAATAGGGAAAGTTTACTATTCCCTACAGGAAACAAAGGCTACACTCCACCAACCCAGCCAAGAACCAATTGACAAACAAAAACGACTCTACAAAAATGACTCTTGAGGTTTGATTAATAATTAACTCACTTAATTAAGTTTCTAGGTTAATTGGCAGCACAAAGACTGGTGGTGTGCCAGGTTAACGCCCCTGAGGTTTTGGTCATGTGATAGGAAGCTGTGGTGCTATGCTGTGTATTTATAGACCAATTGATCTACTAAAGCATTGTGTGCAGGATAATTCACTGGCTGATGGGTTTAAAAATGCTTAATTGTATTGAATTTTAACTTGGAGATAAATCTTTTAAATTATTGTTTGGGAGCAAAGAAAGCAGGATGCTGGCTAAATGGTGTGAATATGTGTGTGTGTGTGTGTGTGTGGCTGGTTGGCACTCGCATACTATGTAGGTGATGTTGCTGTTATGTGACAGCAGTCAATGCTGAGCCTGTTCTCTCCCGAGGGTGGCACTCCCCACAGCAGATCACTGAAACTGTGCCGCTCTCTTACCTCTTCCAGCACTCTCTCTCTCTCTCACACGCACGCACACACACACAAACACACACACACACACACACACACCTTGCAGTATTGATCGGTTGCCAGAGGACACAAGGTCAAGTCGCACGGTGTCAATATTTAAAGCAGCACTCAGCACTGGGGACCTCTACCATAACCTCATTAATATGGGGGTCTGCTCTGCTCAAATACTCTCCTGGCACGGAGAAAGGCCGACTTGAGGAATGAGGAGGACTGCACACACAAACAACACACACACACACACAATACCCTTTCACATGCAGAAAGCTGCCGAATTGAATGGATTCACTCTATGTTAACGAATGTTGTACTTGCCCTCTGAGATCGTATCTTTACTTCCTTTATGTCATGTATTTCCTATTGAAAGGATGTTGCCGTGGCACATAGCACACTGACGGATCATTCTGAACTGTAAACCAATGGGATGTCAGTTAAGCACAGAAAGACTGTTAGATTTGTTGTAAAGGATTTGAGGGAAACTGTGATTTCCTTATTTGTTAGTGTTTAGGTTTACGTCTATTTGTGCAGAAGGGGTTTCACTATTAACAATTCCCAGATTCACTTTATTCCAACAGCTATACCCAGTTGAGTCAGTAGCAGTGTTGGGCTTGTTACTCAAAAAATGTAATTTATTACTCATTACTCGTTAATATTTTCAAAAGTAATAGTATTAGTTTACTTATTACTCCCTGCCAACAGTAATTCGTTACACTACTCATTATATTACTTTTCCGTTACACCCCACAAAATTGGTAATTGCATCCTTTCTCCTCAAAATTCAGTCTTTGCATGTGCGCCTCTGTGTTAATGTCAGGGTAATCGCCAATAAGTGCATCTAAGGCTTTAAATTAGCAGTTTTTTTCTGCAGCCTGTGAATCCATGGAAGTTACAGGCTAGATGAAAAGCACATCTGGCTCAAACTGATGAAGAGTCAATAGTGGAGATAGGCAACATGTAGGGCTACAGCCATCCTCCACCGCCTCAGAGGGCTGATCTTTGGTGGGGTGTATTTCCACGTGCTTCACATTGTTGTGCGGTCGTAGTAGGTGTTTCAGGAGATTTGAGGTTGTGTTTTTCGCAGGGGAAAGAGTCTTAGTACCACTACCTGCAATTTACATTTGACAACAATGTTCTTGTCATCTTTCCTCCCAACAAAATCAAAGTAATGGGAATCTTTCCAGCCACTGAATGTAAGCGTTTCCATCTTCCAAGCTAGCTTGCTGCTTGGTGATGTGCACACGTGACAACAACAAAAGCGAATCCAGAGACAACAAAAGTGAGGTTGTAACAAGTTATTTTTTGGGGGGTAACTGTAATATTATTACTGAAATTTTATTAGTAATTCGTTACACTACTCATTACTAGAGAATATAATTGCTGCGTTACTGCCCAACACTGCTCAGTAGTAATATTAAAACGGGGTGTGTGCATCCGCCAGTCGAGACGAT
Source organism: Macquaria ambigua (assembly GCA_008360985.2). Classification (NCBI taxonomy): domain Eukaryota; kingdom Metazoa; phylum Chordata; class Actinopteri; order Centrarchiformes; family Percichthyidae; genus Macquaria; species Macquaria ambigua. The sequence continues at coordinate 386,736 of VMKM01000279.1, read as the reverse complement.
CCAACCTGGTGGCCAAGATTGGCGTTGACACAATAACTGGAACAAAATAAAAGCACCTTAAAGTTGAACAATGCTCAAAGAACAATATGTTTTTCAGTTGCACCATACATAGCCGCACAATTACGGACTGTTGTTGTAGAATACTGAATAGAAGCAACCCTTCAGCTGCTACATAATCAATACTGAATGTTGCTGTTCTGCACGCCTCTGTTTGTTGGGAAGCATGTTTTACATCACTTTATTTTAGCAGCTCTCCACCTACATCATGCCTGAGCACCCTGGGGTGCTCAGACAAGTGCAACCACCACTGCTTTTGAGAAAATGTCACCTTTCCTGCAAATCTGAAATGTCCATTTCAACTGGTCTTACATCATGCTTTTTTACAGTATGCACTCACTCACTCACTCACACATGCAGAATCCTGCACAGCTTTGTGCCTGACTACTTGTTTAATCACCCATTCTATTACTCAATCACTCAACCAATAACACAGTTAAAGGGGCCCTGAGGCTCCAACAGACAGTGCTATTCTCAAGTACAGTCCATTCTGATCAATTGTTATAGCATCTGCGTGTTACTTCTGCCCTTCCTACCCCACTGCTCCCACTCTGGTCTTATCTCTCTCCAGAGATTGTCAGGAGAAAGGCCCAGCTCCATCAACAAGGCTCATGTTGCTTGTACGATCACCCTCTGTTGTTTTCACATACACACACTCTCACATATTAACACAACAGTTCAGCTAAGATCAGCAAAGCGTGTGTCAACGAGCTTTCTTTCAGTCCTCTAGTGCTTCATTTACACTGCTGTCGGCACACGCGCATACATGCACACAGAAACACTCGATGCAGACACACTGCTCTCTGAGATAAAAGCAATTTTTCACATTACAGATCTTCCAGTTACCATTAAAGACGGTTTATCTCCTGCCCTAACCCTCATTCACGCCTTTCACTTGTGCGCTGCCTCTCTAGAGAGAGTGATTGAGTTCACAGAGCCACAAGAGGAATGGAAGGAGGCAGAAACGAAAAAGACAAAGAGAGGAAAAGAAACAAAACAGCAAGAGCTATTTCTTTATTTAGTAGGCTATTCCAGGAAGAAATTATTACTGGCTGTGTTGAAGAAAATGTACATGCAGAATACTATACTGCCCTACAGGAAGAGAGAGCAATAACTACATAAATGGTAAAGGTGAAGAAAAGAGTTTTGAGTCTTCATTTTACATATGTATATTTTTTGGCAGAATATTTTATCTAAAAAAAATCATTGTCACAAAAGAGCTAAAAATGCAGATACTCTGCCTTTGGACCATCTGAATGTAATGCCCAAACACAAACAACATGTGTTCTAATTTTATAAGTTTAAATATGTGATTAATGACACCAAATCACCAAAATTTCATTAGAGACAGACGCTGAGGTGACAGTTACACTGCTACACTGCTAACTAAGCTAGGCTAACGTCTGCTACCTTTTAGTACGACTAGTTCAGAATTTGATTTAGCTACCGCCTCATTTCTGTGGTAATGAATTAACTGTGAGATCATAAAAAATAAAATAAAAACTTTGGGAAACAGCTACAGTAGGAAAATGTAGCTTCAGCTTAGGCTAGTTGCGGCTACCTCACCAGCTAGCTTTACCCGACATGTACGTTTAAGACTTATTGGTCGCTGTAATCATTTCCTCTGTACATTCTGGCCATAATAAAGTTTAAAATAAAGTCAAAAAGAGAGATACTGGTATTAACTAAATTCTGACCAAGCTTTGTATGACAGGTGCAAATATGGCAGCTTTATGGGTAAATAAACATTTTTCATCCCATTTATTGGACCAATCATTGTATCCGTCAATCAATCAGTCAGTAAAACATCTCTCTCATCTTTGTCCTCACCTGTACTCCAGTGAAAAGCGGGTCAACTCCGTGCTGTTGTGGATCCATTTGAACTCCAGTGGCCAGCTTCCCTCAGCCATGCAGGTCAGCACCAGCCTGTTGCGTTCCAGATGGAGCTGGCTACGCACCGGCTCTGTCTTGAAGTAGGGAGGCACGTCATCTGTAAAGAACAAAGAACAGAGTTTGGAATTGAAGGTTTTTTTATTTTATTTATTTTATTTTTAATGAGACATCTTGCTGCTAAACCAAGCGAATGGAAAATACTTCAAAAGCATCCGAATAAAGAACACCCACTCTTAAATGCCACACACATCCATCCATGAACCCTGAGGCACAAATGCGCACATGAAAACAAAGACTAAAGAATGACAGGGAAGAAGTGTGAGCTTTATGGATAAGATAGGGAAAAGCAAAATAATTTCATGTGAATGTATCTTTCATCCTGATAAGTAGGTATAGATGAGGAACAAACATCGAGTTGTCAAACTACTGAAAAACATTTGAATGGGAAGACTTGAACAGAGCAGCTGACGCTTACATCTATCTGACTGTAACAGATTGTAGATGGTCAGATGCAAGGATCTCACCTAAGACAAAGCAAACTCTTCTGTATTTGATTATCACTGGCATGTAAATACCAAGCTGCTACACTCCAGATGGAAAACCCTTTTTGAACGTGTCCCATTTGGAGCTACCTAATCTCAGGTGAGGCACTGTTGCTTGCGTTGGGTGATCCTGACTTGCTCTGGGAGTGTCAAGAGACGTCTGGCTAACAGGGAAGAGGAAGCAGAGGCATCAAGTCATGAAGGATTGCTCCTGCAGCTCCTGCTCTGTGTATTTGTGTGTCAGTAACTCATTGGCACGGCGCACCACTTTCCTCCAAGCTAGACGGAGCAGACAGGAGAGAAGTAAAGCCGAGGAGGAGGCATGAAATCCTTTCGCCATTCGTTCGCCTCCACTCCGTTTCGCTTTGTCTTTCGCACTTTCTGTGTTTCTTGAACACGCTCTGTTGAGTGTGAAGGAATGGATTGAGGAAGGCCAGCGAGAACCGCTCCACAGGGTGACGCACATACTGAACTTGGCAACAGACACACTGATTTTTATATCTCAATCTTGAAGCCTCAAACACAAACTGTCAAGGTCCCTTGTGGCTCTAATATCTCACCCTTGATAAATGACACAAAAATGGAGAGCTTACTTGATGATCATTGTAAATATAGAACACATTAATTGGATGGTTGAATAATATAATTATCAAATTGACTGATAATCAGGCGTTGAAATTAAACTGTCAAAATGATCTATAGTGCTGATATTTTGTTCTTCAATTTCGGCTCGACAAATCCACTGGAGGTAGACTGATAAGAGGAGGAATGGGGAGGAAAATAGGGGATGAAAGTAAAACAGAGTGAGAGACCAAAGATGATTTACAAGCTTTTCATTTTCACTCACAGATACAGTTTCAGATTTTCCACTGAGGTTTCTGGAAGTATACGCTTAATTTGATGAAAAGATTTCTGCATAGATATTATTTACACTACTAGTATGTTATCATGGAAGTACACAACATGGTAAAACACCCTTAGTTTCCAGTTCTAAATGCTCTCATTTGAAATTATTGCCGATCAACTAGGCAATTCATGTTTATGCCGTTGTTGTAATATTTAATCTACCCTCATAAATGATATAAATGGGGTGGACAAAGTATTAGTGACACCTCTCAGTATAATGTAATACAGCAGCAGCACCACTAACTACAGCCTCCAAAATGACCATAAAGTTAAATCAACACCTATATAAATATTCGTGAAACTTTCATGAAATTAGGATTTATTGCAGGACTGTTGCATAAAAGCATTAGTTTTAGGTAGGTGTATCTAATGAACTGGAGTGGGAACTGATTGTATACTTCAGAGAAGTGATGAAAGAGACAGATGACTAATTATCTCATTCCAAAATAGTGCACTGCAGATTGAAACGTTATTTTAGGTTATGTTGAGGTAAAATGTGTCAGACTGATAAGTAGAAATTCTTTTGCCTTTACAAAGCAGGAATCCAATTAAGGATATAAAACATGGTACACACAAAGGTGTATAATGAAGAAAATCAAGAAAAATGACAAGCATATAAACAGTAGTTCATAAGTGCATGACATATCTCCAGTCAATAATGATTATTCGTAAATTCCAGCACCTTCTTGATGCATATTTATAAACAGCACTTGGTCTGACTTTTGAGAACCTGAGCGCGCTGCCAGCCTGTAGGCCGTCATGAATAAATATTTATAACAAATACAAGAAGACAGAGGAGACTCAATAAAGCACCACACAGTATTGATCTGTCAGATTCAACTCACATCACTACCTAGCATTTTCAAGTTCTAAATTGTGCCCCTTGCCATCCTGACGGCGCTGTGTTCTGTTAAAATCTGATCCCTTAAGCTAGTCAAACACGAAGAAGGCCTCCACACAGCAGAAGCATAAAAAGCAGAGCCAAAACACAGACCCGGCTAATCAGGAAGTCACACTGTGAAGTGAAGTCTCTGTTAGTGCAAAGAAAGAATGCACAATGAACCAGAAGAAAAAGGAAAACTTAGGTTAAGTGATATAAGAAAAGAGCGAGTGAAAATTATATATGAGAGAGCAGCGTGGCGGACGGACGGCTTAACAGATGCAAAATAGAGATAAAATATAAAATAGACTCTGAGGTGCCTTTAGAGTTGGAGTGCCTGCTGGGCATCTCCCAAAGCAGTGTGGGTTAATTCTATGCCTGGCACAGAGGAAGATAGGCTGCAAAAATGAGGGAGATTGAGATGTGCAATAGTGATTTGAGATGGCCGAGACTAATTGTTCCCCGGTGATGTGCGCTTTGCTTTTATCTACGATGGGGAGATAAAAGAGAATGAGGAGGGGGACAGAAGTAAGAGAGAGGCAGGGTAAGAGCAGAGAGAGACAGAAAGCAATGCAGCGAGGCGGAGAGAGGGGTTGTGCAAACAAATCGCGCGCAGGCATACCGTATCACCCATTCACAGATACTCACTCACCCACAGGAAGGTGTGAGGCCAAAGAAAACATTGATCACTGATGAGTATCTCCAGTAGTCCCTCTCATTAGGAAGTCCATGAGAGCTCATCAGTGATATCTAACGGTGGAATCATCACAGGCACGCAGCAGGAGGGAAACACTCAGGGGACATGCGCTGACATAATGGCTTAGGGCTGCAACTAATTATTATTTTCATTAACGATTAATATGCCAATTCTTTTTTCATTAATAAATTAATAACTTAATCTATACAAGTGAAAATAGTGGGAAAAAACTACTACTACTACTACTACTAATAATAATAATAATAATAATAATAATGTAATTAAAGCTGCCCTAGTCAATATTTCTATATTAACAAAGGATTAAATGACTAATAAACTATTGGTGATGAACCCATGGAGAATTATCACCAATCTCTGCAGCTCTACGGAGCGTTTTAACGTCTTTCAGCTCACTGTTTTGGTTTTATGGCCTGCAACTTTACTGTTTGGTTCACTCTGGCTGCTCTCATCAGCAGCTGCAGCAGACAGCTGTTTTTAGCAACAAAAAAAAAAAGCTGATAAACCAACTGTACTCAGTCAGACAAAGTTAGTGTTTCACATAGTGGAGCATAGTATAGCTGACACACGAACAGACCTCTTACAGAGATAAAATCTAACGACAGAATATATGGCAAGCCAAAGGGATCAAATGTCGTCAGGTCGGCACACGTCCCTGGTACATAAAACGGCGTAAAATACGGCGTCCTGACGGTTTTCACGCCGCTTTTTACACAATTTTTATTTACAACGCTGCTTTTTACACCTGTAAAAACCATACAAAACGCCGCTTTTTACTGCACTCTAGTGAGTACATTAAACGCCGCTTTTTACGCACATTAAAACCTGTCCAAGACGCACGTTATTTATGCCGTTTTCTTGTATGGTAATGAGCCCTTCCTGTTTTACATAGCCAGTAAATCCAGAGTTTTTGTAACTAATCAGTGAAGAGTAAAGCCAGACCAAAGCAATGCATCGAGCGCTGTTGTTTTGTATGGTTTTTACGGGCGTAAAAAACGGCGTTTTAAAATGTAACGGCGTAAAAAGCGGAGTGTAAACCCTCAGGACGCCGTATTTTACGCCGTTTTATGTACCAGGGACGTGTGCTGACCTGACAACATTTGATCCCCTTGTCTTGCCATACAAACAAACAGTCGAACTCTGTGGCGCGAGACGTCTCCAGTAGCTAGCTTACATACCACGGAGTTAGCCAGAAACTCTCAGACAATATACCAAGTCCAAAATATGCACCTTTCTCTCATAATGAACAACAGTGAAGTAGGACAACTTATTAACATGTGTTTACAAGTTTACAGTGCTTTGTATGAGGTAATTACCTTAAACAGGGGGAATAGTGAGGGCGGAGTGATTGAAAGACCAGCACACAGCTCTCACCTTCACTCGTCTGTATTGAGTGAAGGAGATGAGCGCCGCAAACCCCCCTACTGGAACCCCGCGGCAACACGCACAATAAACCCACACAGAGATAATGGATCAGCCATTTGCATTACTGGCTATATTCTTTATATTTATCAGCACTTTAGCTACATACTGTAACTGTAACAACAGTGAAATGTCCTAAAAATGGAATACTGTAATAACATAACTTACAAGTATGAAATTATCTTTTCTGAAAATAATTTTATTTCAGAGGGACTTCTTGTGTGTCACTCAACCAGCAGTATAAATGTGTAACATGTAGTTGAAACTTTTCTGAGGCAAAAGTGCTTGAGAGAATTGAAACGCCTATAGGAGACGTACCAGCCATTGGAGATTTGACCATCACATACCCAACACCCCTCACCCCAAGTGCAGCACACAGGCCCACTGTAAACTACAAACAACCACTGATAAAGGTAACATACTGTATCACTTGTCTTATGCCACAGCCAAGACATAAATGCAGAGTCACAATGATCGAGTTCTTATGCACTTCCAATAAATGTGAACACAAAACCAAACCCAACTCAGCTCTAGCTTCCACGATGCAGCTGTGTGCTTCCTGTGCAATACAAAGCAATTATTGTGTGATAGAGGCCCCTCATTTGCATACAGCACAGCTCATGCCAGAGGATGCTCCCTGGAGCCACGGCCCAGGTCGACTCAAAGCTGGGGCATGTGTATGTGTGTGTGTGTGTGTGTGTGTGTGTGTGTGTGTGTGTGTGTGCATGTGTGCGTGCAGGTTAGTGTGTCAGACGGACGCTCACAACCCAGTCTGCAGCACACAGTCAATTAAATCAGCTTTCTCATTAATGAGAACAGTGCCAGGTACAAATGCCTGCCCTGGGGTGAGAATTCATAATTGAGAAGAACTTGGAGAATTCATTTCTAAAATAACAAGAGCTATAGCAGGGGACATTTCTCCTATTTCCCTCCAAATACTCAGCTTAAGGTCAAAAACAAGCCTTTAAATTCTCCTTACCACCATCAGTCTTTAGGCTCTAATGTCACACACACAAAAATATAATGGAAATAATAATAATAAATTAAATAATAATAAGACCACAACTTGAAATTCAATCATGTTTCTACAGCATCTGAACCATGAAATCTTCACTTTGTATTTGTTCACTGTTGCTTTGGGACTTCAGGTGAATCATTTCAGGTGACTGATTTATGCCACTTTTGCATGATAATGTACCCACGAGCTCAGACAAAGCTTGTTTTACCCTGTACTCGGGATCATTTCTGGGTTTGCTTTCATGATGAACAAAAACAGATTGGACTCAAGGTAATGCAGGCTGAATAGTGGCTAGATATGTCGAAATAATCTCTTGTGTTTCTTGTCCATTGTCAGGGACATGTCCTCTTCTAATTTTCATGAAAACGCACCTGAGTTCTTCTCAATATGTCTGAGAGCTCGCCAGCTTTGCGGATGACAGTTTTCTCAGCTTTGGTGAGCCTAATGCAAACCACATGGCTGAGTTCTAGCAGATAAGTCAGGCTGCCGACGCACACACGGGCTACTTTCCAGTTCCCAGAAGGCGGTGGTGCTGCAGTGGCAGTCATGAGTAGCAACCTCCCTCCTAGCTCAATCCTCAGGGGCCCGGTGCTCCCGGACACAGCATACATATTTCAGCTGCAGCCTGGGGGCCCCACACATACAGACAAACACACACATACAGGTGCATGCTACTTTTTACACTTGCATATCAAAAACATACTCACTGGTGTAGACTGAATATGTGTTTGGACGTGAATGAGTATGTGGGTGCCTGTTTTGGGTCTACATGTGATTTGTTTATGTCTAAACAATTTGTGTGTATGTGTCATTCTTTGACGGCAGGTGTCTGGATTTGTGTGTGTTTGTGATGCTGATGAGGATGGAAGTTTGCTGGTGGTGTAACTGAGCTGCTAATGGCCCCGCTGGGTGTGAAAATCTGTTCCACTGTCTGTCTTTATTTAGCACACTGGTCTGGCCCTCTTGCTGAGTGTGTTCATGTGTATGTGTGTGTATGTGTGCGTACGCAGGACGGGAAATGGAGGAGCTCCAAAATGTGCCAGTGTATGTACTGTATGTCAGCACAGAACTGTACAGTTTGTGTGTGTGTGTTAGAGTGGTTTGGCAGACGTGTGCGCGTGTGCTGAGTGACTGATATTTTACTCATCCCTAAGAGACACTCAAACCAAGGCCAGCTGCTGATTTCCACTAGCCTGTGTCCATGCACAGGACACACATATATGGCATACGTATTATACAGAACCAATCGTCTGTTTACTATTCTGTTCACACACACGCTCATGGATGTATGAATGTGTCCATAACACATCCATACATACACATACATGTGCACAAACACATATCTTGCTCTATAGCACACATCCTTTGGCATGTCTCCAGTGTATTACTGTTGGCCCTTTTTGTTCCATTCATGGCTCAGCGACGCTTCCTCCTCCTCCTCGCCTGCAGCACTGCATTTCCCATGAGACCATGCTGCCGGCCATTAATCTCTACTCTTGCTGGTCTTCCAGCCCTGCAGGTCCAAAGACCTCTGCACTGTCTAGGAGCCTGACTCTCAGTGGGCAGTAGAAGAAGACCTGGCCAAGGTCACATGTTCATTAGTGAGTATTATTATTATTATTATTATTAATTTGTCTTTTTTATTAAATGTTGCCATGGTGTTGAGATCTTTTTTTTTAATGTATTTATTTTACCCACATACACATAACTAAACAAGACCAAGAAAAAACAAAACAACAACAACAACAACAAATAAATAAATAAAAGAAAAAAAGATCTTCATTCTAGTCATTCTAGGATGCTGTTTCCAACCTGCGGGCCAGGTTCCCCCAAGGGGTCAGGATAAAGAATATGAAGGGCCACAGCATGATTCCCAAGATAAAAAAACATGAAGAAACAAGCATGTTTCGTATATATATATTCAGATAAACTTTACTTTTTCCTTGTAAAATTTGAGATACTTTACCTCCCCAGAGCATGGAAGAATCTGAGAATCTGGTTGCAGAAACTGCAATGTGATGGGAGGCTACAAGTTCTTTGTTTTAAAGAGTTGACAAGCTGAAAAAAGGTCGAGAATCATTGGTCTTGGATATCAAATTATTAGTCAGTGATAGAACAATACGCGATACGTCAGCATGGAAGCTATGTAAATTAGCTTGGCACAGGTACCAAATCTGAATCTTCAAAAGTTTCACTCATCACTCATATATCTGTCCTCTCCTCTGTTCTCATCTCCTCCGATGTAGGGATAAGGCGGCAGTGTCTGGCCACAATCAATCAGAGTAGCTCAAACATTAAAAGTGTCTACCTCTTTAAACAGCCCGGGTAAAGAGGGACGGCAGTCGTAAATCTGTGAGCTAACCTTTAGCCACGACAGGCTAAGCTCTCAGCTTGCATGCTTACCTTTATCACTTACCCTACAGCAATCCTTTCCCCACCTCCAATAATGACTTGCAAAGCTAGACTAAGCAGCTAATGCCGTGAAACAGAGCTAGTTTTAATATACAGGTGTGGGAAAGATTATGTAGTATAAAAAAGAAAGAAAATAAGATTTAATGTATGCCAATACATGCTTCTATATTCCTGTTACTTTTGTGTAATTGCCTTTTTCTTCCACACGCAAATTTGTGTACGTGTGTGTTTAGGAATGTGTGTGCGTGCGTGCTTGCTCAGGAGCAAGCTGGTTTAATTTCCCACAAGATCCAGAAAGAAAAATCTCCTTAGTACTGGAGTGTGGAGCACAGTGCACTGAGCATATTATGCTATTATGTTTATGGAGGCAAATCAATTCTGTATTATGGGACACAATAAAGCTTAGAAGCATCTCATGTGTCAGGATCATATGGCTAAAAATCCTGCATGAAACATCCCTGCAGATAACCTGCGCTATGCTCCACTGAGGTCCTTGTACACTGAAACAGGCAGGATTTAAACCCCCATCTTCCATTCAAATGAAATGTATTGTAAGATTTTATTGGAATTTATGTCAGAAGAGAGTTTTTACATCAGGTAAAATGGTGAAAGCGTGTGAGGAATGTTAGGGCTTACTATATGATGTTATGAAAGACTTTTAGACTCTTGCTCACCACTAGTGCTGTATGAGGAAATAAGTGCAGTCAGAGGAAATAAATGAACAAACATGCAGTCGACACACACACACACACAACTATACGAGACAGTACGCATCAGTGACCTGACTAACCCATAGCTTTGGGATGGGGTGTGTCTGCAGTCCACCCCTGGCCTGCTGAAAAATTAACGCAGTGGAACAATGTTCTTCAGTGCTCAATAATGTATGTGCAGGTTACAGCGGGGGAATCATAGACAGAGGGAGAGAAAGAGGAGCCTACTTTTCCTATCCTTCCCTTCCTCTGTAGGCTCCAACGGCTGGAGAGGAAACGGACATGCACGCAAGCACACACACACACACACACACACACACACACACACAGGTGTTGTAAACAAGGTGTTTGCCAGACTGTCAGCTGAACTTCTTAACTGCCCCTGTGCTGTTTATCGAGCCAAGTTTATAGTTCAGAGTGAGAATGAACTGAGGAGAGTGTTGCTCATGTAGTGATGACATGTCAGCCACAAGATAACACATTTCTCACTCGTCTTGGCCACCAATCATTATGTTTCAGTCAGCCAATTCACGTGGAACACATTTCTTATTATCTGAACGCAGTATTATCAGTGAGTACTCCGCGCAAATACAATATTCTGTGCAAATATCACTGATATTTGGGGAAATTCCAAATAGCTATTCCCCAGGCGGGGGCTTAATCAGAGCCTACAGGAGGATGTAGCAGCAGCACTGGCAGAACAAGAGCGGGCAGAGTGGGCACTGCCTTGTTGCAAAGGGTGCGTTTGATTTATGCCGCATAGACAACTCCAACTGTCTGCCTGAAAAGGCTCACGGGCTTTCCACATAAAAGTTTGAAGGATGGAATTCCTAATGCTGAAAGTAAGGTATTAAGATTGGTACAACATATCCAGTAAAGCAATTTGGTAAACAACTACTGCAGTGGTTTGATGGCAAGTGTTTGTTAGGGGTGCCAGATAAAGCTCAAATATTATAAATAATGTTCAAAACCGATGTCTTGGTTAAGTCACAGAATCATTATCATGATCATCAATATTCAATGCAGCAAAAAAGCAAATTTCTCAATCTGTTTAAATAGAATTATTAAAGAATGGCAGGTTAGTGTATGTGTGAATGAATGCATACACGCAGAAGTGCATGACTCAGATCAATATAGTGTGTGCAGGTTTTACAGATCTGATCCAAACATTTCCTCAATATACAGTTCAGTTCAGTTTACTCAAAAACAGACATCTCAGGACAAAAATGTCAGAACACAAGGCCGGAAATTAACAGCAAGGTATTTGGTCACGAGGCCATGCCACAACAACAACAGTGTGTGTAAAGAGTAAATAATCATGAAACATGGCCCTCAATAGAAAATGTAACATTGACCAATCATCTAAAAATAAGTCAAATCAACCCTCAATCAAGGGTACTCATATAACAAAAAGCTACAATGACATGCACTGCAGCTGTTTGTCTGTAATATTGCATTGTACTTGAATGTTACATACTGACGGGTTGCATGGTTTTCATTAGTTCATCAGTTCACTTTATTAGGGGTTTGCTTAGTTGTCATGGGGAGAGGTCAGTTGTCACCACATTCAGTCACATGATAACAGGTGGACGTGAGATGCGGATGAAAGATCCAGAAAAAGCTAGTGAGTAGACCTTGTGTTAAGATTTTTCTTTGCCAAACTCCTGCTTCCAAGGCCAAGAATGAACTTTCACTCCCAAGTGCTATCTAATCTAACGTAATCTAACCTGCATTGTTTGTAAAGAGGCCTACATTTTCAATTACCATCAGTTGAGAAACACTCAAGTACCAACATTTTAACTAAAAATCAGACCTGTAATTAATATGGTACAAAAAAGTTACATATAGGGCCTTTAAGCCTTTTAAAGGCTTCCAAAGATGAGCTTGGGCACATTGTCCTGGAGAATTCATTCAGACGAGTTCTCACTTTAAAAGAGAAATCTGGGGGATAATTGTCTAAATTGCCACTTAGTGAAGATGATTAGTGCAGGTCAATTCGCACAGCGTTTGATAGCTGAGGTAGTTTGAAGGAGAGGCTGTTATCCAGCATCTCTCCCGATTCAGTGCTTGTTCACTCTGGAGTGTTGCAGGAAACAATTCTATTTCATGGCCTTGTTAGAAGGCTTTTAATGTACTAGAATGGGATTTTTAGTCAGTCGTTGTTATGGCCACACAGCAGCTGTTTGTTGGATAAAAGGGAAGTCGAGATGCCTCAATAAATGTCCTTTTAACATTGATTCCTTTCTGATAATGTTTTTGGTTTTTTTGGTCTCTTATTCACCCAAATTGGTATCTCTCCTCTTCTATGTCTCTTATAACAATGGCACAAAATTCAACCTGGATGGTTAATGTCATGCGTTGATGTATTTTATTGTTTATTTAAATGGGACAAATGCACAATACATTTATTGCACCAGATAGCTAAAAGCTCATTTCCATCTGTAGTCCCTAAGCGGAGGCCACCAGTGATGCACAGAATGACGAAGTAAAAGATAACAGTCAGTCTTGTCTGCACACGCACACACACACACACACACACACACACGGTGTGCCGCTGGGATCTTGACAAAGTCTCCACACAAACAGGGCTGCATGCGCACACACGTCACCCACCTCATCCATCTCATCCCTGTCTCTGTTGGCGGCTTTCTGCTCATCCTCTGATGCTCACACTGCGACAAAGGCATATACATATAAACAAGCAGACCCCCCCGCCCGTCCCCTTGCGACACAAGCAAACATACACACACACACACACACACACACACACACACACACAATGTAAGCCCCCCCCCCCCCTTTCCACCTCCCCGGGATAAATGTGATCATTGCTCTGTCCCCTTTGTACTCACCTAATGAAGGGCATGTCTAAATAAAGCCAAGGGAATGGATGGGGCTGGTTTGACTGCTCAGCAAGCCAATTAGCTCCTTCTTACCTTCTGCCATACATTTTTCTTTGACCTCCTGCCGTGTTCTTTCACAGTAATCTTGCCTGGTTTACCCCCTTGCTATTCTTTCCCCTCTGATTGCTTCCAGTGAGTACCTATTTATAAGTGTTTGGAGATCCAAAATGGAGCAGCGGGAAGGAACACAAGTGCAGTAGTTAAGTGCACTAAATGCCGCCATATGTCAAGCCATGTTTTCCTTTTCTTTATTTTCTTCCATTATATCTCTTGCTATAAAAAAGTTGTTTATTCTTTACTTATTAGTAGAGGTGTCATAACTTCTGGTCTAGGGTGTGTGTTTGAATACTGGCACAAAAGACCCCTGCTGTAGTCTTTCATACTCCTGCAGGGGTCAATGTTTGTTCCTTTTGTGTTTGGTTCTTTGTACGATATATGGGCACAGAATAAAAGCCCGTGGTTGCTATTCAGAGGAGCCATAATCTTTCATTAATGAGCTTTCAATTTGGGTATTATATGTGATCAGGCCACAGTATATTGTGCCAGTACACCCAGGTCACAGGAAAGAATGAGAGAAAGTGGATAAAACATAAAAGAGAAGGATGGAAAGAAGAAAGTGGGTTGGAGGAGCAGAGCCATGATAAGGCTGGAGGTACAAAAACATTCTCTAAATGCTAAACTGTATAATAAAGTCCAAGGATTAGGTCATAGGGGGAAACAAGGGTTTTATTTACATCACTGCACACAGAAACTCTTAAGCCAGAAGCCTTATTGGATGGGTATTAGCGCTGGATATTTTGCTGCAAAGGGACTCACAGGCCAATGGGCAGTGAGCAGGGTTGCTATATACTGTGCCCCATGCCAGTTTACTGTCAAATTATGCCCTACACTCTGCAAGACAATCTGTCAACACACGTCAGGGTTACAAACAAGTAGCAAGTAGCAAACACTTGCTCACAGCATTCACGAAATTTGTTATTTTAACACAATATTCTCATCAAGATGAAAGAAACGGAGTGAGAAGAGAGTTGGAAGAGGTGGCAAAGCGGCACCAGATACCGCAGAAACACTGCAATGGAAGACAATGAATGAGGTTTGTTATTGTGAGCACAAGTGTTTTTGTAATGTCTCAGAGAATAGGCACTGGCTTTCTGGCTTCTAAGCACAAAACTCACAACACAAATCATAAACTGTAATTCGATTTAACGGTTTTCCACAATGTCCCAACTCCTCTTTGAATGATATAATAAAAATAATAATAGTAATAAAAATGACAGATTGGGATAAATAATGTAGCTTGTTAGAAATCTGATAGCTGAAGCAATCTAGTATGTGTATGTGGATTGTCCTTTTAGATTTCGACTGCAGGAGGTTTTAAGAGATCCAGTTTTGAATGTCCTGGAGACAGTGGGGGGGTTCACTCAAGAGTAGATGTGTGTGGTGCAGAAGACATAACAAAGGCAGTATATGACAAAGGAACAAAACTGATGGCAGGGAAGGATAGAATGATGTATTGTATCCAAAGCCGCACTGAGATTAAGGAGGCCCAGAAGAGGTTGTCAAATGTCTGATAATACATTGAGGAGCACAGTTTTGGTTTTGTGGCTGGCTGCATGTCAAACCTGACGTGAACTTTCAAAAAGGCAATCTTTTCATTCATAGAGGTCAGAAGTTCATGCACAACAACTTTATTCCAAAGTCGGTATGAAAATGTTTATTATTTATAAACACAGAAACAGAAAGGACTGTTTGTGGTAAAAAAAAAAAAAAACTTCTAAAGAGAGATGTGTCTGAAGGGCAGGTGGAAAGTTTAATCTTGGTTTTTTTCCATACTTTCTGTCAACACAGGAGCAGAAATGGGATTGAAAGAGAGGTTGAAATTATGAGAAGCTTTTGAGTAAAAAAAAAATTTGATTGTGAATGCTACTAAGACCAAGAAATACAACCAAATTAAAATAAGACCATAAGATACAATGTGAGCATCCATTGGTAACGTTTTGTACTGTCATATAACAACAGTGACTCAACAGTAGAGGAAGGGAAACTCTTTTCTTTCAAGAGCTAGTCTCTAGTCTCTGTTAGTTGCTTAGCAACCTCACAGAGACAACAACACTCCAGGAAGTTCCTGTGCCCGTCCAGGAAATAGTCTGGCACATAACCTCTCGTAAAACCACAAAGTGTCTTTTTTTACAGTTCAGGTTTGATAATAATAATGTAAAAAAAAAATAGAAAAACATATTAAGGATAGCAAACAAACACACACCTAAAGCTATGGCTGGATTTAGGTATCTAATTCAATAATGTTCCCTGCAGCAATACTATACAATACAACAACTATCTCCAACAGCTGGAGGTAGCGAATTCAGGAACAGTCTCGGAGAAGTGGCAGCTCTTCTCCTTCCAGTTCATCAAATCATTTTCTCTCCCTCTGCCCAGTCTCTCTCTCTTTCTCTGGTGACACCCATGCCATTACTGCACATATCAGGTGACTGACAGCTTCCTCAAATGGAAGCGTACTGGCTGCGCTGTGATTGACAGGTTTGCCTCCCACCTATGTAACCACGTCTGCCATTGTTTGATGAGCATCTGTCCAAAAGTGGACACTCCATACACACACTCAGCCACTCCACTGCTCTCAGCGAACTACTCTCCTCCACCACTTTATAGAATAAAAAATATATATTTTTTCCATTCAATTACAGTGCCAATTTTCCATCGCACTGCATAATGTCCCAGCAGTCCTGAAGAAACCTCATACACACCAGACCTACCAATCTGGGGAAATGCTGACCTGAGCCAAAATATATATTGCTGGGTGGTCATATCTGTGTTATTTCTTGAATGCTTAAATGATTATCATTGCACTCAATTTAGCAGTTTTTTTTTTTTTAAATCACATACTCGACTCATCTTTCTCTTGAAACTAGAAATTCTGGGCTTTTTATTTATGTAACTCCTGGTATGAATTTTGCTGGATGCATTACATTTAGTCCTGAAAAAAACAAATAAAAAAAACAAAACTATGTATGATTTGTCAGGATCCTAATTTGCCCTAAACTTGTAAAACCACAGAATTCCCCCCATCATCCCAATCTGAGGGTTAATGCCCATCAGTAAAAGAAATAATAAAAAAAAAAGATTTCATGTCATCTGAGGCACATGTGTGCTTTTATAGTGCCAAATGAAGCTAACGTTGGACCAGTTTAGCTGTACTGCACAGAGAAAATTGGTTTGCCCTTTTGCTCTGTGTCTGTGCCATGTAGTGGTATCCAATTCATACTGGAGTAAAAGAGCTGAGATAAAGTCAGTGCTGGAGGCCAGTTTGGGTATCACTGAGTGTATGAATGCACAGTATGTACTCATATGTACCATATAAGTGTGTGACGCGCTCATTCCTTGTGTGTAGATATCTGTGGAAACCCCCTAAATCCAACTGAAAGTCTTGAGTTTGAGTTAGAATTCAAATTTTCAGTCACACCTACACATAGACAGAAAAAGTAAATCACAACTATATTGGGATTTTAATTCATCAAAAAGTCTTCTTAGCACATATGCCAAAGTAAAATTAATCAAGGCTATTGCAGGAGGTTATGACTTATAGACTGTACGTGTGAAAATCCTCACTTCCCATAGCTCCAGAAAGCACATCAGTGGAACTTTCTTCTTGATGGCTTCAGCAGACACAGCAGCCTGGTGATGAATGGGCAGTAGCACTGCACGCTGCATTCAGACAAGTCCTGCAAACCTCTCTGCCTAATGACACTGCAAAGAGGGCCGAGGTTGGACCATCCATCAGAGGTCCTGCGCTCATCACTATCTACAGGAAGATCACACCCTCGTCGTGCAATGTGGGGCTTCACCTGTCCTTTACCCATCCTAAACTCGCTCTCCATTTGCTTTTATAAGCGACCTGTGGCCCTCGCTCTTTGGTTGTCCCTCCATTTGTTTGCTTTTCTTCTCTCTACAACTATCCTTCCTTTTACCTCTATTTACCACCATTCGCCTATTCCCATAAATTTGCTCTTTCATTTGTAAAGTAAACACCTACCATTTTGGATCCAAAGCAACTTACTTTATCATGACCTACATGATCCTATCATATTTTCTTTTTGTAGCTCTCACCATCTGTACTATTGGTTTTACTTACATTGCACTCACCTATGGATTGCTAAGATCTCAGAATAGACCTTTTTCACACAAACATTTTGACATGTCACAGCAGGAAAATAACCCGTGTGTTTAATAACATCACTGATGGCTACATCCCACTGGTCCTGGTATTGTGTGTGCTGGATAGCTTGCTGGAGCTTAATGGAATCATCGTTAATGTTGTTCATTTCCACCTTTGCTTTTCCTGCTATGACAAGTCAAAAAGCCTTCTGTGAAAAAGGTCTATGCAGGGACATTGCTAAAAATTGGTCGAAGAGGCTAAGAAACAAGCGCAGCCAGACAATTATACAGGCTGTAAACAAGCTGACAGTTTTGCCAAATTAGCTGCCACTTTAATTAAAGGGTAAAACTGAAAGTGCCGGCAATAATCCCAGGAAAACTATGAGTTTGCACAATGGAAAGTTCTTCAGGTCAAAGGACAGTTTGGGTAATAAGTTTAACAGTGCACCTTCATTTTCCCTTCCCTATTATTTTAACTAACCTGGGGTTTGTTTACAACCTGTCTGATCGTCTCACTGCTTGCGTTTTTTCTAAATTTTCCCTCAATTTCTTCAACTGCTTACTGGTTCACTCCGTCCTTCTGTGTGTAAATCTCCAGTTCCCTTTCCCTCCCACATCTGTGGTTGGAGGTCGGCGTCACGTCCCTGTCTGGTTGCACCCTGTCTTCAGTTTAAACATTGAAACGCTACACTCATCAGGTGACATTGAACTCTGGGTATTGAAAGGAGGTGGGTGTGGCCTGTCATCTATGAACGGCAAGAGGGGGGAAGAGAGGGAGAGTGGGAGAGATGCAGAAGTGTAGTCGTAGTAGTGTAGTAGTGTAGTAATTGTGCTGCCTTGCTCCCTTGTCACTGCTGAAGGTCAGCACCATCCCTCACCAGCAGCACCGCCGTGACAGGTGAAGCACCTGTGATTGACATCCTATCAGCGGTCTTCTTACATCCTCATACATGCGAGAACCCACAGGCGCACACGCACGGACTTGCACTATACGTGTTACACAAAAACATACGTGCACGCACATACACTATCTGCACTCCCTTTCTTTTCCTAACACACACAAACACACACTCCGCCTATCCAGCGTCACCATCCCATATCAGATTTCTCTCCACTCATTGTCACAATCTCCCCACATGGCACTGACGAGACACACTCCATTTCTTTCCCACCTCGTGCAGCCACAGATCAGATGTGGACCAACATGTACTCACCATCGCACCACAGTAGCACATCAGTCTACTGGCTGCCATGGAGAATAATGACTCCTTTTACTGGTATGTGAAGTGCTTTTTGCGGAACCAAACTAATGTTGCTCTGTATCAGGGAACAGTAAGAGCAAAATTGATAAAAAGCAGGTGCTTGAGGGAACAGTAGCAAAGTGCCTGGAGGATCTCTGAGTCCTTGAGTCAAACGGCAGATAGAGCTGAAGTATTAGCACTACATCATTATGTGTAAAACAGTGCTATGATACATTGTGCTACATCTATAATACTATGGCTCATGTCTTTTTGCTACTGAGGAAGAGATGCTATATTCATGCAAAAGCCTTGTTGTATCACTCTGCTTTCTAATGCCTTTAAAGGATAATTCTGATTTATTACAACTTGGATAGTATTTTTTTTGTTGCTGCTGTTTTCTTTTAGACATATTTTCTATCAGTTATGATTGTACTCATCAAAGTAATTGCTAGGATTGGGGAACACGGTTACACCACTACAATGAAATCCAATGGTACAAGATAGACGAGCGTTCAGATGATCAGACAGATGATAAAGGACCGACAGTTTAGCCAGATTATCTAAACCACTTTTTTAAAATTTTAGTTTTCATAACATGGTCATACATTCAGTGGCCCTAACAGTTTGTTGCTCAAATAAACTCATGTGACAAACATTGTTTCCATGAAATTGTCATGAGTAATTCCACACTGATTCAAGACTAAGAATGACAATGCTTTCGTTATAACAATACTGATTCAATGTACTTAACATCCTAACAACTAACAACAACTGCTTAGGACAGTAGGACAAACAACAAAACAAAAAACAGAAACAAAAAAAAAAAGAAAGAAAAACTAGTGGCTATCCCTTTGAAGGGGATGCAAATTCCCCATAGAACTGTTAGTATGATGTCACATCAGATAATATGACAAACAGCTTAGGACAGTCAAGGCACACGGAGCACAGACAAACAAAAGGATCATTAAAAAATAGAGAGAAAATAGGTAAAAATAAATAAAAAGTTTATACATAATAAGGGTACTTGGTGAATATTAAGATTGACGGCCAATGTCATCCGTAAGGGTTTTAATTGGATGCCAAAGTTGTACAAATGACGTTTCAAAGGTGGGCACAGACTCCTCTATCCACTTCTGAAGTGTAGCTCTTTTCGCTAATACCATACATAACGAGACTGCCTGTGATTGACTTTTATCGGCTCTTAACCACTTTTTGAGGTAAAACTGAAAGAGTGCACTCGACTCTGCACTGCAGATGTATCAAATTATCTGGCTAACCTGGAGGTGATGTTGCTGTATTCCCAGATCTCAGCAAATCATTTGGGGAGTATAATGTTATTATAACAGATGGGAACGATGGCTAAAACTATGAACATAGGAGCAAAGCTGTAAAACCTGGATTTAATACTTTAAAATGTTCACATCACAGGAGTATTTCACTGAGTTACTCAGGAACTACTTCTTAGTTGTTCATAATTTGCAGGTTTTTTTTCCTGATTTGTTCCAACTTGTTCACTGGTAAGTGCTCAGGTTTTATTTGTAGCTTATTGTAAACTATTACCATGTTTTCTATATGTTATTTACTTTTCATTGGCCTTTTCAGTTCAAAGGCCAATTAAAGTCAAATCATTCTTCAGCTCCAAGCTAAAGCTTTCTTAGGCTGCATTCAGACCAAATCAGGCGTTGTGGTGATTAGAAGTCTCTCCTCCATCTTCACAGTTGCTCAGTAAACAGCTAATGCTACAATGCTACATGGTAAACAAAGTTCTTCTTCACCTGGGCGTCTGCCGGTCTGATCGCTGGTGGGATTGGCCACCGCAGTGCGACATCGGTTGCGTTTCTCCAAAAGTTGATTCTGTTTTAACTTTTCACCTCAGCACCTGATTTGGTCTGAATGCAGCCTTAAGGACAAGCTCTCTTTCTCCCTGTGCCCTCTACCTGTCTAGATGCATCTTACAGCAAGAAAACCAGGCTAGCGTCCTTGCTGCAATTAGCCCAGAATGTCCTATTCTTAACCTGCTGCATCAGGGCTCTTTTATAATGCAGATCAGAGCCAAACAGTCCTATGATGCATTGTTCTGGAAAGAAAAGTGTTGTCATTGTAAGAAAAAGGGCAGGGTGGTCTTTGCCAAGCTGGGCGGGCGGGATCAAATGAAGGGATAAGGTCTTTCAAAAGCAAGATACCAGAAGCTGCTTGCCTTTGCCATTTATGTCCCAGATGGGGGTCACACAATGCAGCCTCCATGCTTCCGCTTTCTTTGTGCGCTCCCTCTGCCCACCTTCTTTTTACTCCATCACTTTGTTCTTTTGCTTGACCAACTCCCACACCCGTCTCCAATTTTTTTTTTTACTCACGATCGGCAAGAGAGCAAGCAGGACTCCCTCAGAGTGGCTGGGCCTGAGAAGATGTATAATAAATATAGCTTCATTTGCCAAAAAGATGTTACACTTCTGGGAGAGAAATAAAACATTAACCTTAAACTGATCTGTGGAATTGGAACTGAATTTATTTCTCTGAGGAGAACATAATCACAAAGCTGTTTTGATTGGAGGGTACAGATGTGCTTCAATGAGCGTGAGTGTGTGTTATGACAGCAGTATTTGAGCAGGCGAGGCAAGAAATGTCAAACTACACTTTACATTGATAAAGATGAGAGAAAGCAGAAGATGCACTTCTGGAGCCAATTTGAATGAGTGTCTAGAGCTACTCTGAGGCACAGTTACAAGTGGAGTGGAAGGGTTCATTAGTCATCTCGGGTCTACAAGGAGACTTACACCTGGATGAACAGCAGTATCCTCATAGACTAAATTAGATGAGATGTTCTTCAACATTTTCCATTATAGTATTTTTTTCCAATATATAAACTGAAACAGATATACCTGCGATAAGCTAATATCGGCCAACATATCAGCTATCGGTCTAGCTCTAATAGGAAGAACACCAAACTGGACTACACCAATACACTAGTCCTTGCAACTGGTCAGAAAAAACACTTGCACACTTATATTATCCCAGACCACCAAAGGACAGCACAGATTAAGAAGACAGGAGACCTTCTCATCCTCAAGACTTGTAGTCAGTTAAAAATCTTCGCAGTTTGCAAGCAAAATATGCCACATGTTGGACCTATGCCAGATGTGTGTTGCAAACTGAAAAATGTGTTAATACAGGATATATTAAAGAAAATATAAACATATCAGAGACGACTTTGTATTGAAGCAGAACCCTAATATCACGTTCTGTTCCTGTACTCTACAGTTTCTCTGCGTGGGAGCAACAGAGTGTTTATTATCTTATCTTGTACAATAAGCAGTATTTGAACAGCACAACATCAGCGCACTGGATGTTGTGTATGTAAAATGAGATGAAAAACACGCTCATACATAATCAGAGTGGTTAAGAGTAGTATACTCTCTGGTATGCACAATTTTCAACAATGCTCAAAAGTACTTATTTCATCCACTCCAGGTACAGATACTCCCATCAGCAAGTCAAATCAGTAAGCAACTGGATAGAAAAGCCATATACAGTATGCATGCATAGAAAGTAAAACCACATATGTAACTATGTTTGTGAGGACCTTCACTGGTCATTTTAACATTAATCTTAAACCCAAGACCCTAAAATAGTCACTTGCTGTAGTAAAAACAAGTGAAACGTTCTATGTATAACATAACAAGACAACATTTTGAGGTAATGGTAACTGGTTTAATAGTAACCTTGGTTGGCGGTGTGTGCGTATTTGTGTGTGCATGCGTGTGGCATTTAATGATAATACAGCATATCATAACGAGAGAGGCTGTTCCTGAATGGAAGCCCCCGGCCTCACACTGCTCAAGGTCATTAGTGCTAATGCCACGGTTTTTGCCATCTGCTGAGATTGTTTACACTTGCCTAGATAATTAGCTCCTAATTAGTAGTGGATGGCGGGGAGTATATGCTCTGTCTGCGTACATGTTTATGTGTGTTCAAGAGATGGTGTGTGGATGTGTTTGTTTTCAGTAAATATATGTTTGTTATTAAGAAGGGCAGGTCGATCTGAGCAATTACAGATCTGCAAGAGAGAGAGAGGTTTGAATGTGTATGTATGAAAGTGCACGAGGCATCAAGCTGCAGTACTGTACAGTATATCTCACAAAGGTATAATGTGTGTGTGTGTGTGTGTGTGTGTGTCACCTGTGTGTGCCACACATAACCAACATAACCAAAAGACAGAAGAGCCTTAATTGGAACCAAAAACTGACGTCCTTGAAGGCAAAATAGCTGCACATAGAACAATCTATCTCTTCATTCTATTTGCAAGCAAAATATACAAAAATATACAAATAGTTTTTATTAAGTTTTCCTCTCATTTAATTAGTTTTTGATATCAAAACAATTTATTTTGCATTTGCTAAATATTTTTTTCATTACAGTGCAAATGCTTTGCTCTCTAATATATTATAATTGAATGCACAATAAAGACAATTTTATCCCCATTGAGCGCCACAAATTAAATTCCATTCAACTCCATTGTACCAAAAGTTTCAGAGATATTTCAAAACCTGGCCATATACATCCAAAACTATCAGTATGTCTCAATGCCACTAGGGGTAAGTGTTTGGGTGAGCTGACACTTTTACCTTTCTCTGTCCCCGAAGCTGCCCCCTGTGGAAGGATAATGTGGTGCAGCAAGACCACAAACATTGCACATGTACTGTATGGAGTGAAGCTGTGCGAGCTGGCGTTTTAATTAAAAGGCAGGAAAAACCACAGTCTGGCCCTCGAATCCAATGAAACCCAACATACAGAATGTGCTTTCTCAGCATTTTCTCTTCAACAATTTGCCCTCCTTTCCTGTCTCTTTGTTCTTCTCTTTCAGTTTGTATCGAGAGAGAACACAGATTCTAATCACTTGATGAGATTACATCTTGTGCCCATGTGTTTGTAACAGAGCATGTGGTTTCTCCTATAATCTCCATGAGCCTTTATAGTAAAACAGATGTCGTAGAGGGAGATGGCCCTAATCCAGAGATGTACTATAATCCACAAGTCCTCTGAATGGCATCACAGAGGATATTATGTTTCCTGGTTCAGCTGTTGTTACGTGAGGGGAAAGGCCGGGTGGCTAAGGGTTAGCGTTGGGGGCTGGAGGTTGGGTTAACGGGTGCAAACAATGCAGTCTGTGCTTGAAAACAATTTCAGTATAGCTGCTAACCAAAATTGTGCCTTTTTTTTTTAAACCTCAATTCATATACGAGACTCTTTGAGAGGAGGTCAGAGGTCATTTTGCTGGTTTCCCAGCTCGTGGATGTCTGGGTAGATTCAGCTAGTACACCGCACCAACAAGCCTCTACATCAATTGTTGAGAAAACACAGCACACACCTTTGTTTTACAAAATAAGGGCCGAAAGGGAATTAGAGACCCAAAGCTTCCTTGGTGTTTGGGTATTTGCTGGCATATCTGAAGTGTAGCCTGGGGCCATATGAAAAGTTGAAGACGGGGCTGTTTGCTGCTTTTTCTTAGAAGGAATAAGATGTGACAGCCATGGGTGCGGAGGAGTATGAGCTGTAGAAAATCTGCGCAGCGATGCTGGGGGTTGATTAACACGTAGGTATGGTGTAACAGATGAGAGGGGCATAACCTCAAGTCCACGCTGTCAGATCCGGCAAGAGAGCTCGTTCTGTTCTATTAAACAGCTTGAGTTGTGACCCTCTATGACAGGGTCTGTTCTGTGTAGTATCTCCATGCGGAAGTACTTGTCCAGCCTTCCTCCAGATGTTGATAAGATTAATCTTGACAGCAGATGTTTCAGAGTTTTTGACTTTTACAAAAAGCGTGGCTGACCAGGATGGATATTTGGAATCAAATGCTACATATCTACTTTACTTCTCACTGTCCATCTACTGTACATCAGAGACTGCCCACTTCCCTTTGGCTACCGCTGTCTGTTGACTGGTGCAGAGTGTTGTTTACTGTATGCTGGATGATGCAAACCTATTCCTAGCAGCGTTTAGCTCAAAAAACCCAGCAAAACACCACACTGTACGAAGCCGGTACGCCGCAAGAAAGAAGGGAGTTGATTTCACACTAATCACACACCTCGGGTAACAGAGTTTATAGTCTACGGAGTATGAATCGCTAGCATATGGCAGATGGTAATTCAGCCTCTTTATTGCTGATAAGAGGCTTGAAAATTGAGAACAATGTAACAATGAAAAAAAATAGAAAATCTTTCTCCATTTTAATTTGGGGAAAGAGAAATAAAAGCACATTTTGGGAATTTGGAAATATGTCTTACAAAGACAGCATTCTTATTCTAGACATGATAAATATTTCTATGTAACAGTCCAAGGCAAAGTGCATCACTTCACTCAAATGTAAAAGATGTGACTTTGGGAAGGAGTTGAGAATAAAATCTTGCCCAGGGCCCCCTAGAGGCCCGAGCCAGCACTGCTCACAGTTCAAAGATGTTATTGGCCTCCATGATCTCCTCTGGACTGGGACTGGGAAGAAGATCAATATTTATGTTTTTGCCAGATCAAAGGATCACTGTTCAAAAATAAACACTCTGTCCACCACATCTACTGCCTCCCTCCTCCATCACTCACCAACCACTTCAGTCTCAAATACATTTTCACCTCAGAAAATCCTCGTTTTCACAGCTCAGCAATGTTAACGAAGTTCCATCCGTGTAAGGCGCAGAGGATTTTTTTGATCTTGCACTGTATTCAGATGTGATAAATTTAACTGAAGCAGAAAAGGTCAAACTCTTGACGCTCACCAGGATTGGAGAAAGCTGACACCCACGGCTGGGGGGGGGGGGGAGGGGGGGTTCTCCAACTGGAGCAAATGTTTCCATCAGACCTTCTCTTACTCCGCACCTCCTCGTGTGCTCATTTAACTTTGCATTGTGTTCTGCGTGTCAAAAAAGGCTATGTTTTATCCTGAGGAGAGATGTAAAGACGAGGAGCGAGGTTGTGAAGAAAGAAAGAAAAGGGCACTAGGGCTCTGGAGGTGAGAGGTTTGTAGAGGTGACTGAATAGAAAATGAATGCTTTTGCTGTTCTAGCAAAGATCAAAATGAAAGAGCATCAGCTACTATGTAAAACCTAAAAGATGTTTTAATATTTTTGCAAGGTACTACTCAAGGTACTATGCAAACTTCTAGTCATAATTTATTGACAGAGAAAGATCCTAAAAAGACTCAAGCTGAAAATTGCTGAACCATTTCATTACCTGAACTTCAGTGTTTAACATTTCCAAATAATCAATCAGACTTGAAGCATTTATGAAATGCATAAAGTCTGAAATCACATGTCATCCCCTCATTTTAAGTCAAAAATCAATTTCAATGCCAAATCTAGGTTTAGCAAAGGTTTTTGGAGATACAGAGATCAGAAATCCTCCTTTAGCCTCCAAGGGTTGGTGTGAGTGTTTGATTTTATGGGGAGTTATGTGCTGAAACTACTTCTTGTCTGGAGGTCACTGTGCCTGGCCAAGAAATACTTCCAGCATGCAACTCCTCGTAATACCACAAAGCGGTTTCTCAATGCTTCCTGCCTGCTGACTGTAGCTTTGTATTTAGCGTATAAACATGAGCGTGGTCTTCTCATCTAACTCTGGGCGAGAAAGCGAATTCCCAAAATGTCGAACTGTTGCTTTAAAGAATGAGGACCAGTTTGTTCAGCAAGCAAAGGTGCAACACAAGACATGTGTCCATGCTTGTAGCTTAGAAGGAGACATTAACTAGAAGGCCATCTTGGTTTGTGGTTCCGAGTCTGTGGATCTTTTTATGTTATGTCTGCTGTCTGGCTGTAAGTCAGTGTCAGCAATAGCCAATAATAGAATGGTGATGTTACTGTATTATGCAAATAAGTTTGAAATGAAATGACTTGATTGGCTATATGTATAGATTTTCATTAGCAGACCTTAGGACAGCCATTCTCAACCAGTGGGCTGCAGCTTTTTTTTTTCTTTTTGGTAATTTACACAGCCAGTTATTATCTAAATGTGCTCAAGAATTCACATAAATAAAAACACGTCAAATTAAAATGCATAATTTCAATGACCAGTTACGTTTGAACATCACCAGCCAATCACAACACATCATCAGGTAGAGACAAACGTGTTTCGCCGCTGTTAGCTAGCTAACGTTACGTCGGATGCAGTGACACAATCGGTGATGATCAGTGACATGATCGGTTTATAAAAAGAAAAAGTGATGTGGGAGACAACCCTGCACCAGTAAACGCTCCAAAGCGTGTGGTGAGGAAATATGACCCTGAATATATTACATTTGGATTCAGAATGGCAGGCAGTGGTGCTGAGCCGAAAGCACAGTGTGTTGAATGTGGTGACATTTTTTAACAGTCAGACGTGGGCTTACAAAAGGTTGAGAGCCCCTGTCTTAGGACATTGTAATTTACAAAGCAGATCTGTATGCTATAGCAGAAACAAAATGTAATTTAATTTCAGTTATACTTGACTACTGCTACCACCCTATAATCTTTGGCAAAGAAAAAAAAGTATAATATATCTTAAAAAAGCAACTGACAGGTATCCCCATAGCCTACGACTGCACTGATTTAGCTGAGCTTGTCTTAGAGTGAGAAAAGTTCTCATCAATTCCGCTAAATGAAACATCAGGGCGACACCGCAGAACTAATCCTCCGGTGTTTAAAAGTCCACAATTATACCAAACTCACTGTCCAATTATTCTGAGACAGGACACTCAGGCACCCACACTTACACACACAAAAGAAAGAAGGAAAAAGCTTTTACAATACTGTTAGCTAAGTCCCTGCATTTGAAGGTGTAAGGTGCAGGAACACAATGTAGTAGGGAAAAAATGTGAAAATGTCTTCCCACTGTGAAACATGGTCGCTGACACAATGCGTAGATCAATAGTCGCTCCCTTCATAGGCCTAATCAAAATAATAACAATGATAATAATTGTAATGGCCTGGTCACACTAATAATGTCCATAACAATTACAATAAATTACACGCTGTCCGTTGTGAAGCTTCTAACAGCCATTGTCCATTCAACAGAATTAATCATGCTGGGAAGGAGGGGGAAACAACAGTATATGTTATTAGTGGGTGTTTAGAGGCCCTGGTGCTTAAAAGAATCGTCTCTCGTGCTACCTACAGATAACCGACACAAGAGAGAGATAAATAAACGTATAAATTATGTGTCTCATCTCCAGTTGGGTAGGGAAAGGTCAGGGTCTCTGATCGCATGGATGGACGGACGCAGAGCGGAACCAAAGTCCATGAGAGGGGGCGACGAGGAAAAAAATGCTAATGGGATAGCTGAGGCTTGTAGGGGAAAGTAGCATTAATACCCATTTAATGGGCTGTGGTGAACGCTGGCTGACTAACGGCGTGAAGATGCGAGGGGTCTGTATGTGTGTGTGTGTGTTTTGTGTAAGATGCAGGCTCAAGGTTTAGCGGTTCTGCTGAGAGCCATTGTGTGTTAGTTTAAGCCTCAGATTTAACCCTGCTGCACAGGGAGCAAGATCAGCTATTACTGTCAGCAAAGTTATTACAGCCACACCACCATGTAGGATTACTCCCTGTGTGATTTCGTGTGTGCCGAATGTGTGTGAGGAATATTGGTGAGTTTACATTGTACAGTATTGTGACAGTATATTATATGTTGTTTGTGTGCTACTGCCAGTGTCTAATGTGTGCATATGTGCATGACAATGTGTCAGCATGACATGCATATGATATGTGCTTGTCTACTTGCCTGTCCAAACTAATCCGTTGCTTTATGTATGTGTTGCCACCATTACTGCGTTGGCATATTTGAACAGAGCCAAGTGAAGCCAAACGATTGGATTGGTCACAGTCGACAATCAACCATTCTGATGGGTGGAGGTAATCAATGTGAAAGTGCATGTTTTTCAGTCTCAAAACACATTATCAGGCACACAGAGAGATTGGACCCACAGAGCAGACTCGACACACGTAAACAGTTCAGAGCTTTTACTGTCCCAGAAGCAAAGTACAAGTACACAGAGCGAAGGTGTCCAAAGGGTAAGGCAAAACAAGTCGTAGTATCAAAAACTGGTCATACACAAGTAACGCGGGGAAGCACAAGTAACGCTGGATAATGACACACAAAGGGCGAAGATTATCTGGCAAAGGGAAGGGGAAAACACTGGGTGTATATATATAGGGCCAGGTAAGTAGACAATGAGACACAGGTGAAACACATAAGGCTGATTAGGACTGGCGGGAAACTTGACAGGAACAAGAGGATAAGACAGAACACTACCAAAATAAAACAGGAAGTAACACAGACCAACAGAACTGATCATGACACACAGTCTGTAATTATTTATGACACCGGCTTTAGGAGAAAAATACATACATAACATAACTAGTTTTGACCAACCTCCAGAGAATAGATGTGACAATACTGTATAGTATGCAGCCATAGCCAGTATTAGTCTTACTTTGCTAGCATATGATCAGATGAAATACATAAATTAAAAAAGAAAGAAAAAAAAAGGACAATGATCTGAAATGATCCTCTCTGCTATAAGGAAACCTATGAAGACTGTCTGGATTCAGAGAGCACATGAGGATTTCATGGAGATGAAATGAAATCCGTGAAGATTTCATGGAGCATAGGCTTGTGGATTTTGCAGTCCTTTTTTTTTTCTTCCACAGTTGAAGTTTGCCACTAACGTTGGAGCAGCTGATTACAGCACAGCCCAGTGTTTCAATGGCAATTCAAAGACTATATTTCAACATTTTAAGTGCTAGACAAGCAGAGAAAAAATGGAATCATTTACATACAGCGCTGTTACACAGCTTCACAAGTGAAATGCCACTGTGGTAAAAGTGGCTTGGATTAGTTTATAAATGACTACATATAAATGTATGCACATCTGTGTCTGGGGCTCTGCACTGCAGTGTGTGTGCACATTGTGTAAGGTACTTTCTGTGTGTGTATGAGAAACTGAAATGCATTCCACAGAAGATGACCAGATGACCACTTAGCCATATTACTGCCAAACCTCCTGACTCCGGCTATTTCATTCCAACATAACAGTAGACAGACATCACAATCACACAAGCTCACATACACACATACAGCTCAGACACACATTATCCATCCCCGGCCTCTCTTCAGCCAAGCACTCTGCCTCTCAGAAGCCAACATAACGGATCTCCTCCTGAGCTTCCAGGTAAAATGGACTCGACTGTCTTTCCGTTTCATCTCCCTCCCTCTTTTCTTGTCTCTTATCTGCAGATGTCTCGTCTCCTGCGGCCCTCCTGACTCTTTTCAGAGGTTCTATTTTAAGAGTTGAGTTGCCCCGTTCGATCACGCTGTCCGTCTGCAGGTCCTCCAGACGACAAAGGGAAACAAAATCTGTCTGTGTGTACAGTATGTCTCTGTGCGTACGTGTGGGTCTTTGTGTGTGTGTGTGTGAATGTGTGTGTGTGCCTGTCTGCCTCTTTGTGTTATGTGACTATTTAGACAACCTACACATCCCCAGCTAAAACACCAGACCAAAACAGAGTGTTTCCAGATGGAGACACTCTGTAGTGGCCCATCCCTTCAACCACGAAGCACATACACATATACACAAATGCACACACACACACACACACACACACACACAGAGTGGAAGCCTGTCCTGCTGGGGCATACCATATCTCACTCTCGCGCTGTGTTTATCTCAAGTGACAATTTTCTAGGCCAGGCTATTGTTTCACTGTTTATCTGAACCTCAGGCTCCAAAACCAGCAGCACTATGATTCAGTTTTTCTGCTCCCTTTTATAGACTGCGGGTATGAAGATGGAGGGAAAGCGGTTTGGAGAGGAATGAAGTGAGGGAGGCAGCATGCTAAGAAATGAGGGTTTTGTTCAAGGTCTCTCCAAGGTCTCCTCATTCAAAACTCGTCATAGGCTGACAGACATTGCTGAGATTGATAAAGTGGTTTTAAAGTGGTTTAACAGGCTTCCAGCATTCCCTTTAACAGGGATTTAACGGGTCAGTTTACCCAAATTACAACTTTAAGGAATAGTTTAAGATTTTGGGAAAAATATGTTCATTGGCTTTCTTGCTGAGAGTTATACGAGAAGATTGATACCACTCTTGTGTCTGTATGCTAAATATGAAGCTAGGGCCAGCGAGCTTCTAGCTTATCTTAGCATAACAGCCGAAAGCAGAGAGAAACAGCTAGCCTGGCTCTAAAGCTCACAAATTCACACATTATTTTGTATTTGTTTAACCCGTACACAAACCGAAATGTAAAAACAACAGGGACAGTTGTGGTTTTACAAGGAGTTACAAGCTGGAACTTCTTTCTTGGCTCAGCGTCAAGTTTAGGTATGCTAATCTAAGCTAATCGCCTGCTAGTGCTATCAATCTTCTCATCTAACTCTTAGCAAGAAAGCGAATAAATGTATTTGAATGATTCCTTTAACCATAGTAGTATATAGTTTCAGTAGTTTCAGTTTTATGTGGTGATATTTTGAGATTTCCATCTCTGTTCTGCTGCTAAAGTAGTGAAGAATTCTATTTGACAAACGGCAGGGTGTCTTCCCAGAAACAATGACGCGATGGGCTGTGGATAAGTCACTGACCTCGCTGTCAACAATTTTCATAGGGACTCGGTCAGGGTCTTCAGTAGAAAGCAGTTCCAGTGAAAGTTTAGGATTATCCAGAGTAATAAGGGAATTGTGACACATGCACATTGCTGTTGAGTTTTTCAATAGTAATTTTTTATTCACCCTTACTGTATAGCCTCCCTGTTATACAGGCAAAAACTCTGAGATGTATGACAAATAAAACTAGAGAAGGTAATTTCTGAAGAAATTGTGGTGTGAATGCTGGCTGTTGAAAGGCTGACGCCAAACTGAATAGCTGGCTTGAAATGTTGAATGATACTGAAAACTTATGAATGATGTGGAATATTGTTGAAAGGCTTGCGCTAAACTGGATAGCTGGCTTGAAATGTTGAATAATACTGAAAAAGTATGAATGATGTTGAATATTTGAAGGATTGTTGAAAAGCTGAGGCTAAACTGAATTGCTGACTAATTTGAAGATGCAGTTGAAAGACTATGAATGGGTTGAGAAGTGGGAAAGGGATGAAGGATGCAAAGCATGAATTGGTTAAAATAACAGTTGAATAAATCTCATAATGTAAGAAAGAAAGATGTGGAACACTTTAAGGTTTGAATGGAGTTTAAGATATGAAAAAGTAGGTAAACCTTGAAAATGCTTGAAAAAGGGCTTGAAAAGGATGCTTGAGTCCTGTCTGACCCCCATCTGGACTCTGTTAATATGAGAGTCTATGCACCAGTTGGTGAGAAATGCCTTCTCGTGAAGCTCACATAGCCAATTGTGTAAGTTACTCTCTGTGTGTGCATGTGTGTGTGTGTGTGTGTGTGTGTGTGTGCGTGCAAGAGTGACAGAAGAAGGTTTGAATGTAACAGTTAAAAAGGTCACAACTGCCAGAACCAGCTCAACATCAATCCACCAATCAGAACAGAGAACCAGCTCAACATCAATCCACCAATCAGAACAGAGAACCAGCTCAACCTCAATCCACCAATCAGAACAGAGGAACAGACTGCTGGAGGTTTAAGTAGCTAATCAACATCAGCTGTGTGCCTAACTGTCTGGTGCCTAAAAGTGCTGAGTTATTGAGACACAGAGAAAACCTGTGAAACTCACTCAAAAAAGTCATCATCATGAAAAAAAAAATGTAGGTCGTATCGGTGAAACGACTTCACCGTGAGCACCAGAAAGCATTGCTGAACAAGTAGATGTATAATTTGTGTGGAATAAAGTTAAAAAACGATGGATAAATCACAGTTTCAAAAGTCCTCAAATCTCTGTGTCACTCGATTCGAGAGGAGCCAAAATATCATTACAGTCAGTGAGACAGTTGAGAGAGTTTCTGCTGCTTCAAGGCCTGTCATATATCCTATGGCTTAAGTAGCTACATTTTCTGAACCAGGACAGATTTGTCTACGCAGTGATGTGAAAATTATGCGTGAAGAGTGAAAATTGTGGACACAAGAGCAATTTAAGCAGAAATTTTTGAGACAATTTTACAGCTGCCCTTCACTCTAGCGATGATGTCACCCACTCTAGCGCTGAACATTCCGCCACATACACACCCATTATAAACTCTCAGAAGGGCTGAAAATTTCATGAATTTTGAAAGGCAACTATGGAAAAAGTATGAATGATATGAAAGAGTTGAATTAATATGAGAAAGTCCAACATTTTGTGAACATTTTAAAGTTTGAATGGAGTTTCTATATGAAAGTATGAATGCGTAGGAAGTCCTTGAAGATGAGTGGGTTTGAATGATTTTCTCATTGACTCCCATTATAACAAAGTTTCAAATAAAGTTGAATATTTTTAATAGGTTTTGAAAAGTTGAATAATAGCCAGAATGTGTGAAAGATGTGGAATATTTTGATGTTTTAATGAATTTTCTAGCTGAAAGTATGAATGAGTAGAAGAGAGTTGAAAAACCTTGAACATTTCTGAATTCTTCCATTCGTTTGAATGGGGCCAAAAACCCTGGAAAACCTTGAATATCTTGAAAAGTATGAATGATATCAAGATTTTGAATGATAGCGCTTGATTCCTAATCGAGTTGAACGTTTTGATGTTTGAATGAAGTTTCTAGGTTGAAAAATGTGGAAGGAGTTAAGTTGCAAAAAAAGTGGGCGGAAGAATAATAATATCACCAACTATCAGCATGGCAGCAAACTTCTTTACTTTAGAAATGTCTTTTTATATTCTCAACTCTCACTATCTCTTTGCTTCTCTATTTTTCCCTCTCTGTTATCGCCTGTCATTGTCTCTTCCCCTACTCCTTTCTTGACCTCCCTCCTCCCACAAGGCCTCATTGTGGTTGGTAGATTGTAGAGATGGTGCTGTCCTTTGGAATCTCAGAGCTGAGCCAAGGACAGCCCCATCAAGAGAAACACCGTAAACAAGGACAAACCGCTGTACACAGGAATGAGCCTTCACAACATTCAAACAGTTCTCCTCCTTCCTGCATTTAAAAAGGCAACAATGAGCCATATCTTTTAATATGCCCTTTGACAACTTAATTCACAAATGGTCAAATGTTAATAATTAAACAAGGGCAATGTAGCTAATGAGGAAACAGCATTAAAATCTGAAGAAGAGAGAAAACAGAATGACTGCTCTCATCCTCAGTGGATGGTAAACCCACTCTCTGTTCTTGTGGAGCTCTGGTAAGCTTAGAGCCCATTTCGGTCTGTTTCACTTCGACAAAGCGGATGTCCTCAAAATCCCCCCTTCACTCTACACCGTCCACGGGTGTAGCTCAAAGCTCCGGCACTGACTAAGAACCCGTCAGAAACACCACACATTCTTTTTAATCCCCTTCTCCTCTGGCTTTGCTGTTCCTCAGAGCAACTCAGAACATGCAAGTACATTAACTTCCTGCTCAGGCACTTGGTTTGGCTATTAACTCTGTCCAATGGGCCAACATGTATAGCAGAGATGGCTTCCATTTGTAAACCGTTTTTTTAATAATGAAGCCAATTTTGGCACAAATTTCTGTTCCTTTCCATTCCTTCCCAGGCACAGAATGAGGCAGATTCTGCCTTAGGAGATAACACTAAACCAATAGGCTCCCGAAGCTTAGAGAAAATTCAATACACTGGCTACATACAGATCTGCCACCATCTTTGGCTGGAAAACACTGCTGTGCCAGTGTGGACTTCTATCATTCTGTTCCCTCATCCTGCCGGCATGGTGATTAATTTCATACACCAAACCCTCAGAGAGCTATCTATGTATATACATCAGCAAGTGACAAAGGATTCATACAGCCGCCATTCCCTTTGGCTTGAGGTGATTATTCTTTGCCGCGTAAAGCTGCAGGTGGTTTGATCGATTGGAGCAAAAACACACAGAGGAGTAAAACCAAGAAAGGGGCTGTTCCATGCAAGATGTGGACGCCCTGCTGAGTATTTGGAAAAATCAGGGTTTTCGCTGATACCAGAAAGGTTCACGTCTCGGAGCTGGAAGGTGGTGGTTGTTGACGGGGGGCTCTAAAGCGCACGCCTGGACACAAATATTTTTATAATACTCCTTAAGCCATTTAGCGGCTCAATGTTTCAGTAGATGAAAATGGCATGCAAGATACATTATAGATGTTACTGAGTAATGTAAAGAGGCCAACAACCTTAAGGGGGTTTTATTTATAAAACCATATAATAATCCCTGTGGTGAATACATACAGTTCGTCTCATAGTGGATGTCTGATTGCCAGGCTTCAAAGGCATTTACATGCAAAATATAACCCTGTTCCTTTTAAAAAAGTATACAAAGAAAGGATTTAAGTACAAGCTGTAGTACAAGTTTAAATCCTGTGCCATTTGGGAATGTGCGAAATGGATACAGACACAATGAGAGAAAAACACAAAGAGAGAGGAAAGAAAAGAAAAGAATTGACCTCTTCTCTGAGTCCTTGTTAGTGAGGGCCAATAACCTCACAGTGCCTCCATCCCACGCTGCTGAAGCCTTGGCAAGCCCAAAAAAGAGATGCTAGCAGGCACCACAGCCACAACACAAGAACCGAGAACCAGTGCTCCCCTTTCCATTTGGCTGAATGAATATGTATGCCAACAATCTTTGCCGTAACATGCTGGTCCTCGCCACCTTTTCCAAACACCAGGGAGTGCCCTGAGGTGTAACAGTCATATTAACACACTGGGATAAGAGGCTAAATGAAAATACAGAAAAAATGCCTGGGGAGGATTTGCCCTGCCTAGTGTTGTGTCTAATCAACGCCATTAGAGCCCTGTTTCTAAAGTCTAGCCACAAAGGCTCTCATGGGCTCATATGCTAATCAAACCTTTTTTGGATGAAAACTCCAGCTGAATCACAGTAATAATAGGTTTGAGCACCACATTCGCTCCCAATAAGGCCCGATCTGCATGACCACACCATTTAATGCAAATGCACCCTCGATGTGCAACAAATCCACATTCCACACTCATTCACGTTAGGTCTCAAACTTCTGGATAATTGATAAATGCACAGGAGATCGCACAAGTGTGTCAAAGAAATAGGATGAGAAGGATTTACCTCTGAGCTATGTCAGCTCCCACCCTCTTTCACTTCCCCACGTTTAATCATATCCCTTCATCTGCAAGAGGTAAATAAGTCTCCTCCAGGCAGCTATTTACATTTCACAAATCTGTGCCTCTCTAATCCTTCCTGCGGTTCTACGAGGGTGAGATCCAAGTTATCTCAGACTGAATCATTTCCATAGACAGACCTGATGCCGAGGCGACGGGGTATCCTGAGTGTTTCTTTTGCAGCAAATGGCCTCAGAGTTTCAGTCTTGCCCAAAACACTTAAGACCTTTATTACAGGCACTTAACCATAGGGCCTGTCAGTGTTGGCGATGGGCTCTAAGTCACAGATAATGGGCTGAGAAACACACACACACACACACACACACACACACACACACACACAGGTTATGGTATCATTATGGTATCATCATCTGTTCTCAGTCAGCAGTGTAAAACTACCACAGTGTTTGACGCAGTGAGGAAGTGTGTGTGTGTGTGTTTACTGCGTGTGTGATTGGTGCTAGAGTGTGTTTATTGTGCATGTCTCTGTGTAGTCCTTGCAGACTCCTCAACAAGAGCCATATTGCTGCTATAGTATTATCATCACTATGCAGAGTACTATGCAAAATATTAGCACATACGATATCCAAATAGGAAGTGAGTGTGTTTATGTGTTGCGCACTACATGCGTGTGTGTGTGTGCATTTGCGTGCATGTCTGCGGGCTGATTTCATTTCTTATTGCTTTTTCCAGCGGTTGCACAGGACAATTAGCATTCCGGTCCATTCCCCTGGTCTCCTATGAGATGTCTCCTCATTTGAAGATGATACATCCCCTCAAGCTTGTGTGAGTGTCAGAGAGAGCGAGAGAGAGAGAGAGAGAGAGAGAGAAAGCGGGTCGAGAGACACTCAGTTTATGTTGGAAGGTCAAGGTAGGCGAGCTGAATATGCAGTATTCCTCCACATTCAAGGCTTTGAAGTGCAACGTTAACCTCAACCCTAACCCTGATGTAAAAATGTGGCTTTTGCTTTTCCATCTACAGTGTGGGCCAAAACATAGTTAGGTACAAGCCAGGGACAGGGTTTTGGCTGTATGTAGTGCTGACACAACAGTGGACACACACATAATACAGGAAACATGAAAAGAGACTGTCCTCCCCAAAAACACGTCCATATAGGTCGTCTGTGCAGCAGCTCATTACGACCCATATTTACGTTTGTATGTACGGCGACCTCTAGTGGCTGTAGTAATTATGAGGGGAGCAAAGGCGGAAGTCTGGTGCGGTAGTATAAAGAGCGACAAAATCTGTGTAGGACTTTCACCCAGGAGACTGCTATTCATGTCCCATGTGATACCAAAAGTCAATGTTGATTTATTTTAACGTGTCATAAGTCATGTCACATAACTTAACTTACTAACATACTTATTTTAACCCAAACCATGATCTTTTACTAAACCTAACCAAGTAGTTTTGGTGCCTAAACCTAACCAAACCGTGACCGCTTCACAATGTTAACCACGTGTTTATTATTGTTACCATGACGACAAAAGTCTGGTACGCCTATATATGTCGTTTTGGGAGTCACTGGCAAACGAGTCATACCTCCTGCTGCTGGTAGGGGCGCTAATTTAGGAAACGCTCCTGTGGGTCGTATTAGAGGTTAGGAACAAACGACCTATGTGGTGGTATGGGTTGGAGGACTTGTTGGACAAAATAAAAATGCTAATGTGTTACAAATGCAAATTACACACACTTAAATACATAAACACCGACTACACAGAAACACACACACACACACACCCGTATCGACCCGTTTCTCCCATGAGTCATCCACTGCACCCTCATTCATCAATATTAGCACTCCACATACACACACTCGCACACTTTTCCAACCTAAAAGGGATACCGGAGCAACATGCGCGCGCACACGCACGCACGCACGCACGCACGCACGCACGCATTTACCATCCTCACAGTTTCTCCGCAGCTTCCTCTATGTGAGCCAAGTAAATGGGCTGAAGGAGGACATTAGAGGAGCAGAGGACACAGAGCTGCTCTGCACTTTCTTGCCAAGCGGTTGACTTTTAAGCAACTGGCATCCGTGGCTCAAGCTTTTTCTGATGGAACCGAGCTGACGTGCAGGAATCTGATTATTTCTTCCTAGACTCTCTCTCATTTACTCATTTAATTTTCTCTTTTCGTCAGCGACTTGCTATTTGTTCCTCTTGCTATATTATCCCCTTGCTTTTCACTTTTATCAGTCCGTCTTACTTGTTCTTCTCTCTTTTTATTACCCCCCCCACCCCCACCTTTATATCTCCGTCTCTCATAGTGCTGCTCTTTCCTTCTCTCTATATTCTACTAGCTTATCCTCCAGTTTCTGATAAAAAAGTAATAAGGCTTCTAATGGCTTCAATTTCCTTCCCTCTCCTCTCCTGGCAATCCTTTGAGTATTGCATTCCTGAAGATAGCCTTTGTTGTTTCTGAAACAAAGGGCAAGTGTGTGTGTGTGTGTGTGTGTGTGTGTGTGTGTGTGTGTGTGTGTGTATGTGTGTGTGTGTGTCAGTGTGTGTGTTCTCAAGGATGCTTGTGACCATATTCCAGATTTAAACGCAGGTAGTATGTGTGTGTATCAGCCTGTGTGTGTGTAGAGAGAGAGCTCTGGTCTTTGTGCGTGTGTGCGTGCATGTTTTCAGCATTTGTCTGTGTGTGTAGTTCTCCCCTATGATTCCACCACCACTTAGGCCAGGGGTTTAATTGAATAGTGGAAGTGGCTGGCTGCTCTTGGCTTCACTGGTAGACACCCATAACCCCCCTCGGGCCACGCTAGGGGCTTGCCCGGGGCTATAAAACTTTCACTAAAGGAATACATGCTGTGGTCACAAGAAGAGAGTGTGAATAAAACTCTTGATATGTGCGTGTGTGTGAGGGAACAAGAGAGAAATAAAATCACTGAAGGTCAGCGTCCTCCTCATCTCCCCTTCTCTCCTCCCAAGCACCATAGATCCACTTTTAATCTTCCCTGTGATCTCTCACCGTGGTGAAAAGACACCCAATATGGGCCAGGGCTTTGGTCGTATTGTACTCCTTGACTCAGACAATGCCACACAGGATGAATGGGCTTCATAAATACTCCATGTAAAATGGGATCCATTCACAATCACCCTTTTAAGGCCAAGAAAGAAAACAGGTCTGAATATATTGTAGAACCCAAACCTCATAAAATACATGTCTGCCAATACAATATTTTAGTTTTCCAATGTTTTTTTATTTACCTCCTTTTTAAGCTTATACAAGATACTCCTGCACAGTATTTCATAGATATTAAATCTGTCCTGTTACATCTCAAAACCTCTGGGCCCGGTTTGTACATTTGTGATATGCTTTTTGTATACCCAAAGGAATCTTGGGTATTTTTATGTCTGTGTATTTCTGGTGGAGTGGAAGCATGTAGCGGTGAGCAGCAGAATTAAGTTCAGATTTCGTCTATAGTAGAAGAAGCAGAGGCAGGTACCTCAACATCAAGGTGTATCAAAAAAATCAGTTTCCATTAGCCTTTATCACATCTTCTCTTTTTTTGACTTGTCAACCCTTCCACTTCATTCCAGCATAAAAACTGTTTTTGCAATATTTCAGCAATTTTTCTTTTTTAATTTCTGGCATCTCTACTGAGATCTTTTTATGCGCATATCAAAAACGTGCGTAAAAAACAGGTGGATGGAACTGTACTTATTGTTATTTTTGTGCTTCACAGCTGAGGTTACAGCTTCTTGGTGTATCTTAAACGTGGCCATGCATGGGTCAATGTTTCCATGAACATACACAGCGTTTAATTAAGTTTTTTTGCCAAACGTTTGTATGGGGAGTGACTGGCACAGTTTGCTAAGATTTTAAATGAGACTTTTCTTGAGAAAACAAAATGGCCAGTCAAATCTTTCTCTTCAAAAGATCCTGTCTGGATATCTCTTTTCACAAATAACGCTGTGTAAATGAGTCTAAAGTGGATGTCACCTCTCCAAAACACTGACTGACCCCTGCTCTTGCTTCTTTTTTGTATCCGTCTGGGTGCACTCCCAGCGGAGATAGCCCTTGAAAATGTTCTTCCTTGACCCACCTCTCTATCTCCCTCCCTCTCTGTTCTGTCAACTATATTCTCAAAATGAGCTGAGAATGACTGGGAAGAGAGGAAAATGGCCTACGAGTTAGAAAGAGAGAGATGGAAAGAGGAGAGATATTAATAGTGACAGGGCAGAGCTATTGAGAGCCTGACGACGATACCTCTGCCTCTCTCTGAAGGTGTTGGGACGAGCTAATGGGTTGATGGTGACATCTAGAGATGGAGGGATGGAGGTAGAGAGGTAGATAACGGGGTAATGCCTATAGATTGTGACCTCTGGGGAGTGACATGCCATTATCCTGACAGGGTTTGGGTTGAGAGGCCTCTAAAAGCCTGAGGTTCCTGCTCAGATCTAACTACCATCAGTCCCTAGACTAAGCTAGTAGGGGTTTGTCTGGATAAGTGGACCTGACAACCCCCAACAATGAGGTCTCCCTGCAGACTTACAACTCCACTGGCACACCGTTTAGTTCAGCCAAGGGGTATGTCTGCAGGGATTTGTCTATTTCCATTTGCTTCCTACAGGTGTTCTCATGTCTATGAATGTCACCATTAGGGTAGCATGAAGCGTTTCGTCAAACGGTCGTGCCATTTTTGATGTATTAGTGAGGTGAATTCCAGAGGATTCATATTATATTACCTCCCAGCACATCTTATAAACAACACGATCATCCGTTGTTGCTTTAACATGAGCTGACGAGCAATAAAACATGTACTGAAAATGACACCACATCCTGCATCAGTAAAGATCCTCCAGGGGCTTATGTATGCGAAGAAATACAGTACATGTGTGCTTTTAGTACCTCAGTATCTTCTTAGCACATCTTAGGGCCTGTGTCCACATAGCGTTTTTTTCTGGGAGGCCTCTGGG
Source organism: Macquaria ambigua (assembly GCA_008360985.2). Taxonomy (NCBI): domain Eukaryota; kingdom Metazoa; phylum Chordata; class Actinopteri; order Centrarchiformes; family Percichthyidae; genus Macquaria; species Macquaria ambigua. The sequence continues at coordinate 345,787 of VMKM01000279.1, read as the reverse complement.
ATGAAGCGCTTGTGTGGTGATAGAAAAAAAACGCTACACGTGGGATTTGTTTCTATGACAACAATATCTTAACGCTACGTTAAGGGGGTGACTACACAGCTAACAACAAGTTAACGGGTAGGGTGAAAAAAACACAATACTCACCAGCAATATTCAGTGTGTGGCCACAAATGGGCTTTTCTGTCTCTGTCTGACATATCATAAAGCTCTCCTCCTTTTTCTTGGTTACCAGGGTGACGAGCCCCATCTAATATATGATTGGCTGCCTCGAAAAAAGCGCCCGTGACGACACCAGCGCCTTTCTGAACACTGGTGCTCGAAAAAAACACTATGTGGACACAGCTCCTAAGGCAGCTTTTGTTTTAATGCAGTAAAGATAGGATAGCTTAGCATTAGTTGAGGTGAAAGCACACACACATACATGCACTTTGTAAATGTAATAGTAAAACGTAATGTAATAGCCAAAACTTTACTTTGCCATCTTGTCAGTTATGTATTGGTGCTGGTGCTGTCAGGCTGTATAAAATAGACCAATTCTATATGTCAAATGATGAAATTCATGAAGAAACTTATTTGGGAGGTTACTGACAAATACTAGTAGGGTTACTGAGGCAGGGGTGAGACTCCCCCCAATGCTGCATGTGGTCAACCACAAAATAAGATTTAGATTTCATCACAGAGGCAGCGTGTGTTAATGCTCTTCTTCCTTGGTGATATTTTCACACTTGCTGCTTTTCTCCAGCGATGCTCCCATCATGGTGGGGAGGAAAAAAGAGCTGCAGATCTTCCTTATCTTGTGTCTCTATCCATAATGGTCCTGTCATGTTTGAACAAGTCACAATAACAGAGATCTATGTTTGAAAGCCAAAAAGCTATTAGGATAACAGATAGACGAACTGAGCATTATGCTAAAAGGGGCTATGTACACATTTTGCCTGTATGAAAGCGAATGCACCTGCAGAAATAAACAGCCGCGGTATGTTTTGCTATTTGCATAATGGAAGAGAGTGTAGCTGTCACAGCATCACAGTTTAAGGCCGCAATGTAGAAAACAAATCATCCCAATGTGAGACAATTTTTAATTCAGTCATGCACCTTGATCATGTGTTGATGGAGAGACCCACTGAGGGCCAGACTTTTCCTTTTGTTCACTTCACTGCTATGCCTTTCACGCTCATGCCGGCTTTTGAATGCTGCTGTTTCTATCTTCATTCTTGCTCAGTGGGTATGTTTACTTAGAAATCAGGTTGCACAGGAAATTGCACAAAATGTTTACAATGACTATAGTAAAGTGGTTATTCAGATTTTCACAAATCTGTGTTTATATGCAGCAGGTCCATTATCTTATCTAATATTTTCCCCTACCCCCAACCTTTACTCATTATTAGTGTATTAATGATACAAATGATTCATTTTTATATTTATTTATTGTATGATGGAGCTCAAGTGTGTCAGCTTACAACCTTATTTAAACTCATAGAATATACTCAGTATCAGCTTTCTCTAAAAGAAATGTAGCTGGGTAATCAGATTTCTCTAATCCCGTCCTGTGATTACGGAGACCAGGTTTCTCATTAATGTGACATGTAAGAAATCATATTACTGCTATAAGTTGCCGGCAACCCGATTACTTAAGATAAGTGCATGTAAACGCACTGGCTGTCTCTGCTACACTAATGTTAAAAATCTACTTCGCCTCAATCTGCTGTTCCTCTGTCTCCTTGTGTTAGCCCAGACACCTCCTCTTAGGAGTTCAGATGTGTTACAGTGTGTGGCCCCTAACTCGACAATAACACAGCACAATGGCCCCTCAACTACTTATAAAGGGCAAAATACAATCACTAATAAAATATAAAATGATGAAAAGAAGGGAAAAAGATTAGGCCAAAGGCTTTCTTCTATATCTGTTGGTCTACCTCCCTCCCTCCCTCACTTTCCCTCACTTTCCTTTGTGCTCCTCCAAGGTGCCAGGCACCTCGCTCAGCTGGCAGAGCTACAGAGCGAGTGAGGCAGCAACAGGGAGAGAGGCAGTGAAAAGAGAGGAGAGGTTCAGAGAGGGCCAAATGGCTAGTTGGCTTCAGGCAATGGATCGGCATCGACTCTCCGGGAAGCGGCTGCTTGCATTCAGCGGACGGCTTCAATAAGGGCCAAACAACTTTACTCAGAGAAGGTCATGAAACCTCTGCTGATATCATAGTTTGCCTCCCACCTGTGCCTAACAACTGGGGGTCAGGGCTCAAAGACGCAAGCTATGTATTGTGTGCTATTTGTCATCTGCCTTTGGAAATGTAGGTTCAAATCAAGAAATAGAAAAGAAGAATAAGGAGGGCCAAATACCTCTACATTGAGTAGAAGCTCCATCTTCTGTATTTATTATCAAAAGACAAGAGTGAAAATTCCGTCTAAATATGTGTGTGTGTGTGTGTATGCGTGAGGAAACTTTTATTGATTTATTCTGACAGAGGAGTGCTTTTAATATTTAAAACAAATTCAGCACTGCAGCTTCGGTGTGCCTAAAAGTGGAGGAGGTTGAAGGTTCCATAATGAATAAATCTGGTGCAGTTTTCTGTCAAAGTTGCTGGAACATGAAAACAGTCTATTTGTCTGGCTTCTAATTTCCTAGGTGATATAAACAAAAGTCAGATAGATTTTGAGAAGCCAGCCTCCAGTTATCTGTGCACCTCCCAGCCTCTGTTCTGGCATAAAACACATTAAACTACGTACTTTTCTTCTGTCATCTGTGCTGGAAACACCACAGACTTTGCAAAAATGCAGTGTTGCTTGAATTGCAGGTGGGGATCCAAAATAGGTCACGGCCAGGCCTGTTTATGCGGGTCCCAGGATGACGAGAGTCAGCATTTTCTAGTTAATGTGTTCATAGTCTGTGAATTACAATGTATGCGCATGGTTTTGTCAAACATCAATGAACAATTCATACTAAAAATTCAATGCAGTGTGTCTCTGTTGGCCTGAAAATTCCCAATGAATTTCCAATCAATAGCACTTAATTGTCACAGTGTATTAAATGATCTTGGATATGGCAATTTCCTGGTCCACCAGTACTTAACCTGTTCTAAGTTCTATCGTTTATGGTATCAATCAGTGTCATCAGCAAAGTAATTGCTGAGATCGTAGAATGTGGCAACGTCGCAAAAAACAGGTTCAACATAGTTTCGCCAGTTTAGCTAGCACTTTATTTTGAGGTAAAATGGAAAGGAGATGTGCCCATAATCCATCATTGCACAGGGAAACCCTGAGTGTACCGACTGTGGCAAGTAAAGTAGGTCAAAGTTGAACCAGGAAGGAAATCTCACACTTTCCAAGGCATCCTTAAAGAAAAATTCCAGTTTATTAGAGCTATTGCTGTGGAACCCAGAACTTTAGGGGTTTAAAATGTAGCTGCTTGCTAAGTTGAACCTGATTGCTTTGTCAAAATGAGCACAATTTCAGCTGAATCACAGTTATTGTGCAGCTAAATCAGATGTATAACAAAGTTACTTTATAAGGTCAGCCCCATACAGGTGATTCAGAGTAGTTTGTCGCAGTGAGCGCAGGTTTAAACCCATCTTAATCTTTAAATCGCAGCAAAGCTGATGACAGAGCTCCTATGGCTCTTATTTTTGTAGGTCTGGCTACCATTGCTGTTGGTTATGATAACATTGCACTAACCGAAGTAAATGCTGAGACATTACTACGAGGAAGTCCGACAAGGCAAAAAACATGAGCAGTCTTATTATCAGATGTAAACAAGCCAACAGTTTAGCCCAAGTCCTCCAACCCATACGACCACATAGGTTGTTTGTTCCTAACCTCTAATACGATGCCCCTACCGGTGATCAGATCATGGTTTTGGTTAAAATAAGTACGTTAGTAAGTTAAGTTTAGTAAGTGAAATTACATGATGTGACTTACAAGTCAATGTTGACTTTTGGTTTCACACAGGACATGAACAGCGGTCTCCTGAGGGAAAGTCCTGTGTTGCTTGACCCATCCATCCACCTCAACCTCCTCCCTACGCGGACTATGTCGCTCTGTATACTACCTCACTGGACTTCCTCCTTTGCTCCCGTCATAATTACTACAGCCACTAGAGGTTGTCATACATACGAACATAAAAATGGGTCGTAACAAGCTGCTGCAAACGACCTATACAGACGTACTTTTGGGGAGGACAGTGTCGTCGATGATCTAAAGCTCTTTATCTGTAGGAAAAACCAAAAGTGAGCGCATTCCATAACTTTGGTAATGATCCCTCTTTCTAAAGGAAAACTGTATGTGCACAATTACTGCAAGATGAATGTTGGATAGATGATGTATGAGTAACAATTTCACTGTCTTTGTTTTTTCTTCCAATTAAATTTTGCCTACTGCTCATGTCTTTTGCACCAACTGAATTCTTCTTAGCCACATTCCAAGATTTCAGCAATTAATCAATGAGTACAGTGTTGCTACTACTAATAGGAATGACGGCCAAAACTATGAAAATAAGACCCAGCCTGTATAAAACTGGAATTTCAGTCTACTCAAGCCAGATACCAGTTAGTATGCATGGCTTTGTGGGTTGGAATCCTGGCCCAAACTATGTTCTCTTTCCTCTGTACACTTGTCATAATAAGGAAAGTAAGTACTTGGGCCAGCACGCTTCACTGATGTACTGTTCCTGCCTGTCTCTGTGCCTGAAAAGCCCTGTCAGAGGGGGCTGACATCACAGTTCCTCCATCTGTCTCGTTCTGTCTCACCCATTGTTGTTCTGAGGGTAAAAACGAGGAATGAGACGGGTGAGAACACAGGGCACCTCCTCTGGCTATGTCCTTCTTCCTTCTCTCCTCCCTATCTCTCGGTTGATCGATATGCCGCTGTAGGGAGAGCCATGGAAGTTTGGATCAATCTAACTACTGCTGAGAGCAACTGTGACGGGGTGAGGGAGAGTGAGAGCCGGAGACTGAGGCCGTGGAAGGAAAAAGGGACAGTGAGAGAGGGGGGGGATAGCAAAAGTAAGGCTGAATCATAACACACAGAGGCAAAGCAGGACTGAATACTTAGGGGGATAAGGGGGGATGGGGGGTAATATGATTTAGAACTCAGTATTTGAAATGATGCTATAGTTTGACTAATATCAGATGATACCACATGTAGGTCCAAGGATACAAAAATAACTCTCAAGGAAGCTCATGTCATTGTCTGGTCGGTGCTCAGGTGCAAGCTGTGATCATACTGGAGCAGCCGCTGTCCATGGTGCTGCTCAGCAAAACACATTCATCTTAACAGGTCATTTTATCCCGAATTCAACCTTCAAGACTTGTTTATCCTAAAATAAGAAAGTACCGAGGTAAGATGGAGAGAGAGAGTTTGCGCTTGTACCCATGCACAACAGTTTACTGTTTGTTTAAAGAGGTGCTGCACACTCTTGTTTCACATGTCACATGTTTTTTTGAGCTGTAAACTAAATCATATGACTGTACTGTGATGAAACACATCAATTCTGGTGTTAATATTGACATTTCGTACAACATTTCATGGGTTGAAAATGGCTCAACATGCTATCTACTGTTTTAAATCAGCTCTGAACCTGCGAGATCAATGCTGACATAGAGTCAACTGGTTGGGACCTGTCTACATCATGAGATTTATATAAAAAAAGACTCTAATCAGTGTCAGTCAGTCTCCCCGTGTCCCCTGACCCACACACTACGTAGCCACGAGGCCACGCCTCCTACAGTTGTTGCTGTTTTCAAATTAGCTGGAAGATACGGTTCTAGCTGAATTTGAGGGTGGAGTTACACTTTGAGGATTTCTTTTAGAAACATGCACCGGTATCAGGACAACTTGGTTGTAAAAGCTGCTTTAAAAATAGTTGATTTATTGAAGCAGGTTGAATAATCTTCTTTTGGTGCTTGTTAAAAAATGTATGAATGTTAGGAACTCAATAAATGACAAAATGACTGGTTGAAGACTGAATGGATAATAGAGATGATTGGAGACTTCGCTGCAGTGACTAATGACAGTGATATTGTCGGCATCTGTTGATTTGACCACTGTGTCTCCAGTGGTTAGTTAGGTTGAAACAAGCTTCTGTGGAACACAGTGTCAGTTTGATTGTCTACTAGACCACATCTCTTGTAAGATGAATACATTGTGTAACATTTATAGATACATGTTGGTCTTCTTTTCTTTACTTGCTGTAGTGCACACTAATGTTTCTTCATTGGGTGTCTAACTAGTCTACCTGCATTTATTTACTTTTATCTTTATTTCAGGCACAAAACGCAGTGTGGAAGGACATGCAGAGGTGTGCATTGCTGTGTGTTATTAGTGGAATTGGAAATAGGCTTCAGCTGAATTGGTATCCTGTGGGTCCGAATGCAAATGTTCTAAGGTATGTATTTACTCTAATGCGGCAATCAACATGATCACTGCCTTTAAAGGCATTTAATAGGGCTTATTTTTAGTTTATGTCTTCTAAAGGCAGCTCATTAACCAGTATGAGCATTTCTTTTTAAAAGAATCCATCTTATTTTCCCCGTAGGATAGGAAAGACAGATTTTCAATAGGAAATATTGTTGTGGGCAGGAGTGGGAGGGCACATCTGCAGACAGTAATGATCAGAATTTGATAAAGTGTCCTGTTCAGGCAGTCTCAAACTAGTACACATTCACAAGGTTTACAAAACCTTTTCACTTCAATATAAGCCATTTGATAGAACAAAAACTTGAATAATTGTGTGAGAGGTTTGCCTCCAGAGTGATAGCTTCAGTCACCCTGCAAGGTTTGACTTGGTTTAAAGGATGGTTTAGATATTGGCTGGAGGGCCCTTAACACTGCTATGATTGCTAGAATCAATGCATTACAGCTAGTGCAGTACATGACGCTTCTTCAGTGGATACCTCTCTTGGCAGAGACTTAAGGCTAGATAGATGTAGATAGATGTTTCTACATAGATCACTTACATTAAACTCTACACAGTAGGGAGTGATTTGCTCAAATGCAACAAGGCAAACCAAGGCCAGATGCAACTGGATTCTACCTTGAATTTCCCAAAACCATTGATTTGGTTTCAATACTAAAGGCATTACTAATATTCTTCTATTCTTTAACACTTCTTGTGCTGACTGAAACAGGACTAATACTCTGGTCTACAGGTCAAGACCTTTGGTACAGTGTGTGTTTGCCACAGACAGCCTCATCGATTTGCTCAGCTGGGTCAGCTGCACAGCAAAATTACATGGCACAATTTTGTTCAAACCTCCCTCTAAAGTTTGGTAACAGCCATGAGCCTGGAATGAGTAACTTCTCTTACACCAAAGCTGCCAAAGAAAAGAGAAAATAGAAATGAGGCATGTGGAGAGATTGAGAATCTTGTTTTCCAACTGAAAGGTTCTTAGATACACAGCCGGAGGGAAAAAACAAAAAAAAAAAGTTGCTGTTTTTTTGGCCGCCACTACTGATCTTCAATTCAACCCCTCCTCAATTTCCTCTTGCCTTTGGTATTACCCCTTCTATCGGCATTATGACTAAAAGCATGAACAGTCAAAGATAACAGAATCAAACACAGAATCAACATCAGAAACATGATAAAAACGATAACATAGAGAGAGAAAGAAGAGAGTGAATCATGCCTACTTCTCAAGGCAAGCCTCTGGAGACAAAGAGCCTGCAGCTGCAAAGCCAGACAGAATGGATCTGTACTAAGAATTAAAACAAAAAATAATCAAAAAGGACATGAAAGAATCCTCTTATAACCCGTTCTCTCTCTGTCTTTGTCTCTCTGTTTTTCTCTTCTGACAACAGAGCTGAAGTCTGGCTATAAGAGCTCTGATCTGAGTTCACAGTGGGAATGAGAAAGAGATTGCCATGATGGGGGCCCACTAGAAACCACATGAGGCCAGCAAAGGCTGGGGTTAAAAGAATGGCTGTTCTGAACAGAGAACCATGAGCTCCCCATTTTGTCTGAACAGGCAGCCTCAAGATGGCAGCTAGATGATGAACGCAAAATGAGAAATTCAGTTTTACTTCTAAAATTCAACTCCAGTACCCAGAGCGGCAAATGGTACCTGAACCAAAAACTAAAATTTCTAAAAGATGTTTACTCGTGTTTACTTCTGTGGCCATGGAAATTGGCTGCATCTTAAATGTGTGTGGTCCCTGGTCTTAGACAGCGAAATTAATTTCCGTGCTAGCTCTCTTGCTGATTTGATTTTGTTCTTGGGGGAAGTGTACTAAAATATAAAAACATCGACTATGCCATGTTTTACCCGGCCAAACTTCAGATCCGACACCAAGGAGCTGTTAGACTCTTTTCTTCACCAGCCGAAGTTCACAGTTACCTCACCGAACTGGAGAAGTGAGTAAAGACATTTTAGTTGTGCTACCTATATGATAGCAGTGATGCTTCCTTATGCTAGTTTTTTATTTACTCTAAAATCAACACACAAGTTGTGCATCAACCACTTTGCAGAGCTTTCATCTTTATTTTCACTCACTACTTCTTTCAGTTTAGGAATGGTGTGGCTGGCTTGACGCTGGTATGTGACTTGGGAACGTAGCAAGCTAGCAAGAAAGGGGTGGGTCACTCACATCAACACACACACACACACACACACTAGAGCCAAAAGAGTGAAGAAAGAGGGTGACTTTACAAGATCATATTTCTTTCAGAATTTCATGCAGAATTTGGGTCAAATCTGTGGGAGAGTCTTTTCTCTTAGCATTCATTAGCATTAGCCAGCTAGCTAGGGTGAGTTTACCCAAATCACCCAAATCAAAACAAAAACAAGCATAAAAAACCCAACACTTTACCTCTGGAGGTCTCTAGCCATGCAGATGGTTTTGGTTACATTTGATTGGTTTTCTGTGATTTCCACCTTCCCCTCTGTACAGTGGAGGTGAATAGACATGTGTGGTGCTCACATGACGCTAAATGTAAAAAAGATGTTTACTGCACTATCTACATGTCCTCCCCCCCTTTCCCTTCATTCTATGGACATCCCTTTTCCATTTGTGTGTGTGTATGTTCCTGTCTCTCCATGTCTCCCTGGCTTTCCCTGTTTTTTTTCTATCTGCCTCTCTCTATCTGCCTCTTTCTCTCTCGTTCTCAGGACATGCAGATGACACGGGGCTTGGCCAGACAAAGTGATTCCACAGTGCCGAGGTCTGCCAGGGAGAGATAGCTTAGAAACAGTGTCACCGCTGTTAGCTAGATGCGTGCTTCAGAGGGAAGGAGGACCCGAGCTGGAGTGAGGAGGAAAGAAAGAGAAATAGGGGAGAGGGAGAAGGAAAGAGACTTGGCACAAGGGCTTTAACAAGAGGACGGAACCAATGTTCAAATGCAAACAGAGTTCCAGTATATAGCACTTGCTTAATGAGACTCAGAGGAGAGGGTACTTTTTAATGTACTTTGTTTTATCCCTTTCCTTGAGCACCTCATTTAAATCCTAGAGGAAGTTTGCTGGCTCTGGCTGAATGAGATGCACCCCTCAAAGAAAATCTGTGCTGACCCACTTCCCTCGCTATGTCAGTTATCTAGAGGAAGGCAACACACACACACACACACACACTCTACTCTCTACCACCTTCGAGGCCTATACTTCAGCTAAAAATAGACATACACACCCAGGCTTGGTTCCTCGAGACTTTGCAGCTCTCAGATAACAATACGCTGGATATACGTTGGCCCATATCGACCCAGAAAGAAGTCTTCCTCAGGTTTCATCCGTTTACACATCCATTCATCCATCCATCCTTCCGGTATTTCTCCAGTCTGGAGTAATAAAGTTTCAGAAGTAGGTTGAGAGATCTCCTCATCTAGAGGTGATGAAAAGAGGAGGACCACAGAGATGGACCTGTGTCCAGCTGTCACACATGCTGTCATCCAATCTCTGTTGTGGAATGTGTCTGTGTGTGAGTGACTGACAACTAATGACAGTCCTGCTCAGGTTATGGCCCACTGGGCTCTCCCAAGTTCATAAGGCAAGTGTGAAGAATGAAGGAAAAGCTGGACGCATACTGTGTGTGAAACAGGTGGTTTTACAGATTTATATCATTGTAAACAATCATCTTTGGGTTTTTGGACTGTTGGACAAAACAAGCCATTTGAAGGAATCTGGGAACTTTTACACCAATTTCCATCAGTTCATAGACTAAACAATTAATCTAAAAAAATATTGAAAACAATAATTAGTTGCAGCCCTAGTTCAGAGAGGGAAAAGTGGAGATGGCATAACATTCATGCCATTAAAGCATGCTTGGACTCAAACGACAGACACTAAAAGAAATAATAAATCACACAGACAGTAGCTTGCAAAAAACAATATAGAACCCATCAAAAGTAGAACAAAGAGCTCCCATTCATCTGTTGTACCTCTGGACGTGGGTGGCATTTATTCTGGATGGCTGTAGTGGGCTTATGAGAGTTTGCAGTTATCCTTCTAGATGGAGGGGGATGCATCAGTAACAGGCACCAGAAGGGCTTTCTATGGATGTCACTATACCGCCACACAGCTGTGTCTGTCCGTGTGTGTTACTGTGTGTGACAGAAAGAGAGAGAGAGAGAGCAAAAAAGTCGACACAGGGAGTTGGAAATGGCACCGTTGCACAATGCCAACTGGCCCAGTCATCTCCGAGTCATTACCAGATGGATTCCCACATGCACAGACCACACACACACACACACACACACACACACAGAACATCCACCAGCACGGGTGGGTTGGCACACTGAAAGTACTAGTGCCATACCTGAAAGGCATCCAGCACTACAAAAAGATACAAACACACACACACACACACACACACACTCATGCACACACACTTTGGGCATTCAGCACACATGGACAGATCGGCATGGTAGTAAAACTAGCACCCTCCCTGTAATGCATCCAACATAGACACACACATACCAACACAAGTGCTACGGCTGTCTGGCCGGGTGGGATGCCATGTGGCATGTGCGTCGGTGTCACCTGACAGGCATATCAAAGTCCGACACACATCGGGTGCTGCAATTCCAGGCTAGTGATGGAATGGCGCGCTAATCTGGCAGGAAGGCAGGAGCTGTTTCTTCAGGGCATGGTGCCTGCTGTTAAATCCCTCTCTACCTCTACTGCCTGACTGCTGCAGTGGCACGCTGACCCCTGGCCCAGTTGTTCTGGCACTATTGATGAATGAGGGGGCAGTAGTGTGTGAGTCATGCAAGAGAGAGGATGGTGCTGGTGTGTGTGTGCGTTTGCGTGCGTGTGTTACGGCTGAGTGAATGTGTATAAGTGTAAGAAAACGTGTGCATGTTGGTGTGTATGTGTATGTACAGCACTTGTGTGTAACTGTACATTCAGACGGCCAGAAACAAGAGTAAAGAGTCACTGGGAGTCCACTTATTCCCTATAGAGCTGAGTGAAAAGGGAAACTCAGCCGATGTGTGGATGGTCATAAAAAACGTCTGCCTGTGGAAGGTGGCAACAGCTTGAATATCTGTGGTCTCTGGACAACAACATTCAATATCCCTGCTAGCTTTCTTGGTGCTCTATTGATATGGATTTTTTCTGTAGTAGTGCTTCCTGGCATGTTCAAAATGGACTGCAGAAATAGTTATTTAGCACTTACCAGCTAGGTTTCTTAAAGGGAAACAACATTGTATCTAAGGACATGGAAAGAATTCCAACAGGTCAAGAAACACATGTCCCTAACTGTCCATCACAGTTTACCCTGTGGTTCAACTTTGACCTGCCGTACTCACCATGGTTGTGCAGGCAAAGAGATATTTTACCAACATTTTGGATGTGCTCATTTTCAGTAAAACCAAAAGTAAGCACTCCTGAAATAAAGTGGTTTAGATGATCTGGCTAATTTTATCGTCTGACCGTATGTGTTTCTTCCCCCGTAGCGATCATATACGGTTCTAACTATGCCTCATTTTTTTCCCTTTCATCTCTCACATCTCACCCTACATTTGTCACCGTTTCAACTAGTCTTTCTTCTCAAAGCCTGGTTGTCCCACTCTTGTTCTCCTCTCAGCAGGGAACGCTCAATCAGGTAGCAGGCAGTTCTCTACCATTCTGACTGTTGTGTTGGAGAATAGGAGCCCTGATTTAAGATATAAGGACGGTTCTGATTACAGCACCTTGTCATTACAGTTTACATTGTCTGCACATGCAACTACTTCTTTTATGGTCATGTCTGAAAAAAAGAAAAGAGAAAGCAAGGCAGACAGAGAGACATGGAAAACCCTAGACTGAGAATTTCATTATTGACCAGTGCTGTTTTCCTATCATGGAGAAAAACACAGACTGGGAAAACAAGAGTTTACATATTGACACATGGCTGTTTGTGTGTCACTTGACCTTGTGGTCAGCTTAGATCAGAAGCTAACTGGAACTTCAGAATCCAAGAAAAGCTCGAGCTCTTGAAAGAGTCATTTCGGCAGCTGTGTCAATACACGCCAACACTAAACACACCCACAGTATGAGTAAGAGCCACGGCGCAGGGCACATTATGACTAGTAACTGGGTTGTGTTACACTAGGCTTCACACTTCATCGCACTTCTTCAATGCACATAGAACAGCTACTAAACAACAACTAAATGTTACACATTTACTGTTCATCTTTAGTAGTTAGGGAGTTGCTGTTGTGGTTGCTATATTTTACTCGTTTTAACGAGAAACTGCCAAAACACACCCCTTTTGACTATTCTGATGTATGAAGGAAAAACCCCATACTTGAGTGCATATGTGTTACCATGGTTACTAAATGATCTTGAATAATTATATTAGGACTTTGCTTCCTTGGCAGTTGCCATGAAGAGCAGATGGATTGTGTAAATGTAAAAGCAGATTAGCTTTTGAAATGGAAATCATTCATGTCACCAATCTACTGTCACAATCCTGTGGTTGGTCCACTTTGCATTCGCACCACAAACAAGCCTTCCAAGTAGTCAAGTCAAGTCTAGTCAATTTTATTTATATAGCCCAATATCACAAATCACAAATTTGCCTCAAGGGGTTTTACAATCTGTACAGCATATGACACCCTCTATCCTTATACCCTTGGAAAAACTCCCCCTAAAAACCTTAACATGGAAAAAATGGAAGAAACCTCAGAGAAAGAGCAACAGAGGAGGGATTCCTCTCCCCGGATGGACAGCCATGCAATAGATGTTGTGTGTACAGAATAAACCAGGGGTTTTCAAAGTCTGAGACTGTGGGCCTCCCCTCAGACTGCTGGATGCCTATGATTTCATGATTATGTTATTTGATCCCACAGACACTCAACAATTTAGCCAAGATAGCCTAATATTGCTGTTTGACATAATTCCAGACTACACCAAAAACACAGAAAAGGGTCCGTCCAAAGGCATTTATTAGTTTCTGACCATGGGAAAAACAGTACAATTCCCCAAAACTACTGTAGCTCTGAACTATCTCTTTAACCAAATCACACACATTTAGGCTGTTCTATGTGATCTTCTTTCGATACCTAATGTAATATTTTCACTTCCGTTCACTGAGCCTCCCCTGAAACTGTTTGGAGCCCCCCTGGGGAAGCCTGCCTTTCACTTTGAAAACCTCTGGAATAGACCAACATAGTAAAATTACAGTACGGACAATCGTGATTACAAAATTATACATAGATTGTGACAAATATGAAGAATGGATCGGGGAGAACGTTGAGCAACTTCAGGTGTCATCCAAGTACACTTGGAAGTGGACACTTTGTTTTGTTTTCCACCACACAAAACAGGATGAAATCCCCCTTAGACAGCCTGAGTAGGATTGGTAACAGTTGCTGTTGTGCGCCTCTAAAGCCCTTTGAGACACTGTGTGTGATAATGGGCTTGCTACTTAACTTGAAACATGACTTGACATGCATTCACATACAGTAAAATTGAACTTCCCAATTAGAATTCAAGCCACACTCCATATAGTATGAGAGTATGTGTGTCAAGCCTGCTTCCCCAATTGCCTGACCCTGGCGTGGGGCATGTTCAGAGTTCAGAGCCAATGGCCTAGGTCTGGCTGCACTGAGCAGCTTGATGACTTGCCTGAACGCCCGATGACACAGGCAGCTGGTCCCTACAGACCCACTGGCACTGGACGGCCTTGTGTATTGTGTGTCAGTGTGTGGGCATGGCTATGTGTTTGCAAATGCCAGCAGCTGTTGTCCTCACACCAATTTCCCCTCTCCCACAGACACACCTGTACATAAATACGAAGTCCAGGTTGGAGCCGGCATCTGGCACATTAATACTTTTTTCACTCTTTGCCCTAGTCAGCACACCACTGCAGGCTGAGAAACATTTGTCTTCAAAGAGTCTTCAAACAACCGCTGTGCTAAACTTAATCAAAGACATCGCAGACAATAGAAGAGCAATAAAAGTCCTTTCAGCGTTCATCCAGGGCATATATCCCAGTTGCCCAGAGGGTTACAGCACTCAGCTTCACAAGTCAGCGATTTTTCAAAGTAATATCTCCGCTTTGTGTCCCACCTCCACCTCCTCTTCCAGTGAATCAGGTGATGCTGGTAGTGTGGAACAATTCATTCAAGTGAAATGTCTTCTACTATTGGCTTTAAATAAGGACTACACTGGTTGACTACAAGTGAATGACTGGGTTAAATGGGAGTGCAGGGTTATTGAGTAGCTACTCCTTTGGATAGACCTCCACCGCCTTGCTGCCATGCCATTGTATCAGCAGTTTAAAGCTACAACTTAGCAGATTCATATCCCAATATTGCATCATGTGCATTGGCAATATGGAAAAAAACAATTCTAGAGAAAGGAATCCCTGCACTGAGTTGATGCTCCCAAAAAAGATTTGGACACATACTGTAGTAGTATATAAAGGTATAACAGGCAGTCAGTACAACAGGCAGACTACATAAAGATTTTGACATTAGACCTTGCTTACAATGGCTAACTTTTGTCTGTTCTGTACATTGCTTAGCTATTTCCTTTGATTACTTTTTGTTGAATAACTTCTCTTCTTTGCATAGGCCTGAATAATAAGTAATGTTTCATTATCAGACTTTTTATCCACATTAGCAGCATGGCTCTAGGGATGACAATTATGGTCATTTGGTTGATCTGTCACACAGAATTATTTCAACAAATATTAGATGGAATTCCATGAAATTTCAATGGGTATGCATGGTCCCCAGATGATGAATCCTAATGAGTTTGGTGATCCCCTGACTTTTTTCTTTTAGCTCCAACATGCGGTTGACATTTCAGATTCTGAGTGATATGTCTTAACAACTATTGGATGGACTGCCATGAATTTTTCTACAGATGTTCAAGGTCCCCAGACTATGGCTCCTCTGACTTTTCATCTAGCAAAGTGTCCAATACTTTGATTTATGACCCAAATACCTACAAAACTATGACATTCTCATCAGCTTGTACTTAGTTTAGTGCTAATTAGCAAATGTTAGCATGCTAAGGCACTGAACGAAGATAGTGAACGTAATAAACATTGCACCTGCTAAACATCAGCATGTTAACATTGTCATTAAGAGCATGTTAGCATGCTGACATTAGCATTTAGCTTAAAGCACTCCTCCCTGCTTCTCTTGGAAACCAAGGAGGTGAATTGGACTTTAGAATTATTTGGGAACTTCACTGGCAGTATCTGCTTGGTGCTAGTGCTTGGCCAGACTAATCCATCTTTTACAATGGAGTTGATAACAGTTAAGATGAAGAATAAAAAGTGGGAGAGGAATGGCACAGAGGGCCTGTGGGAGGAGCACAGTAGGGTGCAGGAGAGAAATATGTAGAGTACAAAGAAATTAAGGTGTGAGTGGATGAGAAGAGAGAGAGAGAGCCCTCCTTATTCCTTCCACTCTGTACTTTGTAGTGCTCAGACATATTGTAGAGTCCAAGGTTGGAGCAGCATTAAGTGCATTCGACAAATGGGTCCCTGCAGAGAGACCGGTGGGTGTCCAAACCAAAAGTGGCCGTACATTAGGGCCTCTCTTTGTCATCCTCTCTCTGTGTCATCCCCCCTTCTCTCTCTCTCTCTCTCTCTCTCTCTCACACACACACACACCTACACACAGTTTCTCATGCACAGGAACACACACATCCACACCCACATTGTGTCTGCTGCCAGTAAGACTTTTGCTTCGTCAGTAAACAGTTGACCGTCCTTGTCAGTAAAATGTTTATGTAGCTGGCTATAGTCCTGGTGAAGCTGGCAGAGGGAGCTGGCTCTATAGATAAGACTACAGATGAAAGAGGAACGTGATGATAAATAATGACACGAAGCCACCAAAGAATAATTAGACAGAGAAAAACAGAGGGAAAGTGGG
The DNA here is from genome assembly GCA_008360985.2 of Macquaria ambigua. NCBI lineage: Eukaryota > Metazoa > Chordata > Actinopteri > Centrarchiformes > Percichthyidae > Macquaria > Macquaria ambigua. The sequence goes on along the minus strand of VMKM01000279.1, from coordinate 329,493 downwards.
ATATTTGAAGTCGCCACAGGGAGATTAGCAAAGTGTGTGTTTTTAAGACTTATGGCCCCTCGCCATCAGATGAGACAGATACACATCTGGGCTAACTGCTGCTCAAACAGATCTCACCGGGCCAGACAGCAGAATGAGCTAGTGTACACGCTGCAAGGTCAACTCACTGTGGAAGCATTTTGGATGACAATGCAGAAACTGTGAATATATTCTCCCCCCAATACTTACACACATAAACAATCAGCGCTGTCCTTTGCATCTTCAGTCAGTCTTCCGCATGTTCTAATCTCTTCTTCTTCTTTTTGTGACCCTTCCTGTCCTTGAATCTGAATCCTTAAATTAGACCTGTATCCATTCTTTCTCTTGTGACCTGTCTAGCAGCTCAGGCCCTTCCTGGCATTGTATGAGATGATAAAGTGACAAAGGGGTTGTGACAAACAACAAATCTGATGTAATCTCCCACCACATTGTCATTATTTTCTGGCTCACTAATCACTCCATCTCGTCAGTTCTCCACCCTGCCATTGCAGCATTTCATCTCCCCTCCGCCACTCACCGCTCACCAGTTTTGGGCTTGTTTTAGGTTCCTTCTAAGCCGGAGATTTTAGGGAGAAAAAAACATGTTGAGGACAAGGAGAGAGCACATCCTGCATTTGCACCATTGATGATAACTTTACTGTCTTTTTTTGGCACCAGTTTGTGGACACTTCTGTAGTTATTTTATGCCAACTGAGAGAAAGCCAGAAGTTCCCCAAATCTCCTTCTCATAATTACAACTAGGAGGCTGACCTGAAAATGTTTTCCCACTTGGCTGCTCATATTTACAGTCTGCACGATAAACAGAGTTGCCCCGTCCCATGTCTATGTCTCTGTCTTCCATCTTGGCCCTCCAACAAACGTGATGCTCTCTCCCTCCCTCCCTGCCTCCCACACTGTTCTCAGACTCAGCCATCTTCCCCTAGAAAGCTGATCTGTCTGAGTCTTTGCTCCAGGTTGTGGCTGTTGCAAATCCATTACATCAGATAAAAAAGGGGACAGAAATCTGATGCTGCTTTACATCCCCATGGGGTTGACAGGGAGGAGCAGATGAAAAATGGGGGATTACTCCACTCTCTCCTTATTAAGTCTCCACAGAAGGAGGTCCGCTGCAGCCATATGTCCCGTCATCAACTCTTATTGTAATCTGATTGAAATGCGGTAGGAGTAGAGATGACGTGTGTGTGTGTGTGTGTGTGTGTGTGTGTGTGTGTGTGGAGTTGGGGGGGGTAAAGATCCTCAAAACAGCCCACTCTCCCTTTTTCTCTGAGGTCTCAATCTCAGTCCACAACAAGGCCATATCCAAAATAACATAAGGGGAGGGGTGTGGCGCCAGGTTGGTGGTATGCCTTACATTTGTCAGGCCCCACAGTGAGCAAAAGGCCACTCAGCCAACTAATAATCCCCTATTTGAATAATGGCTGCTATTCTATTTCACTCCCAGCTTCTCTCCATTTAGGCTGGTTGTAATTTCCTCTCTTATCTATGGCTGAGCTCCCACAACTTATGAGAGTTCAATCTGCATCTCTCTGCAGACCAATTGAATGCAAAGTGAGAGCATTCGTGGATAATGTTTCCCCTTCCTACACCTTGCCTTCACTGTCTCTCTCTCTCTCTCTTTGTCCCAGTCTTCGGCCTCTTCTCTCTCTCTCTCTCTCTCTCTCTCTCTCTCTCCCCTTCTGCTGGCTGTCATCCTGAATGCTCAGCCACCCACCCTCCCCACACCAGCCACCTTGCATTGTCACAGCAGACATTTAAGGTGGAGGGCCCCGAGATGAAACGATGCAAGTAGTCAGGCTACATTACCCTTTTTCTCCATTTCCATTTAGCTTGCACAACAGAATCCTTGTTGACAGAGGAGGACGAGGCAGGAGAGAAAGAAAGTAGTACCCAGCAGAAGATACAGTATCTCTTCTTTCTTAAAACATCGCTGAATAAACTCTGGCGCGGTGGATGCAAACAGGAGCCCGTCGCCAGAGGATGCAAAGCAAAGTTCATCTGCCACCATTACGATAACAACAGCCGCACCAAACACTGAGCACATGAGAGAGACTCAGCCACGGTCAGAAACGCTTCCAAGACATGCTGTGGTAATGGGATTTGAGGCAACACTGCACTACAGCTATGCTTACAACTTGGAACAGTGTGTAACTCTCTTCACAGGTCTTGGAGAGAGGAGCACAAGTAATCTGCCTTTATTTTCTCTCCTGGGAAGCACTACTGACTTCCACAAAACAAACAACACAAAGTCATACTCAGTAGTAGCTTGCATGAGTCACAGCTCCAACCTCCTCCAACTAGTGACAAAAAAGGGTTTAGGTGAATAAAAAGTTTCAAATGTCCCTGCTTGACCCTACTTCTACTTACTATACACAGCTAATGCTACTATTGGGAGTAGTACTGAAATGATTAGTCAATTGATTGATTAGTAGAGTGACAGAAAATAGGAATAGAAATACGCTTATTCTGTTTCTTGCCAAGAGTAAAGGCCAGTTCAGACCAAAGGTTCGAGACAAGTTGAAATTTGCAACTACTTGCAATGCGCCGGGTCTGCAACGTTCTGAAACCAGTTTACACCAATGAGATGAGGCGAGGCGGTGTATCGTTTCCATAGCAACGACTCTCTGTACTTCCGTTCTATCTGCTGGCTTTTCAGGCGTTTGTTGTAGCTGGATATAATTGGTAGCGTCTTAAAATATGAATGAGGATTGTGATCGTGAGTTACTTGCTACACTTGCATTTCCAGTATTGATGAAACGGCAAAAACATAAAAACCAAGAGGGTGAAGATGACCAGCTGACTTTGCTACGAGCTGATTGGCTGTTGTAACAGGTGACGTGACGTGCCTTGCGTTCTAAAACCAGCCGCTGGCGATTTGACAAGCTGAGTCACAGCAGGTGACGCCGTCTGCCGGTTTGAGTCGAGCTGAGACGGGCCAGTTCACACTGCTGCAACTTTTCCCTGCAACGTTCTAAAGCGGTTTCATCTTGTCGTGAATCTTTGTTCTGAACTGGATCAATACTTCTTGTCATGACTGTGAAGTTGCCAGGCAACCAGCAAAGACTCCCGTTCATCCAGTCTTCATGCTAAGCTAAGCTAATCACTTCCCAGCTCTGCACAGACATGAGACTGGTATCCATCTTCTCATCTCACTCTCGGCAACAAAGCGAAAGAGTGTTTTTCCCAAATGTCAAACTATTCCTTTTAGTGACAGTAATTTTGATAATCAATTAATCATTTCATTCATTAATTTTATTTATTCAAGCAAAAATGCCCCCAATCTGCTGGTTGCATTTTCTTCTAAAATGTCAGGATTTGAACGAAGACGTCACCTTGGGCTCTGGGAAACTGTGATGGGCATTTTTCCGCTATTCTAACATTTTATACACTAAATTTAATTCTTGAAAAAAGAAAAAAAAAACAGATAAGAATTGCAGGCCTAACTGGGAGTTAAACATTCACTTCTTCCACAGGGAAGCAGACTTGATTATGAAAAGCACAATTTAAGAAGGTTAATTGTATTACAGTCATTATCACCTTTACTTTGGCAGATTCTGGCTCTGGATAGCCAGTTATCTAGGCTGCATTTCTGGGTGCATTTCAGACTTGTTGGAAGTCTCACATATCACTGTCAAATGTATCCCCTGTCTTCCATATATAGCTCACTGGGTCAGTAGAGGACACACCACAACAATGTCCTGCTCTTTGACAAAGCTGTGTCTCAGTAGTTAGTGAGAAGTTACACTATCTAACCAGAGACGTGGGCAGCACTTCATTACAAAGTCTCTTTCTCTGACCTCCTAACTATTCTTTGGGCAAAGTTGTCACAAAGGTTAATTGAGACAAAAACTTTAGTGTAATCAAGCTCATTAAGCTCTCTCCTCTTCTCTCTCTATTGGTCAGAGATGACATAATAGTTACTGAGACTGAACCACGTCCCACTAACTATTTACGTCTCACACTACTTCTCCTTGCTAACAATTACTCGTCAGAGCTGACACAAAGGTTACTGAGACATTAGGAGAATGGAGCAAACATCGATGTTCGTTAACTTGTCTGAGACAAATGACACTGTTTGGGGAACCGTTGAGTGAGCTCACTGTGGGAGCAGCTGGGTTCATTAACATTTTGCCACCGTTGTTTAGCGCAGCCCGCTGGCCCGTGTCCCAGTCCACAAGAACCTCTGTAAAACAAACCCAGTGCTTGTATATAGGTACATCATGGCAGTATGAGACAGGAGATTGAGCCTCAGTGTTTTTTAACATGGGTGGCATGGCAACTGAGCCCCAAATTAAGATATGTTAGTCACTCCACTCCGCCTGTTACAGTCCAAATCCACCAAAGGTTCTGACACAAACAGCCTTTAGTCATGTAGACTGTATTCAAGAGTCCACTGTTTTTTGATATTTTCCTTTTTTTTTTTTGGAAAAGTACATTAAAATGTCAATAATTTGCTTCTGATGTTTGTATTTGTTCATATATTTAAAAACACAACTTTATAAGGTGATAATATGTCAGTGTTGCTTGTTCCGCTGCCCCCAAGTGGCCCAAAAACAAAAAACAATTACTACTGATTAAATTTCCAGTAAGCAGCTAAATGTACTCATGTATGACCAGATAAATATGTACAAACCACTGCTTAATTCAGTAAGTTCAGTCCTGTTGTCTAGAGCATTCATAAAAGGATGCAAAGGAAACACAACACACAAAGTTATATTTTTTCTGACATTTGTCAAATCTTTGCTTTTTTCCTTTCAAATACTGGAGAGGTTCACTTCTTCAGAGCTCTTAAAACTATTAGAAAGAAACAGTCTGACAAGGGAACGTCGCTCTCTGGTTGAACTGCTCACAGCTTATAGATATGTAACCTGTGACGAGGGTAGCGAGCAGGCTTTGATTGGAACCAAAGGCTTCCAAGCTAAAAAAAAACGTGGGAACCTGCAGGTGTCAAAAGCCATTCTGGGAAGTGACTAACTGAAGCAGAAGGCACTTTGAGAAAAGGCTGTTGCAACAAAAGGTACATTTCAACATTTCATCAAAAAAAAAAAAAAGGAAAAAAAAGATCACAATGAAAGCCCACTACTGTGTCTGAGAGAGAAGTGTACAGGGTAGGCAGTTATGGCACTGTAAAGTACTTTGGATAAAGGCTTCAAATAAATGTACTGTGTGGTAAAAGGCCTGTCGCCTCGCAGTCTCTGCATGAAGTCCACAGACTGCTGGGTTGGCATTTTATTAGCATCATGCACTCGCTGCTTTTATGTGATTTTCTCTTTTCCTGTGTGCGAACAAGCCAAAAGAGCTGACTCAGCAAAGGTGAATGTACGTGACCCCCAGTTTGATTGAGGACTCCTTTTCTTAAATACAGGGGAAACAAGAAAGGTCTTCGCCTAAGATACCGATTTGGCCCATCTGTTGTATGCTTTCTTCTGTAACTCCATTGTGTCGGAGCACAATGAACAAAAAACAAACTGGTTTACGGCTGCAGAATTTAAAAAATGGTGGCTGAAATAAAATGCTGTGAGTACTTGGCCAATCAGAAATGTTCAGTGCTGCAAGCCCCACCCCCAAAGTTCCTGTTCTTTTGGAAAGTACTACCCCTCGAACAGGGACTTTTTGGGGGGTAAAATAATTTCCCCGGAACTTAATTTAGACCCTAGTCCCTGGGGAACGTTCCTGAGCGAACACCTCAGAGTGAGGAGAGCCAAGCGAGGGAGATGAAAGTGAGACAGGAAGCAAGAGACAGAGGTCAAAAGCTCTGATAACTGCCTGCTATTTGTGTGCCTTAGCTGTTAAGCTGCTGGCTCTAATAGCAAATATTCATTATCATTCCAGTGAGTAGTCATCCTGTGTGTGTATTTTTGCAGATGTGGGTGGCCTGAAGTGTCAGAAATGCAGGCATAAATATACTGGCACCTGTTATTGCTTAGAAAAAAACAGATATTACAACAAGTAGCAATGTCTTTAAGTAGAGGAAGTAGGTCACTGGAGTGATAACCCATAAATTCACCATTCAAAGAAGAGAAAATCAGAGAAGAAATAATAAAATGTGTATTACCTGTTTATGTGTCCATCAGTGAGGGGCAGCAGCAGGAAGAGAGAAAGAAAAAAAACTAAACGTTATAATCAGAACAGATCCATTTATCAGATTAAAGCAAATTAAAAATTGGAAAAAAATAATGTAGGTTTTCACACCAAACCCCTTAAGGAAACGTGCACATTTTTTTTCCCTGGCGGTCAGTTTGCCAAACACACATCACAAGGACTCACAACACAGTAAATTCCATCTTTTTAAAAATATTTTTCTTTACTACATTTATTTTTTAGAAAGAGTACAACGTCTCGAGCACAGATTGGCTCTTCATCAGGTACAGAGGCATCAAGGTTCACATCACATCACATTTTATTTTCCTACCAGCAATCATTCAATAAGAGTAAGTATCACAACACTGGCTATCTAATTTTGCAAATACCTCCAGTTCCAAAATGAAGGGAAAAACAACACCAGCATACTAATTCTTCTCCCGGTAAGCTTTACTAGTGCAGCATTTCATCTCAGTGTGAGTCCAGTGTGTGTTCCCTGCGTGCCATAACGACTGGCAAGGAACCACATTAGTTTGAAACATTGCTGGAATAAAAACAGGAACCGATATTCAGCTAGGTGAAATTCTTTATTTTAAAGTTAGAATAATTACAGTCTGTAAAGTCTGCAAAGCTGTGATTCATGGGCACCAATTTGAGGCTGTTGGGATGCGCTAAACTGGTTTCAACATGTGGAGTGTGGATGGGATTAAAATAAAGTATGATGATCACAGGCTTTATAATATTGTCCCTATAGCATTGAGCTAAAAAAGAAGCTGTAACAATGAATTAATTATGACAAATACATAAATATTTTCTTATTAAATGAACAGCATTATTATTGCTATTGTGACTGTCACAGCACAATGAACTCTAAGGCCGTATTCAGACCAAATCCAGCATTGCGGCGATTAGCGCAGGGTGTGGCAGTGTCACATACCAACCAGCAATCCCAGCTTGAAGAGCAACAAGCCAAGCAATTACAATGCGATTAACGTCCTTGTACTCCCTCGTGGCAGTGTTGAACAGCTGATGTACAGTCATCACGGCGCCGATCGATCAGTCTCTCTTCCATCTTCAAAGTTGCTTGATAAATAGTGGAATGCTACAATGCTACATGGTTAACAAAGTTCTTCTTGCATCTGCCGGTCTCATCACCAGCGTGACTGGCCACCACAGCGTGACGTCGGTTGCAATGCTCCAAAAACAGATTCTGTTTATAACTTTTCACAGCAGGGCTTTTTCGGCCCGCACTGCCTAAACGCACTACCCACGTTCAAATGAATGGGAGAACTGCCGTTTTCGCCACAGCGCCTGATTTGGTCTGAATGCAGCCTAAAGAAGTCTCTGACACTTTCTATGTTTGGAAATGAAGCACACTTGGTTCCATTAAAGAGCGCGTTGTGAGGAAGAGCTGTGCCTTGTCCGCAGGTTTTGTAGCTTAGCAGACCTTGAAATGGAAGACATTGATATTCCAATAGACACCCACTGTGTTCCAGGCCAACAAGGTGTAAAACAACCCATCAAGTGAGAACGTCAACACTTTGGACCACCTCACACTGTGAATAACAATCTCTGCAGCCAAATAAGGAAATTTAAGGTTCACTTTTGAATCCTGCCTTCCCTGAGTTTCACTGAGGAAGAGATCTTAAAAACCAACAGCAATTCTTTTCTCTCTCTGCATTCATCCCTGTCTCCTCATGACTCTTTTCCTCCCTGCCCCTCACCGTCTTCCCTCCATCTGCCCCTGTGGAGGTGTCACAGATTAGGCAGATAACCACTGATCTCCTCAGATCCAAGTTCATCTAACTCCTCTATAGAGTGTCACTCTGCACCACATTTGTCTTGGAGCTGTGCATTGTGGAAAATGGTTGAAAATTGGCTTCCCCAGCTCGAACTGTCCCCTTCATAGATCACCGAGATGTCCTCCAGATAGCCGGCCCACATCCACTGCCAAGGCAGCATGCTCAAATAACTCTCCTTGATAGCTCTCTTTCTCTCCCTGCACTATCAGGAACCAGTCGAGCTAATATCAGATCGAATTCTTTGTATGCTGGCAACACCCAACACTGACATGGATTATCTGAGGACAAAAGAATATATTCGCCAAGTATGAACATGTAAGCTTTAATGGTAGGGGTCCTTTGTTGGCTCCAGCTTTTCAAATATAAAGATTTGCTGCTTTTCTCTTTGTTACATCCATATTGAATATATTTAGGTTTTGGATTGCTGGCCGAAATTAATCAAGGAAGTTGAAGATTTTACGCTGGGCATCGGGAAATCTATTTTCTCGCTCTTCACGGACTTCACATTTATCTGGAAAAAAATGATTGATGGAAGTTAATGACAACAACATGTTGCTCTTCTGAACTGTGCAAAAAGGAGGAAAAAAAACCTGGAGGTAGTTTGTAGGTGGAGGGCTGCGATGTTCTGTCTTGTCTCTCTTATCTGCCCTTGCTACTTCTGTTTCCCTTCCTGTACGCAGCTTTGCCCCCCACCCCACCCCACCCCCACCCCCACACACACACACACACACACACACACACACACTGTTCCCAGTCATCATTATCTTCCCAGACCTACTACTTGCAGGTGTGTTGTGAATTATCTGTGGAGCAGCTTTGGATGAGGTGGCTTGTTGTGTTTTTTTTCTCTCTCTCTGTCCGCTCTCTTGACTCTGGCAGGACACTCTTTCTGGCAACCAGCCAGCTTGTGCGAATGTGCATTTGTGTGTGCCTGTGCTGGTATGGGGTGGGGTGGGGAGAGATGTAGCAGCTCTCCGCTAACTGATAACAAGCCAATCTAGCACGATGGACAAACATGAGGACTAGAGAACAAAGAACAGAGGACAAGGAAGGAGACTGGAAAGGGAGGGAGGAAAGGAGAGAGATAACTGTAAGGGAACAATTGACATCAGTCACATGGCTTCTCTTCTGGCTTCTCTTTTTCCTCTCTGCCTTCTGAAAGTCTAACAGTGTCATAGGACAGTAGACCGACCCATGTCTATTCCGCTTGTCTGATTCCTCTCTCCCACTGTTTAGCTCTCTCTCTGTCCAATTTTCTGTCAGCTTCTCTGATGGCCTCCCTTTTTCCCCCTCTCTCTCTCTCTCTCTTCGCTTTCTCTTCCTCAGTCTCCCTCTGAAGGACAATTGGTCTCATTCAATATGAGGAACTGGAGGCAAATCAAACTTTGCTGCATAAGTGGTTACGGGGGGAAGGAGGGGAGGTTGAGATGCAAAGGGAATTGAAATCGACTGGCACTCAATGTCAGAATGCCAATCGGGATCAGTGTCAGACTGTATAGGAAATGAAAGCCGCTTTAATAAGGGCACAACTCTATTCACCTATTTATGTGAATAGACTCACATTTGCACAAAATGAAACACACCATGCGAGAACAAACGCTCACGTGGATGCATGGCAGCACACAAGAACAAAGACACAAACATACACAGTGCTGCGTACTCCTTACAACCTTAGATTAAAGACCACATGACTCCAGAAGCGTGGCCTTTAGATGACACACCACGCGAACTGTGACTGTGTTTGCTGACATGCAGAACGGGGGGGGGGGGTGTAATTGACCAGTTATAGCCACTGGGAGAGGTTAATTGAGGCGTTCCCGCTTGTGAAGGTGGGGGAGTTTCAATTAATGTTGTGAAGGTTGCCGTCAGAGACGAAGCCACAGGAACACCAAGCCCATTAAAGGTGTAATTAACACTGGCATTCAGGTGCAACACATAGGCTGGCTTCTAATAGACTTCATTACGCCAAATACCTAAGAAGGAAGGTGAAACAAGTGTTATATGTGGAATATAAACATGCTAGATCATTTTGTGCAAACATAGTGGATATCTACAGTATGCAGATACAAGGACAGGGTATTAAAACTTGGGTACTCACCAAAATATGTCTGTAGCACTGAGTACTGAACACTCAACACAAGTGCCAAAAGTTGGCATTGAATGCCTGGTGGGATTTGTAGCCTTGTTTATTCTTTGATCAGATATTTCCCTAACTGCATAATAATTTTAGACAAAACTAAAAACTGATGCATTTGAGAAGTTTTGCTTACTGGTAAGAAGAAAAAGTAGCTTTTCTTTTTATATTTCTCAAAGTAAAAAAGAAAAAAAATGATCATTTTGGTTTTGAACTGAAACTCATGTATCATATTGGCATTAGTAAAGCAGATTTTCAAGCAATACCTAATACTAAAAGGTCTCAACCCCACAATGTTAGTCTTCTGTTGCAAACTAGAAACATTTTTAACAAGGATCTGTTAAACATTTGACATGCTTTTAGTTTTTAACAGGTGTTAAAATTCTTCAGTCACTCCAATTGATGTGATAATTACATTTTCCCAAAAAATAAATTGGTAGACAGAGGTCAATACCCAAAATCTGTCTTCTATTAAATCTCAGTATATTTCTTTCAGCCACTGCTACTGCAGAAGTGCACAACAAAGTTGCAACAAGTCAGGATATAAGTAAAGATGCTCCCTTTGGCCTGATATAAAGGAGCCAGAGGTTACCTTCCACTACATTTCATGCACTAAGTGACTTGTCCCTATAAAAGAGTTATGTATTTACAATTCTCCTTTTATGGGCCGGGGTTTGGTGGGGTGGGAAATGTGGCTTGAAAGGCGAGGGGGTCACTGGCACCTCAGACTTCTATTGCTCTTGGATGACACTGCAGAGCTGCTATTGGTCATGGCCGTAGCGCCTGATCATGTCTGTCCGGAGCAAAATGGCTCCCTGAAGGTAAAACCACTTACAGGGGCCGGGACGATTAGGCTTCATTTTATAGCACTGTTCCATGGTGTGGCTGCCTGGCCCCGGACCAGATTTACTCTGCCTGGAGGAGGGAAATAAACTTGAGTCTATATGACGGCTGAAGGAAGTAATGAAATGGCAGTCCCATGAGAGACACAAATCCACATACTGTAGTTATTCCCAAGTGTTATAGTCTGAATCAAAGGCTGCTGTCTGGCAGGCATGGCTCAGAACACTGACAGCCTGACTAAAGATTTTCAAAAGCCTTAGCTGGTGGAAATTCTTAAGACATCTGAAACAAAAGCTGAAGGAGAGCAGGCAGAAGTATTCAAAACGGAGACAGAGGAAAGATTTCATTTTGTGGGAGATGTGTATTTTAAATTACAGTTAAAAGATACAAAATCGGACTTTAGGCTTAACTATGTGGGCTCGGTAATAGCATGGCTGCCAATTAAACGTGGTGGGGGAAATTGGAATTCCCATAAGGTGGGAATATCAATTTCCATTCTGTCATTCTCAAGGGAACAAGAGAACATCTGCCTGTATTTGTGTGTGTGTGTGTGTGTGTGTGTGTGTGTGTGTGAGTGATTGTTTATCCCAAAGCAGAGACTAATGTACTCCAATATTTCCTCCTGTAACACATATTCCAGCTGTTAAACGTATCCAGTAATAACCTTCAGTGTAATAACTGTTGGATTTTAAATACCTGATAGCGGAGATAAATCTGTACGTTCACTTTAACTGCAGCCTGGGAAGAATAAGCAATACACTATCCAACAGTGACAGTAAGTGCGTTTCCATCCATCTGTTTTTATGAACATTTTCAATTTGCCTGGAATGGAAATGGCAGAAATTTGAAAAATAGTGAAAATATTGAAAAAAAAAAGGTTTTTTTTACGTTTGGCAGAGGTGGGTAAGTTAGTGTATCGATAAAAGCAAAACGCAACAAAGTGTAATGAGAGTAAAAAGACTAAATATTCTCAGGGACGAAAACATCAGTAAAACATCATGTATGTGGAGCGATAAAAAGACTGTAGCCTTCCTCAAATGAATACATGAACAAACATAAATGCCATATTTCCACCACGTTTTCCACATCGCTTTTGTTTGTTTTGAGGTTTGACTTTTGCTCTTTTAATTAAGTCATCTCGTTGCGCCCTCTTCCTCTGCCATTGTTTAATGGCACCTGACTGGAGAATTAGCACCACCAGCTGTTAATCTTGATACGGCCAACTCCTAATATTTGCATAACGGTAGTGGAAATACGCATTAATTTTCTTTTGCTGATTTTCTGTAAATTCATGTTAATTTTGGCCTACATTTGGATGGAAACTTGGCTAGTGTATGTTTGAGAAGGTACCTTGAAGAATACCTTGAGTTCCAATACCGTAGTGGTGAGGTAAACCCAGCTTAAATCTGACATACAAGTGGAGTGCATTTAAATGAGAAGAGTTCTGCTTCCGCCATAATACAATGAAGAGGACTGATTTCAATTTGTCACTCATACCAATTTTTACCATTGCCAGCAAAGAAGCCAACATTCTGTCATCTGCCTGTTATGTGAGTACTTTCAGTATCTGGTGTCTCGATATCTGTACAAAACACAGGTTTGGTCAGAAAACTGCCTGACTTCAAAAATCTGTGTTTGATCAAAACCCACAAAAAACAAACTAATGGTAATTATTGGTCTGTACGCATGTTGTGCCTCCTGTCAAATTACTGCGTGTTGGCTTCACTGCTGGCAATGGTGAAAACTGATATTAAAACAGTTCACTGTAATTACTGACTGAGGTTTGTAGTTAAACCACTTATTATTTACTGCTACACCAATGCTGGTGGTGACGATCCTCCAGTTTTGTCTTTTGCTGTCTACATTAGCTGGGCAAGGACAATCATTTTCACATTAACAATGCATTAATTCATTCTGATAAATAAGATAAAGGCAAAGTCTTCACCTGCTTCACTGGCCTGCAGAGGCCAGAGACTGAGTTCACATTACAGGATGTAAGAAATGGAACTACCTTCAGGTCCTTAAATGCCTTAAATGTAATTAGCAATACAAAAGTGCCTCAAGACGCCCATAGTCAATCTGGCACAAATGGATGCTTCTGATGGAGAGCAGAGGAGGTAGCATGGTGAGAGAGGGAAAAAGCCGGCAATTGAAAGGAGGGAAAAGTTGAAGGAGAGTGAAGGCTCCGCTTTTTAAATCTTTTTATTCACATGACAGCACGGTATATTTGGGCAAAATAAATGTTTGAGTGCCAGAGAAAGGTGGTCGTTTTTAACAGTCCTGTGCTCTCCCGGTAGCCTAATTTCTTGCAGAGCCACATCAATGTGTGGAAATTGGGGAATGAGAGAGAAAGTCGGTGACGGGCTGAGGTCGCTGACTGGAAATAAAAAAAAAACACAAAAGTCCAGCAATTTCTGTTACTTAAAAAGATGATACCTGTCAAATCTGAAATCTGCAAAAAAAAGCTGAAATGTCTGCAACTTCACTCAGACACAAATGTGCCCACCATCCCATAACAGAGTGACATACTTAACCAGGACAGGGAGTGGCACTGGACACTGCTCTATATTCCCAGACTCCCATTGATTTTCTAACTCTAATATGCCATTTGGTAGTACAGGCTACAGTAACGTGAGCCAGGGACACACTCCACCCAGTCTCCATCCACCGTCAATAATGACTGCAATGTAGCAGTTTTCAAATACTGACCTGGGGTGAACAGGGAGATACAAATGGATACCCATATTGATAACCAAGGCTAATGACTGTGTCAGTGTGTCACATTCAGCTCTAGTGAAAGTTTTAACAACATGGAACCCTAGAAATGACGTTTGCTGCTCTAAAGACCCTATAACACAGTTTTAGAAGCAGACTCTGATGCTGCTGCTCCAATAATAGGTCAACAGTAATGTGATAGAGGAAACAGGGGTAAGGTGATACTGTTACAGTTCACAGAAGTATCACTGGATATAGATACTGTAAGGTCTGTCATTCATTAATACTGATGGAGCCTAGGCTGGGTTAAGTATCTACAAAAAGTAATGACTGTGCTGTCTTCAGAGTGGAAGGAAGAAGGTTTAGAATAACACAATTTAAATTACAAAGGTTTTTTTTTTTTTTTCCCAACTGCTGACATTAAAACTATTTGACTAACTTCTAGCTTATATTAAACAAGATTCACAAAAAAAAAAAAGAAGAAAAAGAAAAGCCACACATACGCCCAAACAGATACAGCATGTACGTGGAGACAAGATTAATTCTTTGCTCAAATGGGCTTGAAATGTACCATGATTCTCTCATTGTGAACTTAATTATATTTTACAAGGGATGAAATCCTCTGTTAACTGCCGTCTTTCCACATGAAGGAAAAATATTTGGACTCCTCAATTCCCCCTGCCATGTGTACCCCGTTCTGCATACGCGGACTTCATCTAATATTTGAAGTTATTACAAATGAATTTCATATACTTCGGAGCTGTGGAGGCTGTCCACTCTGGACGGCAGTGGAACTGATTAGAAATTGCGCGTTATCTTCATCACTACCCAAGACGGACGGGCAGACAGTGGTGGCTTTCAGGAGGGTGACGTTACCAGCGACAGGGAAAAATAAGTAGAAAATGAGCATGACCATCATGTGGGAGAGAAGAACAGATAATGAGAAAGAGCAAAAGATTAAGAACAAGGTAAAATCGGCTAAAGTAGATGCTGACGTGAGTTGGGAATAAACAGTAAGTACAACATTGCCATAGAGTCAGTTAGTCAGCTGTGGCCTACAACGTGAGCCCCATTTTTAGCCTATATTTGTTTGTTCTTTGCTTGAAGACCTTTGATTTACAACAAACCTTTACCCCAAAATGTATAAAGACTATTTTAATGAAACAAACCTGCAAGCAGTCTCCTTCCCGGGTGAGAATGTAAAGGTACCCTGAGAGGAAGGCCCTGACAATCACCGTAATTACTACTCTCTGCTGTCTTTCAGTCAGTCATCGCTATTTATTCCTCCTCAGTGAAGTGACCTTTCCTTAGCCTTTGGCCCTGAAGGTATCAGTGTTGACATCAGTTAGACAACCCTACACTGACATACACTGACCTTAGGGTGCACCTAATAACTACTAATCCTTCCATCACTGAAGGCTTAAAATTAATTTCCATCCAGTATTTGAACACAGGTTACATCTGTCTAGTGACCCTTTATGAATCAGGTCATATACATTCATTGAGCTGGGAATTTCAAGAATTGTGAATCTGTGCAATGTACTGTAAGTCCACCTCCAGCCCGAAAACTGACCTTTGCTTATCTTAGATGGATGCCTGAGGCAGGATATAGGGCCTTTAGAGTTAGGAAAGATGGGAATGACAGCTAGATTCTTTAAGGCTTGTTGTTCCAGCCAGCAAACAAGATTTGATGTAAAAGAAAAATGGAGGACACTGAAAAGCAATTGCAATTCAACACAATAGCTCTGCCATAAATTCTACCTTTACAAAGTTTATAATATTCAGTTTTTGTTGACTTTGTTGTGAATGTGTAAGTTAAATGATATCTTTATTACTGAGGTCACAGTTAAAGGTAGTGTTGTACTGTAAAACTGTCAGCTCATTTAAATCAGGGCTTAAAACATTATTGTTTCTAATAAAAATAGATACATGACTTCTTTTTAATCTGTAACTATTTTGCTTTTTGTCTTAAATGTCTTTTAAACTCAATTTTAATTGTTTTCTAAAACGTCTTATGTTGTATGTATTTCTACGCCCATGTAAAGCACTTTGAATTGCCTTGTGTCTGAATGGTGCTGTATACATAAACTTGCCTTAATTGCTTTGCCTTGGACTATATTATATTGAGAGTTGTTTCTAATTTTTTGTCCTTTCCAATACCATACATACCTTCCCACTATGACCTCAATGCTAAGACACAAAATTGAATTAACACCTCTGTGACAGTGTCAAAACATTAAAGGGGTCATAAAAATAGACTTTACAACTGTTGTATTGGATTGCATTAGATTGCACCGGTGTACCTTATACAGTGGCCACTGGGTGTATATGTATTGAGAGATACAAATGTTACATTGTCCTGTCCTGGATTTTCTTGTGTTTTATTTCATAGCATTGCATCAATTTATATTATGTTGTTTTACACGTTACTGTACTGCATTGTGTTTGGCTGGAATATGTTACAGTACATTGCGTGTCACTGTGTCTGCTGTGCCTTGGAAGGTGTGCATTGTCTTAGTGTTTTTTTAATGCACTGTCTAGCACTGTACAGTGTTTTTATTACCTATCCTTGCATTGTGTTGTCACCAAGCAGGTGTATAAAGGCCTGAAGGATTACACTCATCCTCAGAAGAGGTGCCAGAAGTGGGCCTCCAGGACACAGGGCTTTGGGCTAATCTGGTTAGATGACAACACTATTGTTTGTCACAGAGTCGTTTACGTGCTACTAGCTTGAAGCGGTATTAGTGACATCATTGCAAGCTGTCCACTGTTCACAGGATTACAATACAGCTTGTTTATATTGCTGGAAGTAAATACAGACCAGCTTAATGTTGTGAAATTGTGAAACTATGGTAACAAGGCAAGAGTAAATATACATACATAATGCTAATTACATAGATAAGATAAGATTAAATGGATAGATGGATGGATAGATAGATAGATATACAAACACACAATACACACACTGTACACACATATACCCCATAGACATACACACACATACAGCTCCATCCACCAGTCACTAATTAATTGGATGAAAAAGCAAGGCATATTGATTTTCCAATGACACGGGCTCAGGGTTTCAAGATCACAGCGCAGGCAGAACTGTGTGAGTGTTGTGTGTGTGATCAGCTTGTGTGTGAGCCTGTGTGTGTTTGTTTGTGTATGCACAGTGGTGTGTACAGTATATGTGTGTTATCTGGGACAGCCACCCTTCATGTCCATGTTTGGGCTCTGGGGACGCAGGCCTCTACGGCGCGGTGTCTGTGTCATGTCCATAAAATGACCCCCTCAAACACACACACACACACACACACACACACACACACACACACACACACACGAGTTTCAGGACTGATGCCATCCAGTCTCCCTGTTGTACAAAGCAGATCGCTCCACTTTGAGAGCTGAAGTGCTGGGGAGGTCTAGCCAGTGAGGTATTTTAATGAGATTCCATGACGTTATTTTTAAAAGTGGCTCCCTCTTGTAGTTCTTTGGCAGAGAAGTGATGCGGGATAAAGTAAAAATGCACCCTGGAAATCAGACTCATGTGTGCCATCCTTAAACAATCATACTTGCTTTTATGCAAACGTTAAGAAAACTTGTTGTTTCTCTCGTTTGTGAGAAATATCTGATAATGTCCTCACCGGAATGTCCTCACAGGAAAAAACAACCTTAATTTGTTCAAACGTTTAAAACAACCTATGTTTAGGTTTTTCCGACAAGTGACCTCTTGTGGTCACGCCAATTAATGTCCTCTCTCAGGAGCAAATGCGCAAGTATGTTCTGATGTTATACCATACAAAGTCCAAAAAGTGGCAGAACAAAATTAATTTGTGCATCCTCTCAAACATAGGTGGTGCTGGAAGTTTGGTGATGCAGCGACTACTTGCGACAAAGCGAAATCCACTGATTGTGGTATTGTTGGTTTCTTTCAACCATGAAGGTGATCTTTCTGCTCGTTTAACCAAGAAGTTTTGGTTGCCTAAACTTAACTATACCTTAACCACGGAGGTAGCAGATCCCTTGTCGGTATGAGGACTTGTCTTGTGCCCAGATTTCAGGAAACTGCAGTCAAATTCTATGTTTCCATACATTTTCTTCTCTAAGGAAGTAGGTTAGTCTGTGGTAAAGGGAACACATCCAGTGTGGCTGTAAAATACAAGAATGTTTACAGTGGTAGCTAGCTGCAGTGCATTCTGGGTCAGATGTTTTTGAAATAACATTTTGCCAGGCCAAGCAGAACACTCTGGCTGAAAGGCTTTACCGTAATGTCTCTGTACTATGTGAATGATAAAGAGATATATGTTATAGCGTATATTTGCCGCTGGGCATGTGAGTGAGTCTCCAGAGGAGTGGGGTAAAAAGCGATAGAGGACAGGGAGGTGGTGAGAGAAAGAAAGCTGACTTGTGGCTGGCTGTGAGACACAAAGCCCTTAATTACACTGTACAGGCATCACAGGAATAGCAGTCCGCCTGGCTGTAATGGGATCCAGATGAGGGAATTATACCATTTCCTGACAAAATGGCTTCAAGATGGGGGACAGCGCTACCGTCCTGACTTCTAATAGAGCCGATGGGAATTAAAGAACTTCAGATTGCGGGGGGGCTGGTTGTGGGGATGCGACACAGTAGGGGGTAGTGTGTGAGTGTTTGTGCACAGTGCAGTAGTGTGCTCAGAGTAAGGCTGAATGATTTGAGGAAAATATGCAATTCTTTGATTATTTTAGTGTACTCCAGGCCTGTATTAGTGGTCCACATTGTATTAAACAAGATACATACGTTTTTTTTTTAGTCAAAAAAAGTCAGTTTTTAAGTAAACTTAAGCTAGTTTTCTAACAAACAAAAATACGTAAGATGTTGTGTGTACTTGCTATTACCCAGTCATTTCCAAATACAATTATGGCATTCAATAGTGGTTTGTGGGGTGGTATTTACTGATAACAGCTACGTAGTTGCCCAATTACTGGTAATAATGAGAAACTTCTGGAAAGCGACATCTGACAAAACACTTAACAACATGACCTACAGGGTTAGGTTTCTCACTGACAGCTCTGCACTGAAGCTTGAGCGAACGTTAGCTTCACAGGCTGACAGGACAAGCTTTTTGTCCATAGTGTCTTGATTCAGAGCTTTTAAGGTTTTAAACAATTATATGATATGCTTAAAAGTTTAACTGGGACAACTAATTTACTCTCGCTTTCTAATCAGCTAGCTGTAAGCTATCTGTCCGAAAATGATGTGATGCGATCAGCCAGGTACTACTTATCTAGAAAAACTTTTTTTGAACAGCAAAACAGTTGATATCTTTTAAACATTAAAATGATACAGAGTACTGCTTCTTTCTCCACAATCTCTACCATTTTTGCCCGAGCATTAATAGTACAATTACTGGCATGCAGAGAGCATATTAACTAGAACAGCCGAGAATTTCATTTTGTAGTTTGGCCATTTTATGGAATTAACATGAATTAGCCACAGCTGGCTACATTTTTATGGACAGCGAAATGGGGGGTCACCAACTAAAACTTTCACCTTTTCTGCCTTAAAGGCATTGTTAATAATGCAAGTTATAGTTAAAATCATGTAGCTCTTGCAATTTTAAAATTGCACCAAAAGGCACATTTTGATATTTTGATATAAAATGATTAATTGTTCAGCCCTGGCTCAGGGACATGTGCTAATATGTGTTTTATTTGAGGTTTTGTGTCCCTGTTTTTCATGCCTGTTTGCACTGACTGTTTTGCCAGGGCTTTGTGGGCTGTCTGTGTGCCAGATATCAATAGCTGGCCCAGCACAGTTTCTTATTTAAGGCTACGACCGAGCGCCAGAAGTATGCCTTTCAAAACAGTGACTGTGATACGGACAGAATGATGTAACAACAGAAACATGTGATTTTTGATGGATATGAGACTTTGATCTGAGAAAACAAAGCAGGCGAGATGACACGAGTGACCGCCGAAAGAGAGAGCAAGTGAGAAGAAAGAGAAAGAGCAATATCTGAGTGTTGTCTTAGAATTGCAATAACAGAGAGAGCCTCACACAGCTCCACTGTTTTCTCTACCGCTGCCAACTCACCGCCTCTATCACTCTTTTATTGAATCAAATTTCCCGCACGCTCTCTCTTTACACTCTTACCTATATTCTCCTTGCAATGTTCTCCCCCCGTCTTTCCTCGCTTTCTTATTGTCCATAACACGTTTTGTCAGGTGACATTTCCGAAGCGCAGTTCCTGTGTGAAATCAAACTCTTTTTGGGATGAATCGCACTTTAAAGGAATACTTTTTTTTTTCCTGTGCACCACTCTCACTTTCTTCTATCTCTCCCAGTTTGTGTGAGTGATGAGAATAAGTAGTGGGACTGAAGGGAGAGGAGGAACACACACTGGGGACTATTTCATCTACGAAGTTTCACTCTTTCCAACTCTTTTTTTCTCTCTCCTTCCAGGTATAGGTACACCTTCTCCCTCGACATCTTGTTCTAACTTTTGTTCTCAGCCAATCTTCCCAGCATTGGTCTCATGATGATGTTAAAGGAAGGCGTACAGCTTTTAAAACATGATCAATTGGGGAATATCCATGGATGGTTATGATGCAACAGTTTTAGCCTGGACATTCAAGGGTGATTAAAACAAAAAAGGTAACAGCAGACGTGGATGTGCACGTGTTTAAGCCCACGTGCGAGTGGGGTTTAAGGATGGGAGCCGAGAATGCCAGAGACAAAGTGTGACACAGACAGTGTGTACCAGAAAATACTGCATGCCGAGCACCACAGAGAAACAGAAAAAAGCAAGGGTAACGACAGAAAAGGTGTGTAAAAAAGGAAGAATGAGAAAGAAAGTAAAGAAGGGAGGTATTAGAAGCAGAGTCCAACTCTCTGGGGGGGAGCAACGATATTAAGTGAGTGATAAATATTCAACAGAAGGCGAGCATGCACTCAGGAGACACCTTGACAGCCCAAACAAATACTTAGTGAGCACACTCTAGCAACCATACCAACATGTACCAGAATACACAGCAGTCCCCAGTCGATTTTACTGACAGCAGACAACACAGGCAGAATGGGGCTAGGGAAGATGCAGGTGATGAAAAATAAGGATGTGGTGATCGGCAGGGGAGAGATGGGAAGAGGGGGTGGAGACTGCAGGCGCAACACGGGGGAGGAATTGTTTGTATGGACTGATTTTTAGTATTTTCTTCAGTACTTCCTCTGCCCCTAACATGTTTTTCCTTTATTTCTCTCTTTCCTCATATCTATGCCAATTCGTCTCTCTCCATCTCTGCCCTGTACCTCTGAAAAGTTCCAGAAAGCAGACCTGACCCTTCCTGCAACCCTCTCCTGAGGGCCCATCCATCAGCTGCTGGCCCCAGACGGACTGAGGGAGGAGAAAGAGGCGGATAAAGAGCTGGAGGGAGGGATGGAGGCGGATTGGCAGAGAGTTTTGCGGGTTAGGTCTGGAGGTCAGAGCAGTAAGGCCAGTGGGGAGAGGGGGCGTCTGTACCAGGGGAAATGAGGTAATATGTTGGAGTCAGGTGAAAAATGGCCATGTCGCTCCACCGGGACGGCTTCTCCGCCTCACTCGGCTGACCAGGAGGTGAGAGGGGCTTTTACTCTTTCAAGGTACAGAACAACACACATACACACACACACACACACAAACAAACAAACAAACAAAGGCACAAGCAGCAACATACCGCACCCACGTACAAATGCATTTATACAGATACACACACATGAACACTAATAGAGTACAGACACACGGGAGAAAAAAAGAAAAAAACATATGAGGTCTTCACACTTTCATACATTAAGACAAACATTCACACGCACTTGCCTTGCCATACTCACCATCACACATGCATGTACACACACACGCACACACACGCACACACACCCACAAGTTTCCATGTAGTTGTGATGTAAAGCTGCCATGTATTTTGCACAGCAAATAGGAGAAACGTCACTGTTCCACTGCTTCAGTAAAAGAAAACATTTGTCACAGTGTCACGATGTGCATTCACACCTTTCACTCAGCGTTTCTGCGGTGTCCAGACTACTAGAAGACACTCTCAAAATCACATCCAATTTAAGCCTTCACTCAGAGTCATGATTTTATAGAGAATGAGAGACAGAGAAAAAAATGCAGAGCAGAAGAGAGACAAAGAGAAAGAAATGGATATATTGAGTTTCCACAACTGTCTTTTGTCTATTTCAGCCTGTTTGGCTGTTAATGTCACCACCTGATGTGACTACACAAGAGTGGAATGAGAACGTACTCGCAGACGCACAAGTGCAAAGCTTTTGTGTTTTACTTGCACGTCTGAGCTTAACTGTAGAATATCAAATTCTCACTTTGACTCTACGTGTCAGAACTCAGCGGAGGAACCAAATATCAGTGGAGGTGTAAAAGTGGGTAAAAGTGTTCTACAGTGTGTGCTATTTACAGTAAAATCAGTCAAGTAATAGATGATTCTGCAGTGCAACATTCTTGTCCAATGCCAGTGTTCAGTGTCATTGCATGGAGCAGTGTGTTTTGTAGTGGAGCAGAAAGTAAGGAGTTTTTTTTTCCTATTCTAGCAATGTATCAAATGACAATGTGACTATCACCTGAATGTGCAGCTTCCCTCGGCTTTACGGAGCTTTATAGTGAGTCTCAGCTCACTGTTTAGCTGTCCGGCCCGCAACTTTACTGTTTTCGGCTGCAGTTTTCAGCGAAAAATCCCTAAAAACCCACTGTACACTACCTGCTCAGCACCAAACAGCAGACAGACACAGGTAGTGACTAGCTGGTGAACATAGTGGAGCATTTAGCAGCTAAAGAGCCAGATATTTTCCAAAAACGGTCCAATATTCACTCTCTTTTAGCTCTGACTCCAAATGAATGATAATGTTGCTCCCTAACTGCTGGATGTGTAAATTAGCTAACAAGCTTCTCATATCAACTTAAAAGGAGATTATGTTAATGCAGGTTTAGTGTGAAGAGAGTGATTATAGGTTGAGAAAAAGTACAGTACTTCATGTCAGGGTAATGTCGGTCCACACGTACACATCCCTGTCAGCCTGACCACTGAAACTATTTCCCTTTCCATTCACAGACCTTTTCTTTGGTCCTAAAATGGCACATTAACATTTGGAGCACATCCCCACATCATCCATTAAGCAACCCCCCTCTCCCAGCGCACTCCTCCCCCTTCCAAATCATTAATAGTATGTAAATCCCATCATCACCATCACTCGCCGTGTCTTTCAACAGATGTTGACAGGCTCCACATTTTATAGGTCAGCAGCTGAACGGCAGAGCCGGTTAAAAAGGGTGAGCTCAAAGGCCGCTGGGAAGAAGGGAGTGACAGAGGGAGAGATGAGACGGCAAACAGAGGCGCAGGGAGGGGTGACTTGCTTCCTCTGATGTCACCTGCTCCCCACGGAGTCCGAAACTCTTTGCTGTTGTTTTTTTTTTGCAGTGTCTTTTTCACAAACCTTTCAAACTGTACGCCGGTGACAGTGACAGCGACGGTAAGCAACACATTCGTCATACTGTTTGCAGGCTGCTTTTAGAAGTCCTTTGAGACTGGCTCTGCTGGCTACAAGTAGAGAGAGAGGGGACTAGCACTTCTGGCTGCCCAGCAACTAAAGCGGGAGACAGAGCGGAAGGAAGAGAGGCCGGTAGACAGCCACAGACTGGACGGATGGAAGGACAGAAAAATGGGGACCGAATGGAATAATCCGAATGAAACGGAGAGCACTAATGAATTTTTGAAGAGTTTGGAGACCTGCCTGGAACTCTGGTTTAGCAGCTCCCCCAATCCCAGGGTTTCAGGGTAAAAGTCTAATATCTTTGAAATAGTGCAGCCTTTCAACTGAGGCTCCTCTGAGTGTGGGCCCAGAGCTCTCTTACTGTCAGTGACTAAATCCTGCAGCCGTTTAAGCTCCTCTTGAACACTCTGTACAGTCGTGAGGCCTGCTGACAAGAGAAAATGTACCAAGGAATGACTAAAAAATGCACTTAATAAACCTTAGAACATGTTCTTAATAAGCCTTTACCCATGAACTTACTCCACCTTGAAGAATGAACTTGGATAATTGAAAGGAAATAATTTCATTGAGATACCCATGTAAATTGGATGTCTCACTGCTTTCCACATTTCACTGTAAGGTACCCATTTCTTTCTTGCCAGTGCCATTACAGAAGGAAATATAAATTAGAAAAGGAAAATTGGATGGAACAACAACTGAAATTTCAGTTGACTGTGGACTGTTTTTCATTTCTATTATATAAGTAGAGTTTCATTGGTGATTTGTTTTGTGTTTCCTATTCGCCACTATTCACACTTTGATACAAAGTCGGGGAAAGAATCTTATTGCTTTGGCTTTATCTTGGGAAAAAAAGGCGTTAATACATTTTGGGCAATAGACTAAATGAAAACAGAGCCGTTTCATAGGCAAGTGTGTGGTTCAGCAATAACTGATGGGTGCAATTAATGTCAGAGCGTGTGCATAGATCAGAGACAAAACTACCTGACTAATGGTGCCGAGTTTCATTCTGACCCATTAATGACTCATTTCTGCTGAAATGA
The DNA here is from genome assembly GCA_008360985.2 of Macquaria ambigua. NCBI lineage: Eukaryota > Metazoa > Chordata > Actinopteri > Centrarchiformes > Percichthyidae > Macquaria > Macquaria ambigua. Next base: position 305,308 of record VMKM01000279.1, on the reverse strand, counting down.
ATACAGCCATTAGCTGTTGGTTCATTTCTTTCTGTAATAACACATTTCTTTGATAAGTTGTGTCAGGTCTCGGCCCCCTTATCATATCATATGATTATGTTTTGTTTCTACTATCACGCGTGTACACAAGGGCGGACGAGATGGAGATGGCGAGACAGAAAGAGAGCCAGAGAGACAAAGAGGTGTCCCCATTAAGTGTAAATCAATCACGTACAGGAAGCAATTCAGCCTGGCACAGGTAGAGAGGAAATTAGAGAAAAGCTGGCAAACACGCACACACAAACGTGCACGCACAAGAACACAAGCGTGCACATACACACACATGGTTTGACTGGTCTTGGTGAGGCTGACAGGAAATTGGACAGTCAGGAAGTGGTCCTGAGTACTGGGCGGAGATTGTTGTGTCATGGGAGTTTCCCTCTATTCTGTCTCTCTCTTTAAATAGCTACAAGAAATTGGTTTCTACTCACTGGTAACATTAGATCAGTGTGATTGTTTCACATGCGGCCAGAGCACCAACAGTACTTCCAATTGAATCTTTTTTATCTCTCTCCATGACAGCTGACATTGTCTGCTAAATCACTCTTGTTGCTTTGATTTAGCAGTTCTTGTGCAGGGTGACGCTGTGTCCGACAATTTCTTTAACTTTACAAAACTGAAAATCCGACATTCACACCCACTTCTTGCTGTGATTGGTCAGCTGTGTGGAGGTGAGAAAGGAGCCAGGGTTTGAACTTCTTTCCCACGATTTCTTTTTTTTATTCAAGTATTTTTGTCACTTTTCATGTGAACCACCGAGTGCAACACACTGAATGCCATCCAGGAGAGACTGAAAATGCGCATTATCCCCATATTTAAATGATATCCCCCCCCCCCATACATTGGTTGTATACCAATGTACCGACCCTAACATCCAGGGAGCCAGCATCCTGCCAGGAACCTCAACCTCTCACCTTGAGGGCTCCTCACTAAATGCTGACCAATCACTGTGCAGACTGACACCCTGCTGACTGGGCTGATTATGGCCGAGATCCTGAACCCCGGCGTCCCCTATCCAACAAATCACAAATATACACCCACAGACACACACATATGCACAAGCAGAAAACCCACTGAGGTTAGATGTGGTTACATGGTCAGGTGTTGAGGTTAGCAGCTGTTACTGTTACCAGTGTATCCTTGACGTGTGCATTAAACCCGCGAGGAGTGTTGCATATGCTTTTGTGGGCATCTGAGATCAGGTCCATTTTCGTACTTGTTAAATGCCAGGTTGCGGTTAGAAGGCATAAATATTTCAGCGTCTGGTGGTAAGATAATCACTCAGATTAAATGGCTGACATGGTGCAAGGCTGGATGGAAGATAAATGGAAGTGAAGAGGAAAAGGGAGGAAGAGGAGGAGACAAACTGAGGAGGAAAAGAAAACACCAAGTCTACTGTTTACTGCTGTGATTACAGAAATTAGAACGTGAAAAAACAGTTTCAACATTGTGTGCAGAAAATGTGTTTGGATTTACTGTACTTGAAAATGCAAAGAACGGTTTTCTCTTTTTAATCCCATGTAAGGATGTTTAATCTTCAACGTTTAGAAACATGACAATGCAAACTAGAGATATACAACAAGAAAAATACCAATGTTTAGCGATTTTATATTGTCAGCAGTTCAATAAAACCTCAGTCAGACCATTTGAAAACAAAAATATCTTTAAACTAATGAATGTAAAATTACAGCCAGGAGCCCGGTGTGGCTGAGAGCAAGAGATTTCACCTTCATTCATTAAATACAAAATGATATGAGTCAGAATTGAACTGCCAGAGCCAGAATCCTCTCTAACTGACAGTTCACTCTAACATCCATATCAAACCAAACAGTGTGGATTTGAAATCTGACTTGATGTCCGATCAAACATTCAAACATTCTGGGCAATCGCCAGATGTTTATAAATGTCAAATAGGGTCAAATAAAGGCCTATTGTTATTATCCTGGATGAAAATGTGGCACAAAAGTAAACTTTTTAGGAAATTGGACAAGGTAGTTGATTCTCAAATGCATTTTTAACCTTTTCCAAGAAAAGGTTTTGGTGCATGTAGGTCATAAAACACTTCTACACATGGCCGGAAATGCCAGCTGTCAGTTAAAGTAAAAAGAAAAAGGGCAAAATTAAAGATGTTTTCATTCTGTAAGATACCAAGAGACAGTATAGAGACTGAGCTAAATAATTCTGCAGGCATTTTTCCATTTTTCGCTTACCTGTGACGTTCAGGTTGGCTTGGACGAAGAAAAGCTACAAGCCTTTAGGTTTCTGCTTCTGCCTCTGGCTTTGAGAGGGTTTAGGGTTTGGTCCAGCTGTGGCTGCTGCTAGATGTGTGTAAATACTCGCTGTTGCAGAAAGCTTTAGCAAGATGATGAATTTGAAATTGCCCTGGGGATGTTGCACTACATCGGGTGAGGGCAGGACCCTAGATGTATCTGGTAAGAATATGTGGAAGGATACATAATAATTACAACTCGAAAATTAGCTTCTAAATTAATCTTTTTTATCGCTATCTGTCCTGCATTTACTATAGTGTCATAGCACAAGAGCATTTTGAGGATGCCATCTATCATCAAAACCATGGAAGAATAATCTCCCCTCAGCCTGAGCAATAGACTCCAATGCTTTTGTACTAACAGGAAAACCACAAGAGACCATTCTCATTACACTGATTCCCCCCTTTCTTTTTTTCTTAATTCATTTTCTGACTCTTATCGACTTGATTAAAAGATAAGAGAAGGCTGATTAATTATTAATGGGCTTCCATCTCTTCTTTTAGGTTCAAGCGTACCATAATGATTTCTTATTCTCACTCTCCTTGCTCCCTTCATCTTTGATTTAGTGCATCTTTCACCGCCATATGCAAATACACGGACACATTTGCTGCCTAACACACAAGCGCACACACAATTTAATTAGGAGCCAATTACAGAAACAATTTCATGCTATTCTTTATACTTCCCTGCCCTCGTAAGTGTTCCATCTAAGGTGTGAAACACAGAAAACAAGGTGGTGGTAGGAAAACAAATTTGGTTAAATTGATTATCTGTCTTGTCCGGCAGCTCTCAATCAGATAAGGTAATAATTCTGTGCTGAAGAAGATCTTACTCATGCCGTTTCTATAAGCGGATGCAGCATTCTGGGCATGCACCTGTTGATGGCTCGATGGTTAAACTACCAGACAGAATGTGATACTGTAAGCCAAAAGTGGGATTCAAAAGATCTGTGGTTCTACTGGGATCCAGGTGTTAATATGACTATGAGTAGGCAGTGCCTTTGTGTCTGTGAATATGTTTGTGTGTTCAGAATGAGCCATCCTGTTCACAGGTGCAAGGATTTATGAGCTTTCAGGCTCTTAAGTTTCTGAAGTGATTTAATACCTACAAAAGCATGTACTGTGCATGCATGCGGAAAGAAAAAATCCACATTGTGTGCCTGCTTTAAGTCATATTCTACAGTGGGATTGAAATACACAAACAACATAAGACCCTTTCCTTGAGCCACACATGCTACAAAATCCCCAAGGAACTACAACCTGGTACAGCACTGTTCTTTTCTTTACACAACCCATCCTGCTATTACTCTCCCACCTGCTGCCACCACCCCAGGAATAAGAAATCTATTCCCTTTTCACGAGTCACTCCCCTACCTTTCATACCCATGTGAGAATCTGAGTGTGCACTGCATTCAAAGTGAAATAGAGAATTAGAAAAATGCTCCCTAGGAGCCACAAAGTAAATAGACATATAATTAGCATAAAAGGGCTTGTAAGGAGGGGGTAAAAGCACAGATTATGCATTTCTTAAACAGAGAGAAAGCAACTGGCTCACTTTCACATGATTAGCCACACTGGTATGAGGCTGAGTTAAAAGCGTAATTGGAGAAAAAGGTGAAGCTCGTCAATGTGAACACACCGCTGAAATGTTAAGCTTCTCATGTTGAGCAAAAAGGGAAATGCAGCACTTTTGTGCTTGTATCACACATCAAGATGATGACGAGAATCTTGCGTTAAGCGCTCCCGGAAATCTACAGACATACAGTAGTGGGGGAGATGAAGCACTCTGGCGTCAAAGGTTTACCAAAAATGTGATGGTTTCCAGCCACACTGCACTCTTCTCTCCCAACGGGAGTCCCAGACTCAATTACTCCACCCGCAACAATAGCAGCCTTGGCAGCATGCAATAAAAGTGTAAAACATAAACAAGTTAATGTCTTTCTATAACACAGTTGGTCTTCTAAGGTGCATAAAGGCCAAAGAGATGTATTATATCCTTGGGTGAAATGTTTGAGTCCAGCTCATTCTTAACCCAAAGTCTGCATCACGTCGCGGATGCAATAATGTGAAGAGAAAAACAACACAGGGGCAAAGGGATTGTATTGCAATCCCATGAAGGCAGTGCATCTCGCTGAAACGTCAGAAAAAGCCTCCTCCTCCTTCGTTCTGCAAATATGCACACTCCACAATCCATCTCGCTCACTCCATTCCCCCGAAGGATATAATCTCTGCTATATGGGAAAGAAACCTATACATAATAAACATCCACAGGAGCTTCTTTGTTTGCAGCTGGGGCCTTTGGACTTTCTGACAAAATGCTTGAGAAAGTGTGTGTACCTTCATATTGTATTCTCTCCTGTGTTCCTACAGTGGTGAGAGTAGTGAGAAGAAATGGAAAGGGGGGGGGATGAAGGTGTGATATAGCAATTAATTTCTGCATGAATCAATCATAGACAGAATACCATGGAGGGAGAGCGTTGACTAATTGTGAGTACAGTGTGTAGAGTTTGAAGTTACTGCAGTGCCTTCAGATGCTACCACCTACAATTAACAGAGTTAAACCTGAATGAGTAGAATTATATATGTATAAAAAGGCACTACACAATGAGAACCATCCCATTACACAACTTGAAACAGTGCATCCTACGCAGCAGACTGGAAAATTAGAACGCTCTATATTGGGCACCTCAACCCTAAAGTGGTAAATCGGATGCTGCCACATGCTGCTGGGTTTTCTCCACATATCACTGTGCGTGTCATTGAAAGTGAAGGCAGGCCCTCGGCATGAAAGGAAGAATTACAGCACTTTGCCTTTAATAGACTCTGCTGGTGACTATGCTAACAGTTACACCTCTACACTGCCCTACCACTGAGACAAGCAGCTATGACAGGCATGAAATGTCACCACTGGGACAAACAAAGCCAGAGAGACAAAGTTGGTGAAGGAGGGGATGGCGACATGCAGCCCATAGTTACTATGGAAAGGATTGCACCTAGGCTATGCTGTGATATTGTATTCTGTGAAGCAGGCTGCTCTTGCGGCATTCTTCAGCGTCTGATATTGCAGCTGTAACAAATACACTATTGTACACTGCTAAAGCCACAGACAGGGGCAAAAGAAGGTGAGATTCCCACAAAGGCACACAAGGATAAGACTAACAGAACAACAAAAGGTTTAGGACCCATGGCCAAGGTTCAGGTAGGCTGAAAGGAACTGAAAACAGTGTGATGACTGAGAAAAGTGGACACGGCATGAAATCACAAAACATTGCATAGTTACCAACACTACCCACTCTGGGTAAAATTGTCTGGGAGGCACTTTTCAGTTTTCAGATTTGCCCTCTCTTCTTTTGCATTACAAAGAAAAGGACAGCGGGAAAAAAAAGACAAGGACTGAGCCAGGAAAAGTTGATGACAATGGACAATATGCCGCTCTTTCGACTTAATAAAAAGTTAAAGAGGGGAGTGAATTATAGATGACTATATGGGAAGACATCAGCCTGCACATCCATAAAATTGTCAGCTGTGTATTAACGATTCCCTTTGTTGAACTCTGTCCCAACAGACGCCGCCCTCCGCTGCGATCATCTGCGTACATTCTGCAGCACGTCTTCAAACACACTCATGCAAGAGGTTATCGTTCTCCAAAAATAAGCTCGACAAAAAGGATACAGTGAAGATGATGGAGACAGGAATGGGAGCACTCCACCAGTGATACCAATTGCATAAAGTCAAATATTTATATTGCTTCTTCTAAGACTGAAGAACTGTATGTATGTCAGTGAACTATAAGTTCCAGGAGAACAAGCTATCAGACAATTTAGGAGGTTATATAATATTTACTCTGCATACATGACATCTTGCTCCATGACCTTTAACACACTGTAAGGACACAGTTTTTTAAGGATAAAAAAAAACATTCTAACAGGATAGCAGTTGTCATCTTCTCTTCCTGACTTCCTCCACCACATTTCCATGATGCAGCTTCTATTTTTTAAGTTGTTATTCACATGTAGTCACTTCTGCTGTACCACATTAAATGTGCTATGAGCTTTAAGAGAGCACACAGAGGGAACAAGAGGACACTGAGGCAGGCTCAGAGACCCGGGGCTGGTGTATGTGTAAAAACGGCATCCTGGTCTGGGAGGCTGACATAGCCACAGAGGTAATTAGATACTTAGATGTCATGTTAAACATGCACCCTCTCTCTCTCTCAGCTTTTTCCCGCTCCTCTCTCTCCTCCTTCTCATTCCCTCTCGTTCTGTCTCTGTCAGCTCGCTTCCTCTCTCTCAGATGGCTAATAGCACACATTTTAGAAAGAAGAAGAGTGGAGGGTAAAGTTTTACTAATCTGATGTGTTCAGGGGAAATAATTGTTCAAGCCAGCAATAAGATATTAGAACAACTAAATGTGTTGAAATCATGTAGAACCGCAGCTTCAAAATGAAACTGTGATTTTAACCTCTTCTACCCCTACGGACCCAAAACTCCAATCTAATTGTGTTGAAAAGTGTTGTAAACGCCATTATAAATTCCACTCAAGATCAAATTCTAGTCAAATATGTCAGACTGAATTACAAGCAAATGTGATGCGAGTGTAGCTATTAATGGGCATTCCTTCATTCTGTTTTTCAGTCACGTACTCGCATACTCTGGCATACTCATACTCTGAACTGGCCCCTGTCTCAGCTCAACTCAAGCCGGCAGATGGCGTCGCCTGCTGCGACTCAGCTTGTCAAGTCGCTAGTGGCTGGTTTTAGAACCTAAGGCAAGTCACCTGTTTCAACAGCCAATCAGCTCATAGTGAAGTTAGCTAGTCATCTCGACCCGCTCATTTTCAAAAAAAATTTTTTTTTTATGTTTTCGCTGTTTCATCCATACTAGAAATGCAACTGTAGGAAGAAACTCTCTATCGCTATCCTCATTCATATTTTAAGACGCTACAAAAAAACGCCCGAAAAGCCGGCAGATAGAACGGAAGTACAGAGAGTCGTTGCTATGGAAGCGATACACCGTCTCGTCGGGTCGCGTTTCAGAACGTCGCAGACCCAGCACATTGCAAGTAGTTGCAAGTTTCAACTTGTCTCGTGGCGAATCTTTGGTCTGAACTGAACTTTAAAGTACCTTCTTCATTTTAATGCAAAGCCGAAGTCCTGACATCACTTTTGGGCTAGCCGCTGTTGCAATAGCTTCTGTAGGTAAGTGCAATTTCTGATTGAAGGTTTTATCAGTCTCTGTGAAAAAGTGAAATGTGTTCCTGGGGTTTACTATACATATTCTAAGATAAATGAGTATTTACTGTCGTACTTGCTATTAGAATTAGAACTCTTTGTGGGTTTCACAATGGCTAATTTGTTATTTAAAAAACTACAGCTCCCATGATTCAAGCGTAGCAGCATGCACATTATCCTTGTTTATCCTTCGTCTTCATCGGGATAGTCTTTTAAACAGGTAAGAAGGTGTGCTATTGTATTGCCATGTCTGGACTAGGGAGTTTGACTCCATTCTAATAGCCTGCCGCTTAACTGGCCTCAGTCTGTCAAGCTGTCTTGGGCTTGTGGGAAATGGTGTTCCTTAAAAGCAGCTGAAAACAGAAATATTAAACAGACAGTATGACTTTTTTTGGGTTGTTTTCATCACTGTCTGGACAAATGGGGTAAACCACAAGACATGTTGACTAAGGTTAGTTGTATGGCTGGATTATTAGTAATTTGTGTTCCTATAAATGTCAGTGTGGTTTGGACTTGCTTCTGGAACAAAACCTGGAAGTTCCGGCTCACTTTTGGCAGTAGACAAACCAGTTTATACGTGCATTACCGCCTCCTACTGGACTGGAGTGTAAAGCAGCTGATTGGAAGTAAAGTTAAATAAATAAAAAATGAATTTCACTCTGATGAGCCTGTGTCTAAAGTACCTAATTAAATGATTATACATTTTTCATGATACACACAAGGAGATTTTTAAATTTAACATTACAATATTTTGCTTCCCTCAGTGGTGCTGGCTTACTAGTTCCCTCTGCTCCTAATTATAGACGTTATAGCACATATTCAGCTGATTCTGGTTGATTATAGTGTATCATCCTCCTCTCTACAGTATCATCAATAACGATCACAATTTGCAGAAGATATTTTTGCATCACTGCATAGATATTTAATTCGTTATGTCTAATCAATTAACTTGTCAGATCAGACGTCTGAAAATTGGAAAAAATTAGGTTCCACTTCATTGTGGTGGATATGAGCGCACACACAAATGATCAGCCTCTCTCTCTGTGTGTCTCTCGTACAGTCTTTTGCGCAGACCGTGAGTCATTTTCCCAGCCTCAGGGTAGGGTGTAATTGAAGCCTGGTGAAAGATAATGTAATTTGGAATAGATCATAAATAATGAATTGTCAGGACCCAACTAAAGTATATGGGAGGAAATATTATCTGGTGTTTTAACTGTAGGCTGGGTAAGTGATAAAGTGGATCTATCTCCAGTTAATACTGCTGTCTAGCCAGTGGGCAAGAGGAATTAAAACAAGCAAAAGAGTGTATGGTATAAAACCCCTCAGGCTAAAAGGAGAATAAAGCATCCATTCTGTCTTTGGCTTCACTTCAAAACACGACATTAAGGAGTTTAAAATGTCGCCGACAGGAAAACAAGCATGCCTCGAGCAGACAAAAAAAAACACCCACATCTTTCTCTCTGGGGCTTTTTGACCCAAATGGCCAGATGCGACAACTCCATAAAACAAAAAAAGCCATCTGACAGTTCAGACTTCCAGACTCCTGCTGCGTCTGATGGAACCTGCTATTCACCATCTCTCCCACGTCAATCCTCCGTGTGGGCTCATACATCAAACTCTCACAGCAGTCCGTTAACCGCCGTCTCTATCACCTCCCCGAGGTCGGCTGGAGAGATGAGATTCTGGGATAACAATGGCTGCAGGGGTGGGCCCGGGTCAACAATGACTGACTGCAGGGTTTAGGCCTTGTGACGAGGTTAGACCCCACTGTCTGACCCCACTACCACCAGCGCTCCCTTCGCTCCTGCCTTCCCACAGTGTTCCCCTCTGCTTAGGCTGATGGATAGGGGTGTGGGGAGGAGAGGGGATTGAACAGGGCAGCATTGATATCTTCTGTTTTGACAGTGATCCCTGTTGGCCATGACTCAGCAGAGAAACCCCCATCATCTCCATCTCCCCTGACTCCTGTTACCCTCTTAATCTGCTGTTGTCCCACTCCCTTCATCCAGCAAAGTCTATTGTTTTACCCCTTCTTCCTTTCAGGGTTTGTATGCATCTGGTGGATTTGCACAGTTGTCCGCCCACAGCTGAGATGCCTGGCAAACCTCAGTCTCTTAACCTCAGTCCCCTGTCCCTCATTCAAGATGAACAAACAAAAAGAGTGGGGACAGTTGAGTCCAGATATATTTTTGGCAACGGGTAATTTTCTGTATATCAAGCGCTGGAACTGAACACTGCGGGGCGTTGTTCCAGACCACTGAAGAGTGCTAAAGAGGGGACGAATTTAACCGAGGCATTTACCAAAACTCAGTGCTGCATCAAGCAAATCCTAAAATAAACGATGGATTCAGTTCAATTGCTGCCTGACCGTAACGTGCTTCGTCTTAATTCATTAGACATACGAGGAAAAATAAACTCAATGGAATGAGCTGTATATTACTTAAATGGCCCAGAAAACAATTACTGAAGAGTTAATAACTTTCCATTGTGGCTTGAAGAACGTAAACAAGAGGGCAAGAGTGCAAATTCCACTTTCAAAATGACAAGAGTACAATGCTACAGCAATAAGGGCATCAGAAGACGTATACTTACTCCATATTGTTGTGGGCACAGACAGAGTCCTGCTTGTGTCCTCTAAAACTCAACCAGCCCTGTTGTTGATAACGATGCTGCCTGGCACGCGGCCAGTTTTTACCCCACAAAATGCCACCATTTGTCCTGACTTGACAGATTCCAGACCCGGGGGTGAAAACAAGTTAAAAAAAAAAAAAAAAAACACACCCACGGCCCACTGGCCCGGCCCGCTGTAACATCCTCGACCTCCATCACACAGCGCTGACTACCATCTGTGGTTTGATCTTTGCATTCAGGAGGGGGGCTGAAAGGGCTCAGTCATCCAGCAATGACAGGCAATGTTCCTCTGCTCTCATCCATCCTGTTTGGCACTGAATAAAGTAGCACAGCACACACACACACATACTGTATATACACAAACAGACTTACTGACTGTCAGCATTATCATTGACCAGGCCATTGCTTTGCTAACTGTAGTCATGCTCAGGTGACCAAAACATACTGGACTCAGTTGATATACCTCAGCTTGCCAGTAATGAATGTTTATTGACTATGTGTGCATGGTTTCTTCTACATTGGCCATATAGATTCGAGCTAAATTCACATACACAACTGTAGAATATGTCTTAATGATTAAAAATCAGCTTTTTGTGTCCTTTAAACTGATCATAATTGAAAATATAAGTTTGTTTTTACTATGTTTTAGAGACATTAATAATGAAAACAATTTGTTTGTGTGTGCAAGTTTAAGCTCCGTTCATCCCTGTAATAAAAGACCTGTCAATCAACTTGAGAGCGAAAGAATGCTCCAATCCTTTCTATTTAATGCTGGTGTTGGTTGGCGCTTTTGTTTACATTTGGATCTCAGCTCGTGCCTTTAATTATAAAATACGTCTAAATATAAAACACTGGTTTGGGAAGATAAGTTTTCATCTATTCATTAACCCTAAAAACTGTTGGGGAGGTGCTAATTAAAGAAAGAAATCATGTCCCTCTCTCAGGAGACATAGGGCTGTATAAGGATTGATGGTGGATAGAAGAAAATAATGTCAAGACTTCACTTTTTCTTCCCTACATTTCCTTAAACTCCCCAAAGGACTGCCTCGTAACTGCAATCAGCAGCTATTCGTGAGCCACTTGGAAAACCAACTGTTTACTCTCCGTTTCTTTCCCTCACACACACATACAGCCCTCTCTCATCCTTTCTTTTTCTTACGCAGATTTATTTACATTTCTCTCTTGTTTACATCTGTTTCTCCTCACTTAACTTGCTCTCTTTTTCTTCCTCCTTCCCCCTCTCTCACATATATATACAAGCTTATTTACTCACCACTGTGTTCCCTCACTGATACCCTTTTGAAAACCTCTTAATTAGAAAAGCCTGCGAGGTTCACGTGTCCTCCCCCCCACCACCACACACACCTCCTGTCATCCGTTTTTTACACCACCAGCTCTTCTCTCCCTTTTTTCAACTGCATCCTCCTTGTATTTTTTTCCACACTTATCTTGCGTCTCCCCGTGCTCTACCTAACTAATTACACTGAGAGATTAGAGGCAATGGCGTGGCCCAGTAAACAACACAACAGCTGTAAGGACATTAATATTCATCTAGGTATTAATATAAGGAGTGCAGCACAGGTAGGGCAAACGGGGGGACAGGCTACTGAGTTGAGACACCAGGGGAAGGATGTCTGGATGAGAAGGCGGCTGCATCAACGCACTCAGCGGCTCAACACGATTTTAATTAAGCGAGACAAATTTGAAGAAACACACAAACTTGTCTGGTTCAAGAGACTCAGGGAGAGGACAGACGCTCATTAGCAACAGGTCTACTTTACAAAAGTACTTGTGGGAGGCCACTGGCCATCATCAACTTGAGGACGTGAACCCTGCGTTCTGGAGGTCATTGAAGAGGCGACAGTGCTTTAGGCTATCTGTCTCCCTCAAAGTGCTTTGAAGTGTTCTCTTACTGAAAAAGAACTGCAGGATAAAAAAATGTGTATCTGCATTTTTAAATAAAAGATGCAAGATACCAGACTTGTTTTTCCCCTGATTTACTGTAGCTATGGACAAAATATAGGAAACCTCCAAACCATAACAGACTTGAACCCAGACTCACTCGAACCCATTCCTCTGAACTCTCTGAGCTCATGGAAAGGAACTTCTGGTTCATGATTAAAACCACACACCATGCCTTCCCTTCTGTCTTTTGTCTCTCACTGGATGTGACCTGGAGTATACTGTTGTTAAATCTTCTGTTCAGACACACACATAAACACACACACACACAGCACTGGGGAGGTTGACTAGTCAGTGCATTCTCAGATACACACCACGACCTACTTACCCTGACAGCCGGGAGTGGTGTTGCATGCCCGGCCCGGAAAACTGTGGCAGTATTGATATGCTATTTATAATTTCTTTTTGCATAAATTACATTAGTCAAAATGGGAAAGAGGAGAGGAGAAATGGGAGAAGGGGCAGAAGCAACCTAGTTTGTGCCGTGTGCCTAGCAAGTCTTATTGGATTTGTTTTGCTCTCTCTCAGTTCTCATTAAGACCAGAGCTCACAAAGTTAGGCTAATGAAGGTGAGCGGGACATTGTGTGTGCCTTCATGTGTGTGGGAGTGTAGGAGTTATGTACTGACAAACCCTCGTCAACAAGTCTCACAGGGATGACAGGCTTTTGTCACTGGCAGTGAGAGAGCACTTATGCTATGTGACCAAACACTCACAGATCAAGTGTCTATGTATTGTATTAACCAGAACTAATGGCAGTGTGGAGAGTGAAATACTGCAGCCCACACGCTGCTAATTGGCTTAACGTTTAAAGTGGACACGCCTGATTGGGTGGATAAAGGTGTACACTCCATGACATGGTGGCTTAGTCACAGAGAGCATATTCAAAAGGCTAACAGCAGAGTTAGTGGAGTGCTCATCTCTAAGCGTTAACAATGAAAAGCAACATCATTCAAAGAAAAACATAAAACACAAAATAGTTTTTGTTTGAGCTTTGTTCCCTATTTTGTGTGGACCATATGTTCATATGTGTAGGCTGTTCAATAAATATTAGAGACTAAATATTTTTCTTATTTGAATCAAATTCATTTGCAGCACTCCTAAATGGCCTTTTCCCCACCACTATGCCCAGGCAAAATCCACCCTGCTGCAAATGGTACTCCCCTCAATAAAGGGCTCAGGAGCCAGGATGTAACAAGTGCACATTAGTGATGTTGCAGCATGACAAGATTCCTATTGTAAAGCATTTCTGAAACCGATGCTTTCAACTGACCCTGACCAGGTCTGTGGTAGGTGGGATATAAAATCCAACGTCCTATGTGTCATCAGATGTTTAATAAAAACTTCAGATCTTAGCTTGTTGAACTTAAAGCTTGGGTCAGAACCAGAAATGGGTCACATTATACTTCAGTTTGGTTCCCATATGACAGAAGAAAGTTTTATTGAGCATGCATTAAGGCCTTGGGTGCCAGACTTCCTACTTTGGTCCCAAACTTTTTAGAGCTCTGGCCCTGCACCATTAGGCTCAACACTAAACCAGGCTGAAATGTTCGCTTTTCATCTCGACTCCAATTCTTTTTGAAACAGCAATGCGCCCTAGCCACAAAAACACAGCTGCCCTCGTGCCAAGGTACCAAAAGAGAGCTCAGAAGCTTCCACAGCCTGAACCAGGAAACCAATTCACTTATCAGCTCTCTCCATCAGCCACTGAATTACAGGAAATGTCTGCCAAATGCATCTAAACCCTGATCACTCTCACTCTGCACAACCTTCCAGCTTTGACTGCTATACACAGCCTGAAACGAATTGGATAGAGAGAAAGGGAAGGAAGAAAGAAAAAAAAAACAGTCGGCATCCATTTATAGTTTGTACGGGAAGGAGTGCTGATTACTGCAATAGGACGAAACATTTATTGGGATTCATTCTGCTGATTTATTCATGTCAGTTAAGCAACTGATGGAGAGGAGTCAGATTGGAAGTGGCAGGCGGTGTAGCTCTTTTTCTTCCCATTCCATTCTTTTATTTTCTTTTCATTTTGTAAGCGACAGCAGCAAACACACGCCTGCTGATGGTCATCATTGCCAGGTTCAATAAAGCAATCATCGCTGAAAAATGGCAAACTTTCATTTCATCCTGTACCTCTGCATTGCAATGCCACAGGGGCCCGTTTTAAGATGTGAGATTTAATCAAGGCAATGGCAAGGCAAGTTTCTCCCTAATCAGAGTTGAGAGGGTTATTATATTCATGCTGTTTTTTGCCCTACAGTTCAGCACAGTATATCCCCGTCTCCATCATTTTACATCAAATACCACCTCCTCCTGTGTAGCTTTTTGCAAGAGGACAGACCGGAGGGTTGGTAAAGAGCCCACCTTGGGGTCACCAATCATGTGGAGGACTTGTACATAACTCTGTCACTTCCTGATACCTCCCCCTTCAAATGGCAGAGGAATGGCAGGCATAAATCGCAGCCAGAAGCCGCCCAATCAATAGGCTGCCCAACTGACTGACGTGCCATTTGTCATAAGAGGTCTGCTCGCTTTCCTGTACCTGCTAAAGACGTGGCTATTTCCGGCATTTCATTCTTACTGTAGAGTCCTGCTCTACCAAAGAAGCAATTCAAACTTCTAAGCTCCACTGAGGTTAAATTATGGCATGAGTATATTACTCTGTGGGACCTAATCTGTTGAATTGTGTTGACTTTGTTCATGATAAATGCAAATGCAAGGACTCCCATCAATCACCTTTGATAATTTCCACAAAGAGCATTCAACAATGGCAAAATTCTCCTTGCAAGTTTCCAAGAGAGGCACAATGAAGAATTTTAATTTGGTCACATTCTTCATCGTGTTTTGGGAGCATTGGCTTGGATCGAAATACTACTCTGCTTTGAAAGGCCACCAAAAGAGCAGCCATTAGGGCTGACAATATTCATAACTTCATTTATTAGATGGGTGATTATCTGGTGCTTCAATATGGGGAGAAACGATATGTCACTTTGGGTGTGCCCTGCCTATTCTCTCCAGCCTTTGCCTGTCATCATTACACAAGCAAACATAGAATATCAATTAAGAAACATAAAAGGGGAAAAAATCCGGACCAGTGTTGTTAATTATGTCAAATGCCATTAGCGGGGTCAGACCTGTAGTCCTTAGGGAGAATAGCCGGAGTGTTGGTTTCACTACAGAGATTTTCTTTTTTTTTTTGAGTGGTCAAAGTAGTACTTCATAATTGCTTCCACTTTCAGTGGGATACAGAAGTTAAATGCTCTGCACATTCTTCCTGTTTAATCTATTAATGCAGCTTAATAATTGATACACTGCCTCTTTGGCCGTGGTCTTGGCCCATAATCAATTAGTCATTTTAATGAGTGGGCCAAGGAGCCAGATGAGATGGTTCACCGTGAACTTTACAGAACCAGGAGCTCAAGACAAAACTTAATTGTAGCCATGATTTAATTTTGATCCTGAACGCACTCACGGGGAAGCTGCAAACTCCTTATTTGAGTTCTGAATTCTTGATCTAACCATAAATATTATCTCTATTACTATCTCTTACATCAGTGCTGTAATTTCGCTGTCAAAAGCATGTGGATCCTCCTAGTCATATTTTGAAACAGGAAGCTGTAATGGATCTTTGATACTGATAATCAGGACTGGATGTGCGACCTAATCCCTTCAGGAGATTGCTTGACGAATACATCAACCCAAATGTCAGCCATATTGTTTGACCTGCAGGTGGCAAACACGGAGAGTGCGAATTATCTGCTGATTCTTTGGAGATGGGTGCGATCAAACAAACATTAATTACTCATACGCTGATTCTCGACTCACTCATTATTTACTGCGTATCACCAGCTGCCTTGTGAGTCTTACTGAAAGGTTAATGAAGAACGGAGAGATGTGAAGGCCGCCCAAACCTCCTGCCATTCTTCTGGTACATCTCGTATTTGTATGTGTGTTTGTGTGCGTGTTTGTGCGTATGCGCGCATCCCGTCAGGTGGCTGCAACAGACGCGGGTGTGCCTGCCATTTCTTAATTATTGATAATGAAGCCCACTGAGACTGCAGCGAAAGATGAAGGGGAAATGGCAAACTGATGCAGTCAGACATAATAACAATACAAGTCATGATGGTGCTGTAATGAGAACAATTACATGAGTATACCCTCGACAGCCACAACAATACAACTCATTCTGCCATTTTAGGGAGTCTATTTCTGTATGATCTTTTCTTCGTCCCAGACTTCATTTTTATCAACAGGTAAACCACTTTACCCAAAAGCCTTAATCAACACTAAAAGCTATATTCACCCATGTTTTTTTTCCCTGCTGGTTTTACAAAACCCAACTTGCATTGTCATCCCAGCAGAGGCCGTGAATAATTCTGACAGTAGTTGAGGGTGTGATGAGTACAAACTCACAAACAGCAAAGAGGAAAAAAAAAAAAAAAAAAAAGCACAACACCCTCTGTGCCACATCAAACAATCCCTGTGACCTTCCCATCCTTGGGGGAGACAGTTTTACATCCCAACACTCATTAAATCCCCTGAGGTTTAGGGCCATGATAAAGCAAACAAATGGCTCGTAATCACAGCGGTAATAAGCAGAGGGGTGGTCATTAGAGATGCTATTCATCCCATATGGGACGCCTCATCGAGAGCTGGGGACCCTTCTCTTATTGTGCCAGAGTGACTTATTGTCTCTGGCAGTGCAGTGACAGATCGTCCTTGCCTGTATGGGGGGGCTTAGCCTCAAAGCTTTGCCACCCACTCGCCTTGCACGGCATTATTATATATATATAAGCCCAGCCTGTACCGACTCGCGGCTATATGCGAGTCTCTGCGTACTGTGATCCACCCCAGGCCTGCAACTTCCATTTCCACTCATAACAGTATAAGAAAGCAGGCAGAGTGAAGGATTATGGGTCCAGTGTCTGGTCTAGGCATCATGGCACGGCCTATTAGAGCTGGCAGGGGCTAGAATGACGTACTGTTCTAACACATTTGCCAGGCTGAAATTGGAATGTGCTGAAGATAATAAATAGGTATGGGTAGTAAGTAATCTGAAAGCTGGAAAGTTAGACTTTGTGTAAAAATATTAAAACTGTGCTCAAATATATGTTAGCTGCTAAGGTTAAAAAAATGATTTTAGCTTTAGGTCAAGAGAAGAAAGTGAAAGAACAGAACTGAACTGAAGGTTAGAGAACTGAAGACAAGAGGAAAAAACTTTGTATGCGACATATGCTGAGTGGCTGCAATGACATTTTCAGCGCTTATATACTCAGAATGGGAACAACATCATTGTTCTTTTATTAGGCTTAACCATGGAGGTAACTGAAATGTGTAGCCTCTGTTCTGTAATTGCTGTGGTCAGCTAATGTTATTGTGGAGTCCTCTTTCATCAGCGTGACACTGTACAATACGAGGGGAAATTATCCAAGGGAAACCACAGCATTTGAAAACATTTCCCCAAAACAAAAAAAAGGATTTTTTTGTTTATTCACGGTAATTGATGCAGACCTCTAAAAGAATGTACACCACAAGACTTTCAACAGTGCAAGAAATAATTGATTCATCTCCTTGAATTTTGTGCACTGGCTTCTTTTGATTTTTGGCCTCTTTTCCATTGAAAAAGTCCAATCTAGATTTTCTTTGCTATCAATAGCATTGGACTGATAGCTGGAGAGAAATGTCAACAGACAGAAGCAGTCAGGGGTCTCTTTGCTGACAGCAACCAGCGTCTACTTCAAAAAAGAATCAGCAAGTGGTTGATATTAAAAATGAAATACCTCCACTGTGGACTATTCTTCAACCTGTTATAATATATTAAGGTATCTGGTAAAATATGCCAAAACCACCCAGCTTCTTGTATACAGCATTTGCAGCTAAAAAACAAATAAATTTAAAAGCAGAAAGCCTCATAAGTCTACAAGGCATATCATATTTTCTCAGTTGCTCCAAGCTCTGAGAAGAAGAGTTAAATTCAAGGAGAAAAACACAACAGTTGTCTGTAGATGTTTACTATACTTTAAATATTCCTTCATTTACTTTGATATATGCCACAAGGTTGTTTACTTACTTTCCAATTTAAGAGTTTTGCTAATTGCTTTCTTAAAGTAATTATCCAAAGAGGTCTTAGGAAGTCCCCAAAGCCATTTCTGCTCAAGCATCATAATACACAAAATACATGCATAATAAAAAAGGGCTCTTACCTTTATTTGCAACCATTCAGAGTGAAGAGCACCAGGGGAAAAAAAGAAAGAGAGACATAAGATTAGAATAGGCACTGTGGTAAATTAACAAATCCCACAGTTCAATATAATACAACTCAGTAATACCGATGTAAGCATGTACATAGTATGTACAGAGCCTGACCTCATCACTTCCTGCAACAATGCACTTAGCACAGTTATGGACCCGAGAGAGCATGGGTATATGCCAAATATATTTTGCATTGTAAGAGGGCTAGTCATAATAAGCTCTGGCTTCAGGTTTTCGATCTGAAAAAGTTTGTTTTGTATCGTTTATCATTTTCTATTCTGGTTTTGTTGGGATTGGCTGCTTTGTTGGCTAAATTATATGCTTAATTACTTGGAGCTGGGGAGTGGGGCTGATGAAATGCTGGAATGGTCACAACAGCAGCGACTGTAGCAGCAACATAGTGATTCTGTCTAACTTCTTTTATGTAGGAATCCCAATATCCTTTCTTTATCAATACATTGCTCCTTTTTACTACTGCAACACTGAAATTTCCCCCTGGGGATTAATCAAGTCTATCTATCTATCTATCTATCTATCTATCTATCTATCTATCTATCTATCTATCTATCTATCTATCTATCTACTAATAATTAAATAAAACTGAAATTCTGACAATCAAAGTGCTTCAACGGCATTTGCCAGAGACAAAGGAAAGGATGCCATACTTTTATGGCTATGTTTAGGTGTTTAGCAGGCAACAGGGGGGTGCTGAATTCATTTGAACAGGCTGGAGCATGCACTGCCATTTGCTAAACAACCCAACACTCTAGACTTATGGTTCCATTATAGTTCCATTAGCTGAGAGGGAAAAAAAGAGAAGGAGGGGCAAGGGGGAGGGAGAATAAAAATCCCAAGGACGATAATTGAAGATGAGAAAGAAGCAGGGGAAGTTGAGAGGGTGGAGAGAGCTAGAAAATGATGAGCTGAAAAGCATACAATGAGGGGAAAAAATGGTTCTTTCATCTTGTCAGCTCTCAGGAAGACTCATGCTCTGTAAACTGAAGGAGTAAAGAACAAGCCCGACCCATAATTCACAACTATCATCACCCATGGATTGAGAGCCAGTCAGAAGAAGACAGACGGAAGCTAAAGAGTGAGAAAAATAAGGGAAATGAGGGCTATGGTGTTTAGGAAATAGATGAACGGGGAAAAGGGAGGAGAACATTTGCAAAACTCAGAGGAAAGTACATGATGAGAAACTACTGACAGCTCTAAATAAGGCATTTTCAATTTTCAGCTATTGAGAAGGAAGAGAAGTGAGAGGTGAGCTGTGTTCCAGATATGTTATCTCTGTTCGGCTGCACTGACAAATAGTATCAAATATTTTGCTGTTCACCCATTCCCACAAACCTGAGTCAGAGTGAACCGCATCTGACTCATTAGCGTCCATTTACACCCGCATTTCATAAAAAGTTCTTACACATTATTCTAGTGTACATTCATATCTATTTAGAAAAGGTTATGCAGGTTCTCACTTTAATAAATTTGGCTATGTTTTGTTCATTCAGTTAAAAAAGAGTCACTGTCTCCTCCCTCCAGCTACATAATTAACAAAAAACATTACAGGTAAAAAAAAACTCTTCTTCTTCTTCTCCTTCTTCAAACCCTTATGCATAATGCATGCACTACAGTTTTTAATTTTCACTGTCAGCCAGAGTGATTACATTGCATTAGGACTGGCCATGCAGATAATAAGGAAACAATCGTTCTGAGAGAAGCCCCCACAACATTAAGTTAACTGCTATGAATTGCATGTATCTTTCTGCAAATAATTCACCCTCTTAGCCACATTGGAACAGAAGACAATTTCAGTCTTCATCTTAACAGTGTCATCTGTGGTCAGGTCTGGAGCACTAGTCTATCAGAGAGTAATTGGGACAGCTTGGGCTGTAAAGAAGGTCTCTACTTAGCTCAGTTTCTCTGTTAATGCCGGCCAGTGAAGCACTCTGCCAATTCCCCTCATGGTGGCAATCCAGCTTTATTGATCCCATCATTCCTATTTTTATTAAGGCTGCTCATGTCTCCCCCCCCCCCCTCCACACACACACACACACACACAGAAAAAATCTTTGTGATTGCTCTTATTTGGCCTGATATAAAAGCCACTCGGCTATTTGGACACAAGCAAAGAAGGCAAAAGAGCTGTGGATATGCCGCTGCTTTTACTCTGCCGACTCCGTTAGCTAATGCTTCTTAGACATGAGAGGTCACAGAAGCCTTTCAAAGTCTTGGTTTCACATTAAGTGAAGATTTTTTGGAATGAAAGTGTGCCTCACCACATTTTTTTGGCTTTTAGCTCAAAACAGTAGGCTGGCGTCAAAGTAAAGATGGCCTCCCGGGCCCGAACGCTGAGCTTGGTTTAAAAAGAATATTGCCCGCAAAGTGCAGCCACACACTGCTGGGTTCCTCTACTCACATAAAATGTTTCGAAATGGCCCATGTGGTTTTATGCACATGGACAAAGGAGACTGTATAGATTGTCCAATATTTTTTTTTTCAAAGTATTAACAGGATGGAGTGAGTAGGTGGTTTATTTTAAAGGCCTTTGCTTTGTGTTTGTGTGTGTGTGTGTGTGTGTGTGTGTGAGAATGTGTCTGTCACAGTGAACCACAGTTTGTGCAAGCAGACCAGGTCAGACAGATAACTGGTCTATATGCCATTCAGTCAGGATGCTGGTCACACTGTTCAATGCCAAATATATGGATCACCACAAAGACATGCTCACATAAAAAACAATTTTATCATCAAAGTACATTCAAAATTTTCATAATTGCATGGCAGATCTTCTTTAACTTGCTTTCCATTACAAATCACAAATTTTAAAAAGAGTTATTGCAGTTCATGGCCCTTCACTAACGTGTAATTGCCTTGTTGGCTGATTAAAGCATGTTGCCTACAGTGACTTGCTTCTCTAAACTGCATTGTAAAGCAATCATTTATTTTAAGAGCTGAGCAAGTGGCCCTTGTGGTCAGCTCCAGTTTGTTTTTTACCAGATTTCAGTTGTTTTCCTCAGATTTTACTTTTGGCAGGTCTCGACTGCTTCCGTCTTTGCAAGCCCAGACGGACTGGGCCTGATGAAATCACACAGGCTTAAAGGCCTAAGTTGGGCCGAACAGCCAGACTCAATGGAAAAGCCTATTCGCACCCCGAGATAATCTGCATTAGGCCTGACTACTCCCCCCCCCCAATCTAGATCAGAATCGAGGTTGAAATGTGTCAGTATGACCTGAGTTAAAAGAGATAAAAAAGCCTGACCATAGTCATATGCAAACAAACCAACATCTGCATAAAGCTCAGGGAACTTCTTTAACCTCATACCCATAAATGTGTTATTAATTATTCATGTTTGAACACCTACTGTAGAGCATTCACAAATACTTTTTATGAGGAAGTTATGCATTTCAAGTGAACATCTGTTTAAGTGCACGGCTTCTGTAGTGGATAACAAGTGTGTGTGTGTGTATGTGTGCACGTAGCTTGTTTGTCTTTGTGTGTCTGTATAAGGAGGGGAGAGTGTCAACACAAATTTGAGTCAAAAGCTGCGTGGATTTCATTAAGTATTTGTGTGTGCATTCATCAGTTCGTTTGCAATTACAGCACGTTTGTCAGCGGGCCAACACACAGCTGCACAACAAACCCACTCACACAGCCTCCTACTATTCACACCGACTGACGCGGTGCTCTGCCACCTTCCTTTATTTTCATCTCAAGACTTTCAAGGGCTATTATTGCATCTACCTCGCTGTCGACCGGGACAACATCTCTCAATTATAAAATCATTCAAGGGCAATTAATCCCGCTATAAAGAGAAAAAGGCAGATGATACAGTATAGAGAGAGAAAGGAGAAGAGGGGGAGGGAGCACAGAGGTGGGCTGAGAGGGGGAAGAAGAAAAGAAGGTAATTGGGAGGGAACAAAGCCAATGAATTAATGTGGGTTTTAAGTCAATTCTCCATTTTGGTAAAGTATTTACTCTTCACATGGCCCCAAATGAAGTTAACAGGACTGATGTGTTCTTTCAAAATGGTCCTCAGAAGTATTAACATTCCCAGGTGCTGAAATATGGCCTTTCCTTGATACTGATGCAACGATAGATGGCTTCAATAGTACCTGTTCTATCCTTGTAGTATTGCAACTTCCAATATGACACAGGCTAAACCTTCCTAACCTTGGTTAACTGAATCAAAATTGAATAGAGAATGTCAAATTGCTGACCATAAGCTGAGAAATTCTGAAAGATTTGAGGAGATACTACAATGTCGAAGTCCAGAGTTCTTCACTGACCTCATCGAGAAACATCCTCCTAATCCTTGTGAAACAGCTGCTACACTCCGAGGTTTTCAGTGAGCCTTTGCCAAGCGAGACTTCCTCAGATTTTGTTAACAAAGTGTCAAACATTCACAGGCAGATCGCCCATCCAACTCAAGATGTAACAGTCGAGATGAAAGCCCGTGTCTCTCTTGAGTGTTTCGATTCGGTTTCCACTGAAGACTGATTTAAATGAAGTCTTCTTTCTATCCTCTTGACAGACTGCTCACAAGATTTCTAACACAAGTATAAGATTCCATCCTGATGCAAAGCAGGAAAAAACGTGGTGGTAAAATTGCCAAAGCCTAAGAAATTCTATTGGCATTTGACTCCAAACTCGACCAGATTACTTCTTAAATCAATTTATTTTACTAACACAGCTACACACTACACACTCTCTGCGCAGACAAGGATTTTCCGTCTCTACGCGCTTTCCTCCTTTACGAATGTTCGGCAGCGGCCAGGTCAGAGCTTAGCCTACACTCACTGTTCTATTGGCTACATTCCAGTGGTTGGCAGAGGGCAAGTTGATTGACAGGCTGAACCCTTTTAATATAAATTAGACAGCATTTCAGTTAGCAACTTGTTTTTTCATCTCCATGTGATGTCAGTGCCCGGTTGTTAGATCGTTCGGCTGTTCTGTTAGCGTTCATGCTGTACCACGTCAATACTGTGTTTTCATTTCTGGCGTGAATTAGCTGGTTCAATGTCAGCTAGTAGATTTCAGACACAGCCTTTTCCCCCTACCTAATTGTGAAATGCTGTTTCCTTGGTAGGCTTGGGTATCAAAACAAAAAAAGGCCCAACAGAGAACACGAGTGTTGATATTTAAATGTTGAAAAGAACCTTTCCCAGAGCCTGCAGGCTATTATAGCGATAACTACCAAAAACAGCCAAAACTTGTTTTTTTCACTGTACACATAATTACATAGATTCTTGTTGGCATATGAAGTTAATACAGGTGATTTTTCCAACACAATTCATAGTGTGTAAAAGTCTGACAAAATAGGCAAGACTCCCCCCACAGACTGTGGTAGCAGTTGCTGCATCAAGTATAAAAAGCAGAACACTGGCTAACTGTATCCCCAGTTTGTGCCTCTCACACATAGCTGCTGTTACCATAATAAACAGCATGGCTGTGGCTATATTCTGACACTACCCCACAGAAACACACATTAGAGACCCTCTCATAGTAGAGACGCTAGCCCAACAACACAGTAGCTGTAGGAGGTCACGCAACAACTATAGGAGGCGTCGTTGCTCCCTCACTCCTTTGTTGCATTTTTAAAATATCCTGTGAGAGGGAGTTCTAGCACAATTTGAGGGTGTAGTTACCCTTTAACCAGATGAGTGAAAACTGACATGGAACTTAGAGATTGATAGTACTATTGACTCCTAATAACTGCACCAAACAATAAAGGTGCATATCACCAGAAATATCCTCACGTCTTGGTAAAGATAGTAAAAGTAAAGAACAGTCGTTTAAAAGCATTTTGAGTTCACCAGTATGCGTGATGAAATAACAGTTATGTGTGAGTTGCCAATGCCCTAAAATAGAGAGAGGGTAAACATGAAGGCAAAAATTTGTGTGTCCAAAAAAGTAGAAACACACACACACACACACACACAAACATACACACACACACACACACACACACACACACAAAGCAGTAATAAGCAGTCCTCTGCCAAAGGCCAGTATCAAAGCACTCTAATTAAACAGAATGCACACAGAGAAACCTTGACTAAGCAGGAGAGCAGAAAATACTCATGAAAAGAAAGAAGATTGGATTAGAGATGAACACAGCATGTCATCTTGAATGCCGCAAACAAAAAACTGAAAAAAAGTACATTCCTCAAGTCCTTGTGTGTGTGTGTTTGGGTCTGTTGTGTTGTGTTGTGCACGCTACAATAATTGCTGTTTCAAAAAGATGTCTACTTTCCTATTCTGCACTGGGCAGAGGAAATAAAACAGAATTCTGCTTTCGTCCTAATTGAGTGAGTGTACAGTTAGCAAATTAAAACAATTACATCTGCGGGCCAGTAGCCCACTGGACCATGAACTGCACAACAACAATATGGAGGGAGATTTCAGCAAGTAGGAACAGCCTCATTAATACATATGGGGAGGGGAGCAGTGTAATCAAGCTGGAGCTTATTCAGCTGAAAACATCTAAGATTTTGCCAAAGATATGCAGCTACAGCTGGGTAGCATACAAGCAGAGAGACCTAGATTAGCTGTGATTGAGTGTGTGTGTCTGTGCTTCTTGGTGTGTGTGAGTGTGTGTGGGGGGGTGCCTGCATAACTATGTGTGTCTCTTTGTGTCTGCGTGTCTCCGTATGTGCTCTCCTGAGCACAAATACGCCAAATCCATTCAAATTAGGCCATCTCTTCACTCAGTCTAATGTTCCATAAAAGATGTAAGAGGCCCCATCCGTATCGCTGTCTGTTTCTGACATTACTTATCTCTAGGTGTCTGCTGCAGCCTCTCAGGCAATACAGGCCATTTCTACGGCAAACTTAATGGACTGTTACGTAAGCCACCTAAAGCCGGTACTGCCATTCATGACACTCAGTGTAAGAAGTGAGTGTGAAGTCACTAAGGGGAATTTTAAAGGAAAAAGCCTCAGGAAATTACAAGCCCTAAAAGGGTCCTAATCTAGAATCACCCCATTGGCAAAAGGCCCAGGCTGTGGGCTGTCAGTGAATTGGTTAAATCTGACTGGCTTCCTGACATGAAACTTTGGACAAGTGGGTGACGAGTGAGTGGCCGATGAAACTGCCACAGGCGAGAGGGAAAGCACTGGCAGGGCTAAGTAAAGCCTGCAGGAAATATGATCACTTCTTTCTCAAACATATTTTTATAATGTCTTAAATGCTGAATTGTGGCAACATCAGCAATGAGCAGAAATTGTGACAGTAGAAAAATAAGAATGTAGAAAATGAAAACAGTGGGAAAGAACAGGCAAAGAGAGTAATGGCATCGATACTGTGCAGAAACAGAAGTGGGCTGGCTGAAAAGGTGGTTTCAGGGAGCAGTGACTAAGAAGGGTTGCTGGTTCAAACACCGGTCGCCAAACTCTTCAAAGAAGTGGGCAAGGGGTTTAAGTTGTGTGCGGGTTAGCCCACTATCACCTAAAACCACTCAGCCTCTCCTGCAAGCTTTGCAGAACTTGCAAAAGGGAAAGAACCTGAGTTGAACTCTCATTTCCTTCCTCCTTCTCCTCTCCCACTATCTCCTCCTTCACACCACACTGCAGAGAATCCCAGCGGGTCGACCAGCACTCACATCCGAACCTTAGAGAAGACTAGGGAGGTGGTAGGTTGAAATAATGCCCCATGGGGAGGAAGTGTACTGTGTGAGGCGACTGTCATCCAGAAGTTCAAGACATCAAACAGAGACATCAACATCTGTGTCAAAAAAAGCCAAGTGGAAAGACTAAGTAGGTGACAGATGGTATGCATGCCCAACGAGGACAATGGTAAAAGTGGGTGTTTGGTAGAACATGAAAGAGAAAACACTGCAGCTCAATTTAGAAGCATAAACACCCACGTATACTGTACATTAATAGTACTACTAGCTGGTTACTGTATTTCTCAGTGCTTAATGAGAACCCTCACATCAAACTAGGTCACAAACATCACGCTCATCAACGCTGAAGTACACAAATAATTACAGCCTTGTCATTCAGCACCAATGTGGAGGATGTGATGCGTTTCCTTCTTGTGTCAGCATCTATGCACGGTGTCACATCAGTACCAAAACTGAACCAGTCAGCATTACCGCAAGCTAAGATTGCTCCAAATCTCACTTTGATGAAATTCTGTTAAAATGATATGCGGGCCATGCCAAAGTGAGTAAGTTTTAAATATCAGCCTACTTTGAAAAACAGAGATCATTCTGTGCCGTCGTTTCCATGCTCGCTTTTGTTGAATATTGTTGATTATTTCGTTCATAGCTGCGATTTGTGGTTACCCAACACAAGGCAGGATTTTAGCATGGATGTTACAAGATCATTCCAATGTTTGTTTCAACAATACAAATTGTATATGTGCATTTACAGTACTGCTAACTATTTTATAAGGCTCCACACAGCCTTCTCTTTCTAACACCTACTTTTAGAATTATTCAAATTGTCATCAAATTGTAGTTGAAAACAGGACCAGCCTTGAACATCTTTTTTTAACACAAGTGAGATTACCTGTTTTTTTTTACTTAAATACCTGTGCCAACACCTTGCCCTGCAGCCTCTTTTGCATGGATTTTTGTGGCACCTCTTCTCCCACCTTCACACAGTGCTCACTACATAGGGCACAAAAATATTAAATTAAAGGGCAAAGCGCATTTCATAGTCAGGTAAGTAACATGTCAGAGTTGTTTACAGCAGTCTTGGCACAAAAATAGAGCCCCAGTACTTGAAAAACACACTCTAAATACAATGTTTTAGATAAATGTTATATTTTCTTAAAGGGGAACTCCACTGATTTTGCACATGTAGGTCAGTTTACTGACATCAGGGTTATCTCAGTTTGGGCTTGAGACATTTTTAACAGCAAGCCTGTGTTATAAACCGGAGGTGCAGGGTTTAAAAGAAGTGGGCGTTAAGGAGGCAGAAGGCATCTAATGACAGACCCTGCTGAGTTGCATTATGGGAAATGTATGATCCAGTGTTTTTGGAGCTTGACTCAGACTAGGAACTAAAAGTCAGGACACTCCGGCCTCTGATTCAATTTTCCCATTATTTCTTTAATCTGTCTCTCACAAGTCGCCTAACTTTATGGAGGTGCAATACTAAATTGCTGAAGTACCTCTTTAAAAGGATATAATGCAAAATTGAAATACAGTGCAAATGTTTCAGTCCATGTGCATATTTCCTCACAGGAAGAGGAAGTCCTCAGGAAGGCTTTAGATGTGTACCATGCCAGCAGACTTAAAATGTGACACCAACTGATGTATGCAATAGCTATTCAGGAGTACATGTAACAGGATCTTCCAGTCAGTTAAAGCAATGCTTCAGAGAGCATCACTGGCTAACAATAGCAGGAAAAAAAAGTCTCCGAGCCAACAGTGACTCATCAAACATTTACAATTTGTAGCTAATGGCCTCTAACTTTAAAAGTTCCACATGGTTTTCTAAATGGAAAAGGGGGAGTTATTAATTGAACACCTTTAATCAAGATTGTTTTTGTTTAATTAAGCCCAGAACAACTTGTCCCAGAACCACACTCATCTAAACTCTTGACTCTTGGATTTATAAACTTAGTATAAGTCTGAACAAGTATAGGCCAAACAGTTGAGTCTGCTGGTCTGAATCAAACCACCCAAACCACCCAGGACTCTGCGCCACAGTATCACAGATACACACCTGGAAGCTGCCCAGCTCAATCATCTGTTGGCTGTCTGATCTGTTGGCTACTGAGAAGCTCCTCTGGAACAGCTTGCTCAAGGGGCACCTTGGGGTGGTCATGAGGGCCCAGAATTTATTTGGCCCCAAGTCTTCAGTCTGTTTAAGACTGTTTACAGAACTGATCCATGTTTCAGTCTTCACCGAAGCCACTTGACTCCCACAGTTGTATACTTTACCTCATGCAGAGAGGCCAATAATGTGTTTTTACTGGAAAAGTTACATTAACTGCCTCTGAAAAGGTGATAATAGGAAAAGGAAAGCGGCCAGTGTATGATACAATGTGCATATAATGAAAAAGGTGTACTGCATATATGTATTATATTTGCATGAGATTTTCAGTGTGTGTATATTTGTGTACGTGTAGATGGTTGTGAGGCGTGTTTAATTAAATTTCACACGCTGTGAAGTGTCAGATTGAGAAGTGCCCCTCTCCCCATCTCTCTCTCTCTCTTACACATAGACACACACACACACACACAAACACAACTGTGGTACTGGTAGTGGGAAGCAGATGAGATGTGATTTGAGTGGGCGGGAACAGACGCTCCCGATAAGTGAATGGCTTGTTTTTAATTGCCAGTCTGGAGTAATGCAGGCACAAGAGGAAGCCAGTAGTACAACGTATGCATGTGAGTCCTCAAGCATATGTTAAAATACTGTACAAAGTTGCAAATAGAAGCTTAACTGCTGTTTATGTTGATGTATGGATGGAGGGTAAAAACAGAAAGAGCAGAGAGCGGTCACTGTTTTTGACACCTTGGTGCTACTGTACACTGCACAAGCGTGCTCAGATGAAACCATCCAAAACACACACACACACACACACACACACACACACACACACACACACACACACACACACACACAACTGCATGCACAGAGCGGAACCTCCAAGCAGCAGGGAGTGTTGGTTGTGGCTGTAGAGTGTGTGACAGGCTGTGATATCGCTCTGTCACACAGCGATGCGCCGGAATTTGATAGCGAGGAGCAACAATAAGGCATTTCTGGTCATGTCCCATCCCTCTTGATAGAAGGAGCAATAAAGGAGCAGTGACCCTTATATCCACAGCACGTCAATGCATTTGGGTTATACTTGGATCATTGTTTTCACTTTTTATTATTTGAAAAATCCTTGAAATTGTGGCCATTTATTTATGTGAAAGTCGGAAAAACTATTCAATTCACACAAAAAACAGATTTCAATTTATTTATTTAGAGATACCCTGGTGTATCATCAACTCACATAAGTTTTCTCCCAATTTTTCTTTTCACTTTCAATTATTGGAAGCATTTTGTGTCTTTTTGCAGCAATAAACACAACTACATTTGGATGGATATGGGGACATAAAATCCTTGTGAAGATCAGTTTAAAACGATCTGCTTCTTTTAAAATCTGGTTATTTTTCAAGGCAAATTGGAAAAAGGACACTGACCCTTAGTCATACCTCCTCAAATAATTGTCATCCTATACTGTATATATCCCATCTGCAATTACAACATGTGCATGATGTACATATGCAAAATGAATTGTTTCAAAATCCACAACGTTTTTTAGCAGTCAAGAAGAAAAATACTCATAACTAAAAGGAATTAAGAATGGGAAGCAGTATCACAAGACACTCATCGGGCCTTAAACTATCAGACTAAACCAGCACACCATGAGTAATCCGAATATTGGATTTGTACAGGCTGTTTTTAGCTCCAGAGTTTTAAAAATTAAAAATCAACTTCAGCATAATTTTTGTCCCTTCGTGGCCTTCCTCGTTCGGGTGTCTCGCTCACGGCAACATTTTAAATTACCGTAGATCAAGGTAATTTAAATCGGCGGGTAAAAAAACGGCGAGGGGAATTTTCACTGGCAGCGGATTCATCCCTGACTTCTTTGTCCAGCCTTAACTAGCTGAACCTTAGAACACCAACACACACATGAACACACACGCCTTCAATCCTACACAGAAACATGCAAGCATGTGACAAACAGAAAGACACACATACACATAGATCCTCTCAGTAACTCGCACATGCTAAATGCCTCATTTTTTCTCACTTCAGCATCACACATGAATAAGTCTAATTTTCATCCTATTTTAACTACTAATATGAATGATGACCATTGCTGTTTGGAGTACACTGGAATCCATTTCATCTGCAGTCTGGGTCATCCCATGGGCTGACTCATTGGCTAAATAAAAGCTGATATGATATGACTAACTTCTGTATCTCCTGCATAATAAAATAATTAAAAGAAAACTTGGGGGGAAAAAAATGCTAATTCTGGAGAAGAAGTAAGCTTGAAGGTTTTTTTTTTTCTAGCACAGACCATTTTTCCTTCTTTAAATTAAAGCTGAAAGCAGCAGGTCTCCTTAGGCAGGCAACTGCAAAACTCCATCAGGAGAGAGGAGTGCTACAGTTAATACCAAACAGACCAGCGGTGGGAATATGCGGCGTAAGCGTCTGCTGAGATGTACATCATCTCTCTGTTGGTTTGTGTGTGTTTTGTTGTGTATGGTTAAGGGAGAGGCAGGGAGGTGGAGTGCGGTGTTATTACGCACACACCTACGCACACCGGAGACCCCCCCAAGGCCCTACAATGCAGGTACTGTACTGTAAGTAAATAATCTGGATCCCCTAGTGTGTGTGTGTGAGATAGTGTGTGTGCCTGTGTGTTTTTGGATATTCCGTCATGTGTGCCTTTTGTGCCACTGTGATGTCTCCAGAGTGGCTTGTGTTTGTGTAGAGATGTGTATGTGTCAGAGACCGAAAGAAACGAGTGTGCGTCTGTGTGTGTGTGTGTGTGTGTGTGTGTGTGTGTGTGTGGACAAGTGTGCTGCCTCATACGTGATTGATTGGAGGATTTGGTCTTCTCTCCATAAACAAGGCTCCCTCAGTCTGAACAGGGCAGCCTATTTGAGCATGCATAGGTAAGCCAGCAAAATCGCCTGATCAACATTCATACTGCATACACACTGGCCAGTGACTCTCCACTCCTCTCCTCTCCTCCTCTTTGCTTTCCTTTCCTTGCCTCTCTTCAGTTTAATTCAGCCCAATTCAAGTCATTTCAATCTAACTCAATTGTTTTATTCCCAGCTCTTCTTCCCCTACTCTCCTCCTCTCTTCTTCGTGTTGTTTTGTTCCATTGTCATCTTTCATCCTCTTCTCTCCACTCATCTCCTCTGTTCTGCTCTCCTCTCTTTAACTCGCTTCTATTCAAGTCTCTTCAATTCAATTCTTTTCATTCTCTGCTTCTATTTCCCCTCCTATCTCTTCTTTTCTTTCTGTTCTGATGTATTGCCATATTTTCTTCTCCTCTCCTCTTCTCTCAGTTATCCCTTTCGTCTGCCGCCACGCATGTAATATTTATGGAAGGCCATTAAAGAAACACACACCAGGCTAAAACAGACAAGCATGAAATAAGCAATTCTGAATACAAAACAATAATCAGCATGAAAACCAGCAGGTGCCTCATACATCTTATTACTGCCTGCTTAATGACCACTCTTCCCCCACCTTGACCATCCTCATCACCAGCAAGCCTCTCCGTTCTGTTCCATACTGATTTCCTGTTTAAGGCGTTTTGTCTCCGGTGCAAAGTCATGTAAGAAGCAGACAACAGGAGTCAGGAATGCAGTGGAAGAAGCTCCTTAGTCAGCTCCCCTTAAAAGAAGTGACAGTTTCAACTTGAGGGCCCTGTAAGTGCAAGCGGCTTAATGTCAGACAATGCTGCCGTTGTAACTGCGAGGGGTGTGCAGGGGAGGAAAATCAAAAGACCAGACATCTACTGTCATTTAGTCACAGGGAGGAGACATGAGAAAGAAGTAATTAGTGAGAAGTGGTTTAAGAGACAGGGAGAAATGGCAGCAAGGGAGAAGAAAAATACCAGTGGGAGAGAGGGAGAGGGAGAGAAAGAAAAGAAGACAATGAAAGGGAGATGAGGAGTGACACGAAGGCTGAGTGAGGAAATGAAACCGCAGGGAAAAAAAGAGGAGAGTTGAATAAGTGGAAAAAGTTGAAAAAGGAGTTAAGACAATCAGACAGGTTTTAAACAAAGCAACGGTTTAGCTAGATTATCGACTGAAAACTGAAATTGAGCACACCCAGAAAGACTGTAAAAAGTGAATGTTTACATCGGACAGTTTGGGTTGTAATTTCACAGTTTGCCTTTGTTTTCTCCCACAAATAAGTGTGCCAACCTGGGGCTTTGTGAAAAACCTGACTTTCTAATTGTCTGACTGTTCCTTGCCCTGTCTGACGTCTTTTTAGCAATGTCACAGTGCTAGTAGTGATAAGAATGATGGCCAAAACTGAGAGTCTACGCTAGCTGCTTTGGTGCTTTGAGCTAAATGCTAACAAA
Organism: Macquaria ambigua; assembly: GCA_008360985.2. NCBI lineage: Eukaryota > Metazoa > Chordata > Actinopteri > Centrarchiformes > Percichthyidae > Macquaria > Macquaria ambigua. Next base: position 272,852 of record VMKM01000279.1, on the reverse strand, counting down.
AGTACACTAACATTGTTACAATGACAATGCAAATGCTGATATTTAGCTGGTATAATGTTTACATTTTAACCATTTTAGTTAAGGGAAATGTCATTAGTTGAGCAATGTTTGGGCATAAAGTAAGTACCTGATGATGGTGCTAGATGAAAAGTTAAGGGATCACCAAAGTTAAAACAATTCAACAATTCATGACTGTCATGGCAATCCATCCAATAGCTGGTGAGACATTTCACTCAAAACCGCAAATGTCAACCTGCTGGTGGCGCTAGATGAAAAGTCAGGGGATCACCACAGTCATTAGACTCATCCTCTGGGCACCATGGATATCTGTACAAAACGTCATGGCTATTCATCCAACAGGCTAGTTGTTAATATATTTCAGTCTGCACCAAGGTGATGGACTGACCGACCAACCAACATTGCTATCTCTAGAGCCACTTAGCGTGGCTAAAAATAATCAACCAAAAATTGTAACAATCCTTAATTTCCCCTTTAAGCAGGAAAGGGGAAATGGAAGCAAAAGAGGGAGAGGATAAAGAGAGGGACAGGGACATTGAAGGGCATCCAACCCTTTAGTTAGCAGGTGGCGGTGAGGTGAAGTGTGAGTGATGCAGAGGCCTGGTATGTGGTCCCTCTTGAGAGCAGCGGGGCAGACAGGGGTCCCGTCCCAGCAGCTAGTATTATGGCAGCTTGATGTTGTTTTGGCTCTGAGAGCTGAAGTGTCATCCTACACAGGGCTAAACTCCACTGACATAACAGCAGTATGCAACCGTGTGTGTGTGTGTGTGTTTGTTTGTATATGTGTGTGTGCGTGCCACGCCAGCATGCCCAGCAGTCGGAGCCTAGGGGAGGCCCTGTCACGCGTTTCACAAGCCTGGCAGCTCATAATGCCATTGTTAGCATATGGTTGTGTGCTAAGTGAGTTGTCTTTTGCCTTATCAAATATTTAAAATTACAAACAGAGTGAAACCCTCGTCCTGGTTGGCATTCATGGTTAATTGATGTCTCTCGCTCTCCTCCTCTCACCCTGTTGTCTTTCTCTTTTAAGTTTTCTTGTCTAGTATTTCAGGGGAGAAACTCTTGTCAGTCCTAAATTAAAGGGGAACTCCACCAATTCAAATCAATTAAAAAGACCTAATCACAACCAGTCCTTAAAGAGTCTACTGTCTACTTCGTAACCATGTCAACTCTCTCTCCTCCAACTAGTTCAGAATGCAGCAGCTCGGCTTCTTACTGGTTTTAACAGACGACATCACATCAGCCCATTCCCGGCTTCTTTCCGTTGGCTCCCTGTTGATTTTTATATTTTACTGATTACGTTTAAAGCACATCTGGGTCTGGCCCCAAGCTATATAGCAGAAATGTTGACCCCATGTGAGCCAGTTCACAGCCTTAGATCCTCGGCTGCGGGCCTTCTGGCCTTTCCAAAGTCGAGGCTTAAATCTAAAGGCTTTTGCCATCAGGGCCCCTCGGCTTTGGAATGCCCGAGGAGATAAGGCTCGCAGAATCAGTAACTTCTTTTAAATAACTTCTTAAAACCCATTTTTATAGACTTGCTTTTATGTGATGTCGTCTTTTCATTGTCTTTTTATTGCTTTTACTGTTTTTATTTATTTATTTTTTGTATTTATCTATGATTAATTTTTATCTCGCTTTTCTTTTGCCTTACTATTTGGCTTTCTGTTGTTTTATTGCTTTCTGAGTATTCTGCTTTTGCTTTGTCTGTCAAAGCACTTTGGAAACTCTGTTTTTAAAGGTGCTCTATAAATAAAGTTATTATTATTATAACGTGTTTGATAGACTTATTGACAGACTTTTTTAAATATATATTGCTTTAAATGTGAGAGCAGAGCTAGTTCTGCAAAGCTGTTGGTAGAACTTTTTCCAAACTTTCTAAAACAGCCAGCTTCATGATAATTGTCTGGAAAACTGCAGCGTCAAAAGATGTATTTGTCAACTAGAATAAATATCCATTTCACTCAACACACAGCTGGATGTCACTTGGTGCTGGGACAGGGTCTGTCTTTGCAAACAACAACATGTAAGCTCACAACACGTTGGCTTTGAATATGTCACCATTATAAATGTGGCAACATTAAAGTACATCCTGCTGTTGTATTGTTATGATGAATACACCAACAAAGACTGGTCCCCTATCAACTCATCACTGTGTGGACACTGTCATCCTTAGCAACAGGGTCAACCCGGGTCTGTCTCTAAGCTGAAGAATTCTCTCCATTCCTTCAGTAAAAGTTGCTCACACAGCTTTGTGAACACATCTTCATAGGAAACTCTTTACTCAGAAGTTTTAGTGCCATTAAGAAAAACTCCTAGTGGTGAGATAAAATACTTTGTGACTCTACTACCGCGGATGTTATGCTTAGTTGATTATCTGTTTGTTCCTTTGCATCCATTCCTGCCTCCCACTCGGATAAAAGCCTTTGGAGCAATCGTATGCAGCCCAATCAGCTAGTCACAAACAAATACACCATCGCATACACACATACACTCGCAAAGGGGGTACCCAGGTCACCGTAGCCCTTTCACATGTCTTGTTTTAAGGGAACAAAATGTCTCCCAGTTGTTTCGTCATTTTCTCTGTGTTTCTCTGTGTCACTCTCTCTGTGATGAACAGAAACAAAGACTGACACGTCGCAGTATCACTCTGGTTGAAATGCAGGTGCTTTCAGTTCCATTACACTGTATGAATCTCTCTTCTGTTGCACTGTGGCAAAGGGAAAAAGGGAAAAAAGAAATTAAAAAGAGCCGGACTAGCAAACTTCAAAGAAAGGCTCTTAAGAATGGGTTTAAAATTTAACTTTTGTGCCAAACACTTGTTAGCAAAAAGTAGCACCTTGAGGCTTTGTATAAAGAAGTCAAAGCTACTTCCAGCTAAGTAAGTGTGATACACAAGTGGTGACTTCAGTGACCCCTAAGTGTTGTAAAATACTACAGTAAGATCAAACTGCCTTCATAATACTCATAATACTGAATCAGCCAAATACTGAGAGCACTTTTTATGTTTTATTATCTATCCATTAATCGAACTTCAACCAGCAATCCCAGCAATGTGAGAGAATATTTTGTGCACTGATATCACCTGAATATGCACATACTCATCAATTATCCAACTGACTGACCTGATAATTCTAACCTTTTTGGATATTCTCATCCATCCCTGTATAAAACCACTATTTATCAGTCAGTAGGCTTCTCTGCATGAGTTACTCTTATTTTCAGTATGTGGATGGACCCCACACTTGAGGGTTATACTAAAGCATGTCACACATCAATACATCTTGGCAACATGTTGAGATGTTTTTTTATTTTTTTTAATTTCCTCTGAAAACGTCACTGGTCCCACGCAAATTGGGTCATAGGAGATCTTTATTACCCAAATATTACCCACAGCTCATGATCATGGTTGAAGACTGGAACATAGCTCAACTGGTAAATTGCAGGAATGGTTTGGCTTCGTCTTTACAACCACAATCCCGTACAGCTCTGACCTGGATGGGGAAAGCCAACTTTCTGAGAGAGAGGGAGAGCTGTTCACCAGAAAGTTTTAAATTACTGCAGAGAAAGGAATAATGTGCGAAAAGCTGTGTCATTATGCATTTTGATTCATTACACCAGTGTTCCACAATCAAAAACTGGAAATATGATGTTTTATCAATGGTGTGCAGACGTATATGACAACTTGACAGATTGTATCTGAGTGGGAGGCTGATAACAGTAATTGAGTCCAGCATTAGGACCTCACTGGAATACTTTAAAAACCTCAGAATAAGACTGATCACATAATGATAACCATCTTCTTGGTTTAAGAATTAACATTCTAAGGATGTTTGCTGCCATGAGATTGGCTGTGTTCTATACTGCTGACATGGGTCTCGAAGAAAAGGTCAGATATTGAATTACATTCAAAATATTTCTTGATGTTTATCAATCAATATTTCATCAGTCAGTGTTCAAATGTTCTAGCTGATTTGATTCTCAGTGTGCCCTTTTTCCTCCAAAATGCATTTAACTTCTTACCAGCCATAATTCTGCGGGAACAAGAGTTATATTTTTTTTCTTAAACAGTGGAACAACATTTTGATATCCAGACGCACACATATTGTGCACATGTGAGTTTATTCCTGATAGAGTGTGCCTCTATCATACCGTCTTTGGAGACTGTCCTACCCAAATATACATCTGTGTAGGTCGTCTGTGCAGCAGCTTATTACGACCAATAGTTACGTTTGTATGTACGGTGACCTCTAGTGGCCGTAGTAATTATGACAGAAGTAAAGGCGGAAGTCTGGTGAGGTAGTATAAAGAGCGACAAAGTCCGTGTAGGGAGGAGGTCGGGGTGGATGCTTGGGTCAAAGAACACAGGACTTTCATCCAGGAGACCTCTGTTTGTGTCCCGCTTGAAACCGAAAGTCAATCTTAACTTATTTTAACGTGACATAAGTCACGTCACTTAACTTACTAAACTTAACTTACTAACATACTTCTTTTAACCCAAACCATGATCTTTTCCTAAACCTAACCAAGTAGTTTTGGTACATAAACCTAACCAAACTGTGGTAGGGGCGCTAATTTCGGAAACGCTTCTGTTTTTCGTATTAGAGGTTAGGAACAAAGGACCCATGTGGTCGTTTGGGTTGGAGGACTTGGTCTGTGTCTTTCTTTCCTCTTTTTATGCTCTATATAGCACCACACCTACTCTCTCAAACAAACACACACTCGCACACATATTGCCTTTGTGCTATAGGCCACAGCCATCAGATTTTAGCATTAACAGGATTAGCCCTGAGCAGAGGTTTTCCCTGTTCAGAGACAGGGATTGAAAACTGTCTATTATACCACGGACAAGAATATGGCAAACACAGATATAAAGATAGCAGAAGTGACGTGCTCTATCATATCAGATCACAGCAAATGATATCATCACCAATCACAGATTAAAATAATCTGACTCTCTTTTCTGCAGCATAAAAAGAGGAAGATCCAAACTCGGCAACAATGTGCTAAAAGAATTTCAAAAAGGGCATGTTTGTACTGTAGCTGTCTCCCATCTCATCAGATAGGTCTTGGTGCCTGTAGGGATGAAACAAAGCATCTCTGGACATTCATTCAGGCATTGTGATGGAAGGACACCCGCCAGATCAGGACCCCGAAGGAAAAGGCAATGGATAGAGAGAAAGGAGAGGCTGTAAAATTTCTGTTTCCTTCAGGGCGAGGGGGTTATGAGGTAGTATGGAAGGGTGCCAAATCAAATACCAGCACATCAAAACTAGCCTCAGGGGATGAAACAGTTGAGGAATGACATGAAGTCCTGGGCAAAACAAAAAGCACACTTACACGAGCCCCGCATACGCAGAGATACAGACGAACATTACACACAACAGTCACAATCATTATTCTATATATTGCAAAACTGACACATGAGCAATGCCATCTCTTTCTTTCCTCTTCCCTTTACATACACAGAAAGTCACCCACACACACCGAGAAATGCCCAACGGTCTGTAGACATCAAATTTTCAACCCACCCTCGCCACGCTTCACTCAGAAATCACATTACCTCCGCCACCCCAATCCGCAATAAGCACAATGCAGCAGCCAGATCCACCTTGTCAAACCTCTGAGAACGTCATTACACCGCTCTTCAGAACTGTGTTGTGCCTGCTTAAGAAAACAATCAAAAAAGCACCCATCCATCCATCCATCCAGAGAGAGGATAGGATACCATTTCCAATTTTTCCTCTCATCTGGGACGGTAACGAGCCAGTTTGAAACAATGGAGAAGGTGAGGTGGAAGTGTAGCCACAAGGGAATGAGAAGAGGGAAGGAAGGAGTAAATGTATGGTATTTAATCATTAGTGAGGGGAGATAGGCCTGCGGGGCGGTGGTGGCAGCGGTACAATTGGCAGCTCTGGTCATTCATTTAGTGACATTCATTAGTCTGCACTATAATCTGCCTCTTACATGGAGGATAGGATGAAGAGCAAGGTGGAGAACAGGCTCTATGAATCACAGATGTGGACACTATCATACCTGGGCCTCCTTTCTTACTGACCCCAAAACAAGGAACCTTATCAGGGCCTATAAGGCTGCTAAATAATGAGGCTGCCACATCCTCCACAGCATGGCTGTCAGCTTCATAACAGAAATACAACTGATAGTATGTGCGGCAGAAAGGAATAGAAAGAAATACCTACACATTAAAAACATTCTGAAATTGGCTTTTCTCTGTTTCATAGCATTATAAACTGAATATTTGGGTGTTGGACTATTGGTCGGACAAAACGGGCAATTTGAAGACTTCACCTTGTGCTCTGGGAAATTGTAATTGGCACATTTTACTGTGTTCTGACATTTGAAAAACTAAACAATGGATTCATCTAAAAAAGATTGTGATAATTGTGAAAATGAAGAAATAAGTCACACACACGTCACACTCAGCCATGCATACATGCATATGAAGACCGTCGCTATGTTCATCCTCGTGTCTCTCTGTTGTTTTCCATGGAACTGAGCAACCGAAAGAAAGAAAGAAAGAAGACGCAGTGGCATGTAGCAGCTCCTGCCAACACGGCACAGCAACTCACTTTTCTATTACCATTTTTAGTCTTTAATTAGGGTTAATTAGGCTCTCTGTGGGTCTGTCCAGTCTTTTCTTTCCACATGAGGTGATTGAGCAGCCACTCCGAAGAATACGGCACACTGCTGGCACAAATGAAAAAACCCTGACATGCTGAGTGGAGGGAGGAGGGTGAGCGAGGGCTACGTGTTTTTGTGTGTGTTTCTGTCTACGGCCCGTTTGTGGTGTGGGCTCAATTTAATGGCTTGTTTCCTCGTACGCTGGCGAGAATGCACTCACACTCAAACCTACATTGACATTTTTTTTCAGCAGTTTTGTCAATAACACACCACTCAAGGGAGACACAGATGGCTTTAACTCTCAGCACCTCTCCAGCTAATTGGGGCATCACTGGTGTGTTCTGTGGTTCCAATCACTTTCGTAAGTACCTGTGAATTTGTAAGCGCAATGGATCGTCCCCCGCCATTCCTCTTTGCAGGTGCAATGAAAACAAAGCGTGGAAAATGGCTAAGCAATGCTAGCTTTCCACCAGCAATGGCTGAATTCACTGTTGTTTACACTTTTTTAAACCAATAAAAATCCAGTCTGCTGTCTGACTTAGGCTACAGATAATGGGCTTTCTGGCTGACTGGCTGACTATTAGGGCTGGATATCAAACCTCAGTGCTTTTTAAGTAAAAATCAAAATGGGTCTGTAGCATCAAATATCAAAACATATCAAAAGTTGGCATTGGATGCTTGGTTAGATTCTTAGTCTTGTTCTTACATCAGATAGTTTCTGATCTAAATCTGGAAATCAGTAAACTTTGCTAATTTTAGCTAACTATTTTATTTGAGCAAAGTTCTTGTACATCTGCAAGATATTAAACACTGATGCATGGCACATTTGGCATATTTTAAGTGAAAAAAAAAAAGTTTTTTGCAGAAAAACATGTTTAAGAAGAACAGCTGAGTTGCCCCAGCAAGCATCATGCTGGAGTTGGATAAACAGCAGCCAAATGGAGTCTTCACTACATGGCAACCCAAAGGTTGTTCTTATGACTTATAACGATCTATAAAACATTAGTAAATGTTTTACAGATTAGTAAACTTTAGTAAATATAATATTAACATTATTAGCTACGACATAAAACTGAGGTTCAAATGGGTACATGCAAAACAATTTTCAACACAAGGTTCATCTACTAGCCTAGTTATTCTGGAGCTTTCAATCATATCACATGATCTCCATCAACAGATGGAGTTTTCACTGTTGTAATGTAACTGTAGATGTTCAAATTTCCTTTTTTTTCCCCCCCTGAGCACTTGAAGGACTTTTCATCCATGTTGGTTTAAAAGCCATGGTTTAAAGTTGATTCTTGACTTTGGAAGCAGCAGTTGAGAAAACACTCTAACCACAAGGTCCTTTTAGTAAAAGTGAAAAAAATGGAAATTGAAACATCTACAATGACAACTGGGCAAAAAGATCACGCGATGTGATTCAAAAGCTCAATAAAAACCCTTTATATATATAAACCCTGCCTCATTAAGTGGTACCAAAAGAAGGTATTGCTTTGGTATCACTAGCAAAGGAATCAGTATAACACATTTTTATTTCCTACTCGTTTTGTTTCTGTAGCGTTTGAGGTGTTTGGGGAGGGTTTTGAGAGAAGGAGGATGTGGGGACGGGCTCCCGCCAGCTTGAGTCTCTCTCTCTCTCTCTTTCTCTCTCAACCCAACCGGTCAAGGCAGATGACCGGCCACCCAGAACCTGGTTCTGCTTGACGTTTCTGCCTGTTAAAAGGGAGTTTTTCCTTGCCACTGTCGCCTAGTGCTTGCTCATGGTGGGAATTGTTGGGTCTCTGTAAATAATATTATAAAGAGTCGGTCTAGACCTGCTCTATATGAAAAGTGCCCTGAGATAACTTCTGTTATGATTTAGTGCTATATAAATAAAACTGAAATGAACTGAGTTATCTGTCGACTAAGTACACCCTGAACTTCAGATAAAGAATAAATAAAAAAATAAAAAATAAACCTAATATTGTGGCTTTATTGTTTTGCACTAGGCATGAGAAGAAAAAAACATCTCTTTGCTACTTGAAGTGAAATGACTCCATAATGCATGTAAAATCCAGAATATATGTAAGAAGAAGAAATAAACATGTTAACCTTACCACAAGAAAAGTTGCTTAATTACTCTAAATGATTTAGCCTAGGGAAATATTAATACCAATACAAAGAGAGGTGTAATCTGAATTCCATTCTGCCCTGCACACCTTTCATAGATGTTAGCCTCTAGGCATAAAACCCAACAGGATTTCAGCATATGGGTAAAAAAAAAAAAAACACACACACCGCACCAGGGGAGTCTGAGCAAAACACTCTTCCGGGAGAATCTTTTTCTCCAACTTTAATTGCGAGGAATTAATTGGTGGAAACTTTTGTCCCTGACAAAAGCGGTCCCTGTTTCATTAACACCGTCATTAATAAAAGATGACGTTTCTTGTCTTTAATTAGAATTAGCAAAGGGGGAATTGAGTGAAAGGGAGAAAGAGAGAGAATGAGAGAGAGACAAAGAGGAAAATAAGAGGGCACTGGGGGGTTGGAGGGCAAGAAATAAATAGACGGGATGTGAAGGAATTACGGGAAGTAACTGAGAAAGAAAGTAAGGGACAATGAAAGAAAAATGAATCGGAATAGACAAAAAAAGCACAGCAGGTGCCAATAACTCATGGCTCTTGAGGCTTTGAAGTAGCTTACGCTCATTATTTCACACTGAGATACAAGATCAATCAATTGATCAATCTTTACATCTATTTATTATTCTGGCAGACCTATTGCTAAATGACTCACATTCCATATTAATACCATACCAACATGTTTGTGGAAAATTGTTTTATTAAGAAAAAGAAGAAGAAGGAGAGCACGTGGGTGTGTGGAACGTGTTAGCTGTGAGGTGTAGTGTAACTGTGGTTGACTGCCTTTTGACAGTGAGAAGAGATGAGACTTCAACCAGTTCCCTTTGCTGCTAACACTGAGCAATAAAGCCACATCTCATCTCGAACACACACACACACACACACACACACACACACACACACAGATACACACACACAGAATCCAATCTTTATCTGTGTTGCCAGTAGAAGAAAAGAAACTTTTAATTGAGTCATGATAAAAGCTATCTCTTTTCTTTTTTTTTTCTTCTTCTTCTCTTTTTCCCGTCACAGTGTTCAGTCCACCGTCTGGCTAAGTGAAGATAAGTGAAGACAGCATCATACTGAACGTGAAGTGGAGAGACACCCATAATCAGTTAAAGAGCTAAAAGCTAGTGCAGCCTGAAACTAAGATTTTGTACATTTTTTGCTAAAACATTAATTTAGTCTAGTTTTCTTCATTTAAAATGACTAACATTTACTTTTCATTGTGATTTATGGTATAAATGTATGTCATATATGTGTATGTCAATGTTAAAAAGGTTCTGCAAAATAAAACTAAAGTTAGCAAAGCCAAATAAAAACAACTGAAATAATTCAATATACTGAATAATGCAAAATACTGGACTAATTTCTGTAACAAAATAGATTCAAGCATTACCATGATGGAGCATTACAATATTCAGCTGTATGGCGGTGCACAGTGCATGAGGCAGGAGTGTATATACATTTTTTATTGGATAGTTGTCAGAGTACATCCCTTGTAAATGCCTACTTTGTTGTGATGAATTTATGTTCACTCTGTTTGCAAGGGGGAAAAAACAGCTGAAGATGTGAGTGCACCTCTGAATATGTGTGTATGTAAAGTGTGTTTGTGTCTTTGTGTACATGTGAGGGTGATGTCTGTGGATGCATCACTGGCTTTGTTCACCCTCCATCCTCTCCATGTTGAGTCTATCAGTGAGGGAACTTGTTGACCTTGAGACTCCCAGAGAACAATGAGCGAATGCCTGCTGTATGCTAAACAATCTGGAGGCGTATGGCTGTCTGTGTGTGTGTGTGTGTGTGTGTGTGTGTGTGTGTGTGTGTGTGTGTGAGTGAGAGAGAGAGAGAACGTTTGTGTGTTTCAACAGCAGATGACTATGTATTTTTAATACCTGCAGGTTGAGAGCGCACACACACACACACACACACACACACACACACACACACCTGGACTGACTTGTTTTGTTTGGGCACAGACAGTTTTCTATGTTTCTATTGTGGGTTTAAATATGCGATCTAATCTGTGATTTGTACCCACTGTGAGTGATGTTATGTACATTCCTGAATGCTGTTTTTGCTATCACTTATGTTTTCTGCTTTTTGTGCGTCTGAGTGCCCGTCTGACTACCATTCTATTGGTCCGTCTGCCCGATTATCTACAGAAATAGCATCAGGTGTCTTGGCGGTGATTCTTCAGTAGTTCTCTTTTCGCTAATGCTTTGCTCTATATTTATGAAGGCTCTAAATATGGCAATAAAAAGCATATAGGCTGAAAAACGGTTATGGATCCCCAGTGGTGGAGTTTCAATGTTTCTTTTTATGGTAGAAACACAAATGATGTGTGAGGTGGAAGCAATTAGAGACGGATGGAGGGCTGTACATGTCTGCTAGAGAGAAGAGGAGAAAAACAGAGATTTTTTTTTTTTTTTTTTAAACGCATACACACTCTCGCCAGCACATACTAATGCACAGGCACAAGCACCAGACACAGACACAGCTGCTGTTAAGGCCATTACAATGATTCAGACGTGCCTGTGGGAAATGGTATGAGTCACCTGCGAGTAGGGTTTCTGTTTGTCCACCAAGTCGAGCCTCTAGCTTTACCACTTCTGATAAATGCATTGACACAGCAGATATTTCTTGCGCGCATTCAAAGTATTGTGCTGTACATACTGAATACATTTGAAGCACTGCTTGCATGTAACAGGAGGGGGAAAAATTAAAAATGATAACCCATAGGATACTGTTTATTTCTTTCTTTATATGTGTGACAAAGATCATTACTTCAGTTTTTTCAGGGACAACAGAAGACAGAGGGTTTCAATAACACTCACAAAGAGCTCATATAAAACACACATGTGCTGTCATGTGCAATAATATGAGTCTAATCTATCATAGTTAGGTTCAGCAGGTTAACCAATCAACTCCTGAAACAAGGGAACCAATGAGATCCTGTATGCCACAATGCACAGTTGTCTCGGCTAGACAAGGCGGCCAAAGGCCTCATTTAGTAAATGAGACAGCAGGCTCAGCTAATTGTCATCTCCCTCTCTCTCTCTCACCCATTTTCCCTTCCTTGAAAGACAGCACAAGTATTACATTCAAAGACTTTCTTCTCCTGTTGTGACACGGCTTTTGTGGCCCTGTGCAAACTTGCCGCCGCTGAAATGAAGATAATTCTAAAGACTGGAAATGCAAACAAAAAAGGGGAAGCCCAGAAATAATTGAGGGAACCCGATAAGGAAATCATAGGCTATTTCTCTGTGTAGATTATAAACAGAGTGTGCCCTGAAATAGATGAGATGTCTCTTTTGACATGAGCATTGTTCCAATTATTGTTTTAAGCCCCGAATTAGAAAGTCAAACAGAGTGCTCAGTAGAGTGAGAAAGGGCTGCATACCAGGGATGGGCGCATACGCGTAATGATCTGCAAGGAATGGCCATGCTACTATAATGATACAAGCAATCAATCAAGCGTGAATTTTATTATTATCCATGTGCGATGGCCTCAACACAGCCCATAAAGTTGGTTTCAAATGAGCTCCAAGTGGAATCAACCTCATTCAAGGACAGGTTTGCGCAGCAGTAGGCGGGCAAACATGCACACTGCATGCATGTGAGTACACACAAACTCATGCAGAGATTGCAACACACAGCATCGTCAGTAATGTGCAATATATAACAAGTTCTTTTGTGTGACTGAGCACTGTAAATCTGGCAGCATGCCTACGACTTGCCACCATGCTCTGCTGTCACAGTGTACCAGCTGCCTGGCTCAGGGTGGTAAGAGATCTTTAATCACACACCCACAGTCTCTGGCAAATTACTGCCTGCTGACTGGAATTGATAAACCAATAGCCATAACAACGGGGGAGCCAAAGCCATCGGTGAAGCAGAACCACCTGGATGGAGCTGTAGAGGAAAGAAAAGGTCATAGTTAAGAAAACCTAATCTTAGAAATCTGTATTTCTCACGTCAACATGGAAAAAGCTGAAGAAAGATGAACCTCAACAGAGCAACATGACTTATGGCTGGCCTCTGGCTTTAGATCAGTGAAGCCACAATGATACAAAGGCACACAGAGCATGAGAGAAATACCCACGATGCTGCTGGTGAGATGTGGAGGTGTAGGGGAGAGAGAGAGAGATCACAGATGTGGGAAAAGTGAGGCAGGCTATCTGTAAGTTGCTGCAGCAGCTGCACAACCATACCCATACACTGTAAATTCCCTCTGTATGGGCAAAGACTGCAAACAAGAGTCTTGAGGATTGATCCTAATACACTAATGATGCTGCAGCTGTCACGGACTTATCACTCCTCACTCTCCCAACGCTCTTTCCACTGCTGCATGCACATCCCTCACGCTCCTTTGATCTCTCCTCAGACCTTCCTCCCTGCCTCCCTTCTTCTGTTTTTCAACCGCTCTCTCATTTCTTTTGACACATTGCACTGTGCGTTTCCTTCCTTTCCTGTTACAGGTAACTTTGTGCTTTGTTTTTATTTTTCTTCCTCATGGGGCAAGGATTAGGACTTACTCCTATTGCGCCTATGGACTTTTAATCATTCCTCTTTCTGTACAACTGGAAATACAATGTTGTCTCTATCTCTAACAATGTAGCTAAATATTATCCCTCCCCTTCCTGTCTCTCTTTCTAAAATGACATGTTTGCACACCTGCTGCTTGCTCTGCTTGAAAGATCCATCCACATTGCCGCTCTCTATCCTCCCACCTGTCTCCTTCCTTCAGAAGTTGCCTTCGCCAGTCTCACACAAGCAAAGAGGCAGCAGAAGTCCCCAAAATGTCCAATTGTTTATCACGGCCAAGTGTTTCATGCTCCTCCCGGGGTCCAATTTGTCTGGTGGCGCCTGGAGCAAAAGCTATGTCGTCTGCCTTGGCTCGCTGCACGGCGTGTAAGAACTCAAGATGGCAGTGTGCAACGAGCAACGGATGGCGTTTTCCTGTAGCGAGGTGTTCTCACTTTGATTCTCAATGGCAGATGTTGAGTGACACCTTTTGGGAACAAAGCCAGAGGAAACAGCGTCTCTGTACCAAGGCACATCAGTGGCGGCTGACAGTGACATGCCATGTGACTTTTGCTTCAGAAGAGCAGCTGAAGTCAAACCTGGTACGTCTTTTCTCCTGGATTTGTCCTGATGCATTAAATTCATTTACTGTAACAATGAAATGGGAGAGAAACGGCTACATTTCATCTCCAGCTCATGAGCAAAACTGAAAACAAAAACATACAGCGCTGTTGCAGAGCAGAGAGGACGAACCTGGGTAAAATGTCATCACACTGCTGTAATTAGTACAAAGAGCAGAGGCAGAATTCTGACTAAAATAATGGCGGTCTACAATTATCACTGGTGTCACAGACATACTATATCCCCAATCATTGAATATGAATATTTAATTTTATTAAAACCATTTCTTATTAACATTCAGCTCCAAGGCTAGCAAACGAGCCAATCGGGGTGTTTCATTCAGTAATCAATTTCTGCATATATGATCCAACATTGCTTTGATGTCACACTGTAGCCGTAGAACATGAAGACATTTTTGTTCCTAGGATGCAGTATTGAAATGAATTACTGCATCAAGCCAATTAGGGTTGACAGTCAACCAACTGTATGATATGAAAACAATGAAAGTGAGTAGTTATTTTTTAATGGCTTTGAGGCCAGATCAGGACACAACACACTGCCTGGTAGCCTGAATGCTCCCTGCTGAGGATATCAGTAATGGTTCCCTTTTAAGAGGAAGGGCTGGACGTACTTTAACGCAGAATGTTGGTTTCCAGTTCTCTCTTCACTGGTTCCAAATGAAATATTTAACTCTGCATACATACAGGACATTAAAGTGTAAACCGTGACTGGTTTTCAATCAGTCTTCAAGGACAAAAAGAAAAGTTGAAAGGAGCGCTGGCTGGCTACAAAGGACATTAAATGGCAGTCTAGGTTCTTTCATGGCGTCACTGACTTCCAGGAGTGACAGCATAGCTCCAGACTCAGAGGTTGGAGAAGTGACCTACAGATACCAGATGAGCTCTATAGTCTCTGAATGTATATTTGTATATTTATCTCAGGCCAGTTTAAAGCTGAGACATTGACCCAGCCCCCATCTGAATTCATTTTCTGATTTAATTAAAAAACTTGTCACAGTGTCGATATCAGTATGAGGAGGAGGGAGTAAATTGACAATTCCCCAGTGAATAATCAAAATAAAATTGGCACCATTCACAAATACCTGACTTAGGTTCCCCTGAAAAAAAACAGCACATAAGGAGAATTGACAAGTCACTTTATGAAAGAAGGGAACTGGTTGAAAGAAGTCGTTCATTAAAAAGGACTCGGAAAAGACATTCATGTCAGTCATAAACCCACTCCCAGGGGGTACAACAATTGATGTTTGAATGTTAGATAAAGCTGCCGGAGGATCAGATTTTATTGCATTGCTTTTTTGTTTATTGGGTGTTTTTTTATTTTTGTTTTTTT
The DNA here is from genome assembly GCA_008360985.2 of Macquaria ambigua. Lineage (NCBI taxonomy): Eukaryota > Metazoa > Chordata > Actinopteri > Centrarchiformes > Percichthyidae > Macquaria > Macquaria ambigua. Next base: position 257,577 of record VMKM01000279.1, on the reverse strand, counting down.
GTGCGTGTATTGTTGTTGATTTTGTTTGTCGATGTAGCCAGAAACCAAACACCGGATTATCTCAACAGATCATTATTCAGACAAATAAAGCAAAGGTGTATCCCAAAACTATACATTTTGAAAGCTAGACATAGAAATAATAACATGCTAGATGGATCTAGTGGAGTGCACAAACCTTTTGAAATACACAATGGAAGTGGAGCAGAATATCACAGTTTCTAGCAATTCCACCGGGATGAATAGAACGGACTAAAAGCCCATATTTTACTGAATAGGAATGGACTAGCAAATGTCATGCTGGGTCCTCTGTGAAATGTGAAATTATTAATGTTTTTCTAAGATTTGAATTCTCCTTTCACTGCTGTGAATGTAAGGAAGGAAAGAACTAAACCAAATAGGACATTCTCAGACACATTTATGGCAGGCAAACACCCCACAGCAGAGCTAATCTGAAGCAGACGCAGTATGAGGTCGATGCAGAATCCCTCACACAATGACTGACAATAAACTGACTGTACTTCATTAGTGTGGACTTCACGCAGCGAAGTATTCCAAGAAGCATTGCAGCCAATAAGAAAATGAAGAATTATGGGTGTTGAAGGCGAGCAAGAAGTTCCCCTGGCAGTCATGTGGAGTCTCCTACAGTAGGAAAGTATTTGGCGCTCACCCCTACCATAATCAGACATATCAGGCACTGCTGCACGCAGGGCCCGAGCTCCCAACTCCCAGTCAATTTGATATATTAAACAATTATTGAATATGCCACCAAACAAAACTCAGTGACACAAAGAGCTGTGTAAATCTCTGGCTGCTTCCCCTAAATTATGTATAAGTCAATGAATTATTCATAAAGAGGAAGTGGAAGAGGAAGACGGCGACGGCAAATAAGAAAAAAAAAAAGGAAGAGTTGAAAATAAAACAATGGACTGTAAATGGAACAAAGGGAGTAAAAATAAATGCTCTGTAAAAGGCAGAGTTGCGTCTGTTTGGTGGAAGCTCGTGAACTTGGCAAATCAGAATGAGTCAGTCAATTCAAATTGAGTCGGCTGTCATTCATGGATGAATGGAGGCTTATTATGATGATAACATTACGGTGACGGCTTGCATGCATGACGGATCAGCAGTCAGTGCAGTGTTACAGGATGATAATGTGATTGGCAGACAAAAAGTGAAGGCGAGAGAGATGGTGTTAGTGTGCAAGAGTGTATGTCTGCGTGTGTGTGTGTGTTAGTGGGGGCCATTGAGAGATATTTGTAGGACAGCAGTCTGCTGCCCATTCGCTGCGCCACAATGTCTTGCCTATATATAGCATATTACATGGGTCAGGAAGTAATCCTGAGCTCATTAGTGTAATCCCAGCTTTTACTGAATTCATTAGATAGATCTGAAACTAACAAGTGGCAAGTCTAGCAACTGGTAGAGAAGTCTATGAATGCTTGGTGATGTCCCAAGGTAACCCAACAGCCAGATTTTGGAAGGTGGCAAATATCAGAACACTCTGACTTTTGGTTTTTAAGCATGGCTGTGGAATGGGTCTGATTGCTGGCTATAGTTATGGCAACGCAGGTGCTCCAGGCAGCATGGGTTAGCTGAGCTGTCACTGGGCCCCTGCCTCACTAGAAACAGTGTTTTACATATAGATTGAATTACCTGGAACAGTTTTGCCCTATGTAAATGACCATTATGCTAATAGTGTGCAACAATACACATCCTGCCAGGCAGAGATGAGGCACAGAGTGTGTGTGTGTGTGTGTGTGTGTGTCAGCTGAAATGCATAAGTGTTCCTCTTCTTGAGCATTCTTGTTCAAGAACAACACTCAAAAAGCAAAACTCAGATGATAAAAACTGAAAGTAAAATTGCATCACATTAAATATCAAGCATAAGTTAAAAAAAAAAAGAATAGAGAGGGGATGTGGGACATCCCTTGCTAACCCCACAAACACACAGCGAGATAGAATCCAGACACACAGTACAACTAACAACGGCTTTGTTTCGACCACAAGGCTATAGGGAGATGAGATCATGACACACAGGGGACCGCAGAGAGAGAACAGGTGCAAAATACAAGGGTAGAGGACAGCTGCATGAGTGTGACTGATGAAGAATGTGGTCTGTATGAGGCGGTGAAGAAGAAAGAAAAAGAGGTGTACGGTGAATTAACACAGAATGAGAGATATGTGATTAGCTCATGCAGAAAAGAAGAAAAGGTGAAAAAGAAGGTGAAAAAAAATGTCCCTGGTCTGTTCAGAAGGTCAGAAGGTGTCACATTGTAATTCTATGAGCAAGGAGGGAAAGAGAGAGGTGGTGTATGCATGCTATACTATTTAAATGTCATGGTCATCCAGTTTCAGCCAGCAGAGAGAAGACAAAGGAGCAGAACCACTCCACTTGAGTTAAAAGAAGAAAAAGGAAACAGTGATCATTAGCTGAATGCCAGGCATTGGCTAATGAAGGGTGAACCAGAGCACAGAGCAGAGCAATGGGGAGCTGAGCTAGCTTTTACTGAGCATTTCTGGGAGCAAGGGCCGACGGATTCCTGCTGCCTGCTATTCTGGTCGGATTGGAGTGGTCTGAAGCACCCAGCAAGCTCATTGTGCCGAGGTTGTGGCAGGGGGTGAGAGACCACAAAAGAGATGCTTGTGCCACAGGGTATCAGGTTGCGAGGCTGAGGGTCACCATCTCTGGCCTCCTTCACGGGCTGCATTCCTCGGGCCAGGCTAATTCAAAGCATATCTGTTGCTGTTGTTCCCACTGCACAGCCTTCGGCGCTTCTTTTGCTGCTTTTTTGAACACCCTTTACTCCTATGTTGTCCTTTTCTTAGATTTGTGTTGGCTATGTTTCTGTTTGAACGTTTCCTCCTCGTATTGATCGTCTTATCTCTTTCATCTTTCACCAATGTCTATTTCCCTCTCACCAGTTTATCTTCTTAAATCACTGACTTCTTTTATATATCTGCTAACAACTCCTCTCAGCCTCTCTGTTTGTTTATTTGTGACCAACATATGTGGATAACTAATGGCTGGATTTGCATAAAGTTTACTGCACACATTCATGCTTTCAAGAAGAAACCTATTGATTTTGGTCACCCCTTCCCACACGACCACCACCAGACCAAAACTTGCCTTACATAACTATCCTATCATCTAGTGCAATGTTGACCATAAAAGTAACAGCTACTGCACCTGGGGAGATTATTAGGCCTTGGCACAGAGGTCTGCACTTGATTGAAGCTTCCCTTGTTCTTTCTGTTGCCTTTGGTCTTTCATGTCTTGCCAAACAGATTGACCAAGGATGCCAAAAAATATCCCCCGGACTCAATCAGATACCCTGCCAGAAAAACATTTATTTGTGTGCCATCCTTAACAGTGATCTTCCTGTTTACACCCGTAACAACATATAATAATGACCATAAAACAGGACACAAACACAGTTTTGCTTCTCTAGGGCACAATCAACCCTATAGGACTCCAATGTCCCCATTCGGTGAAGATTCGCCATTCAACAGAGATAACAATAGAAATGTATTTATCACATTGTGCGCTGATTAATTTTCACAGGGCTGGTGCCGTGTTAAACAGTAAACTGAGACACCCATGTTCAAAGCTGTCTAGGCTGTCTAGCATGCCAGAATTCTGCCCATGTATCCTGAGTGTGTAATTACTGTAATGTCTCTAATTGCACACTTGTCGATTAAACCTGCATTCTCCTTCACAGTGACCCTGACAACCAGGTGACCAAAGTTAAAGTATGTGCTATGTCTTATATCACCTTTTTACCCAGTTTGATGTGAAGGGCTTGATAGAAAGACAGAATGATATTAATACAGAAGTGGAAAGTTCAAGTGCTCTCTGGTTAATTATAAGCCAAGAATAAACGCATGTTAGTATTTAGCATTTCTCATATGCATTAAGGCAAAGCACCACTCTGTGCATGTGGTCATCTCCACAGCCAAGCAGGCGGCTGTAGGTTTAAATGGATTATTAGGCTGGTTGAAATGATTATGTCTAGATGAGGTTATAAAAAGTTATCCTTGTTCAAACATCGACGTTTCTGTTTTTAACACCAATGCTGTGCTGAATGTACTGAAAGGCAGCTGTAATTAAAGTAAATACGTTTGTTCTTTCTGTTTAAATAGTAACTCCCTTTTCCACTGCTCCTGATATCACAGCATCAAGAGCCAACTCTCACTCACTCACTCACTCACTCACTCACACACTCACTCACACACTCCTGTTCTGGAAATGTCACATTTCTCCTAAACTATGCACCAAAAAACAAAGAAAAAGTTTGGTGACTTTGAGGTAAAAAAATAGGCCATGCAGTAATTGTGCTTCATTCCAAAATAGAACACCCATTATATGTTGCCATTTATGTAATAATATATATGTTCAATGCTTGGTTCAGTAGGTATTGACTGGGCTGCATAAATTCTTGAGTGGACGCTTCCCAGAGTTGGAACTTCCTAAAATATATACACATATCTAAAAATACAAATAAGATCTATGTGCAATTGCCCAACGACAACATGAACTGTGTGGGACTCCTGCATGGAGGTTAAAGAGTAACAAAGGTCAGCAGTGCTCGGCTGGTAATTGATTGTGTTGGGGCCAGAGTAGCAACATTCCTGTCCAGTTGCACACTGCTGAAGCAAAGAAAGGCAGGTCGGAAATCACTAATAAAAGGTCTGGGTCAAGCTACTGGGAGCTGACCACATGAAACATATACATTGAGTGCACACTGGCCATGGGACAGGAATCAATAAGAGAGAAAGAGGGGCTACATATAAAATACAAAGTAGCTTGAGCAATGCATTCTTTTCAAGAGCATTCCTAATGAAACACATTCTTGTGACACATCAATTAACGTGACTGCTTGTGCAAGGCGCGACAATTCTGCCAATTTGTTAAGTGCTTGTTTGTAATTTTTCATGCATAATGTACTGTATAAAAACAATAATCCTTGTTCTCACCCATCACAGTGCTACAGGAACGGTTTGTAGTTGTATCTGGAACCTTAAAAAAGTTACCACACGTTTCACTTCAACTAGAAATTAGCCAAATGGATCAAAATGTGTTTCCAACCTCTCTGCGGATCAGAGGCTTCTCTTTGAAGTGGATAACGAAGCCTTGAAACGGTTGTAGAAATGCTCAAACGGCCCCCCTGACAGCTTTTTTGATTGATTTTTCATTTGTCCCAGATATTTCATTTCATTCCATTCTGAGTCTTCAAATGATTAAACAATATTATTCTCTCTGTATTTCTTTTTGTTTCTTGCTTTCTTTAAACTTTGCGTGTTTACACAGCTTTAGCAGAGAGATGACAGCGAGCGACAGCTCACATAAAAACTGTGTTGTCCCAATTTTTGTCTGATAAAATGTTTTAATTTAACTTCGCTCATTAGAAAAGCGTCAGGGTGATAAATAAATGTGGCTTGCTCGACACAAGAGTAATTTACATGAGGATATTAATAGATTCATCATCCAGGCTTAAGCACATCAATTATGAAAGGCCTGTAACCTGAGAAAAGTAAAAAAGAGCCCCATTGAAATGTTGATGAGAAATATAATTACTGCAAGTACAGCTGAGGCAAAACAAACACATTAACAATAGGTTATAAACACTGAATAATGAAATCAAATTATGTATAAATAAATATGTTTATTTATGGACATAATGTTTCATAAGCACTCAGGAGTAATTAGTAGCTGCTTTCTAGTGTTTCGATTAATCATGCAGTGTACATTTGGGAATTCATATTTTATCAGTGAGACATGTTGTGTTTGCTAAACTGGTTCAGTGACTTCTATTGACAGTTTTATATTTTATTGATGTCAAACTATAGTGCAACTACACTAAACAACACCACAAGAGGGTCTAATCAAGACAAAAGAAATCTAAACCAGTTTCTGATTGTTATTTAAATTTCTAAATCATATTTTATCTTGCTATCACTGAAAAACCAGCCGTCTTTGTCTGTCCATTGGCAATGTAATTTGTGGGTTTAACAAAGCGATTATGACCGTCAGCAGAAAGTGAGTAGCGGCTGATTTATATCTCCTCAGGCTAGAGAGGACTTCATGATCGCTGCTTCCAGTTGTAGAGAACTCACTGCCCAGGCAGCAGTAACACGAAGATTTACATTTCAAAAGCATGTCTCTTCAAACCATGTTTAACCCTGAGCCCCTAAAAAAGCAATCCAAGCTGGAATCCAACTTTGCCGTTTCCCTGATGAAATACAGGCGCCGTGTTAAGGTGGGATTTCAACTGCATTCCACATAGTAAATGAATAAACTGAAGGAGCACCTGAGTAAATTTGGTCAAGAATTGCCTTTCCAGAGGAGGAGCTGCTTAAGGGATTAGTTATGTTTGAAGAGAAAACACAAATGTACCAACAGGAAACATCTGTGTCAGAGAGTGTGACCTCCTGAACATGAGGGGCCACGGCCCCGGTGGTGCAGCAGAGCTCTTTGGGCCATGTGGTGCTAGCGAGGCCTTGGGCCCACAGGGACGACCGCTTGGCCTTGGGACTGAGGGAAAACCTCCATCAAGGGTATCAGGTGACTGAAGTGTGAGGAATGAGGGGATGGAGGGAAGGCACAAGGGGAATAGAAGGAAGCCATGGAGGAATGAACAGCAGAATGGAGGAATGGTTGATTGGGTTAGCGTGGAATATGGGTTGTGGGTTTAATGGAATGACATACATGCATCAGATGACGGCTATGGGTCTGGAATTTTTAGCCTGTGAAAGAAGTCACGCAGACTATAAGTAAAATGAGACGGCCTTTGTGACTGCGATTATGGGATCACATGGGGGGGAGCAGATCAGACGCACAAGAGCCACATTAATGCCCCAGCTGTTGCGACAGGAATAGGCTGTGGATGACAAGCACAGGCTGCTCTGGGCTCCAAGATGGCCCCCGAAAACACGCCAGAGACGGACAGAGGTAAGTCTCAATGGTGCCTGTCTCTGGGCGCCATCCCACCCCCAGTCCATCCATCCTGTCTCAATACCCAGTTGGCACTTGATGCCACATGAGGCCTGATGTTGACTCTCGTGAAGTGGGCCAGTGAAGTCCCCAGAGATCCACTGTTCAAAGTGCTTCACGTGTGTCTGCTTCACCCACGCTATGGACACATCCCCATCTATTACAGTACAGGCCCTGGTATTTAAATGGAGAGGGTTACAGCTTGCTTGTGGTACTGTTAGATAGGCGACCTACTTAGGAAAAGGACAGCACAGGAAAACTGGATTTTGAATAAATTGAGGCTATAGAATACTGAATCAAATGTGTGACCAAGTTGCCACGGAAATTGTGCCCTAGTGGAGAAGATTATATGGGGGGGGGGGGAGTGTAGAGAAGGAAGAGGCATAGAAAAAATTGGCAACCTATCGTGGAAGTGCCACGAAAAAATAATACATTGAGAATAAATGATTTCTGTCTTGTGTAAATTCCAGGTGACAGGAGCTCATTTGGTTCCCTGGAGCCTATGAATTCATAATGCCTCTCACGCGCACCTCTAGATGTCAGGAGTGTGAGGAGAAAATAGCCAATTTCAGCCAATACTACCCTCCTGCAGACACAGTCTATATCTACCTATCCTTCTCTCGCACACACCCGACACAACCACCGCTCTCTGCCAATTCTCATTCCTCCCTTCAAAAAAAAAGAAAAAAAGAAAAAAAACGCCTAAATTCGGCATACTCTTTAATCCCTTTTTGGAACGGGATAGCATTTACAAGTCAAGTTATGAGGGACTTTTATCAGCGGTGGCATAGAGAAAGTCGACACACTAATTCTTAGTAGTTTATGAAAGTTGTCTCTGCTGTCGGGTGCTGTGTGTATGCCTGTCTTCATAGAGCTTTCAATGGCAAGAGCCTCCTGAGAGGGGTGGGGTAAAAAAGATAGAACCTGAAGTTCACACGTCAACCATTTTTTTAGGATAAGCATGCTGGGAAAAAGCCTACTTAATTCCCTTTTTGCATCATCAATCTCTCTGACTTCTTTTTCCTTATGTGTGATGTTTTTTTTTCTTTTCCCTGTCACTTTCATGTGTGCCCTCCATCTTTCTCTCTCTTTCTCCTTTTTTTCCTCCCCTCCCCCTGATGCTCTCGCATGGATGAACAGCTGGTATAACTCTTAGTTTGTGTGTGTGTGTGTGTGTATGCGAGTGGATGTTTTGTATGTGACTGTGTGCATGTGTGTATTTTTTGACTTGTTGGAGAGTCAGTGTAAGCGAGTCATTGGTGAGAGATGAGAGGAAGGTTTTGTGGGCATGCATGTGCATACAGTAAATATGTTGAAACATCTCATCTGCCCCAAAGAGCCTCGTGTCTCCAGGGATGTGCTCTCCCCTCTCTCCCGCTCTCTTCAACAGAGCCTTGCAAATGCGGCTGTCACTCCTGATCTACTTCCAGCAAAGGGGAGCTTGCCTTTCTTTGATATACTGTTGTGCTTAAATTCCTCCCTTTAAATACCTTTGACCAGGCAGTCACAAAAACAGGGCCAATGACATGCAGCAAAGGTGTCTGAGCAGACGGGCACTGCAAGGCTTCCATATAGGCTGGTTGTAAAATAGGAGCAGCAGGGGGTTTGATGGAATGCTGTTTGATATTCAACAGGGTGAATTTTAATACTACAACATCTAGGTTATAAGATATGTGTGTCTAGGCAGAAGGAGACACGTGAAGAGGGTGTAAAATGCTCATGTATTAGCATGTTAAGCCCATGCTCTGAGGACATGTAAAATAAGCGCGGTGAGAGTTTACACAAGAGAAAGTGCAGCAGCTCGAAGCACTCTCCATCCTTCTTTCTGCCCACTGCATGCAGGCAGGGTGGGCCACACCCAGTCCAGCGCCAGACAGGCAGTCTGCCCTGACTTTGTGGTCTAGCTGCCTGACTATATATGGAGATGAAATAGCAGGGTTGAGCCTTCACCCCCTTGTAAGGCCTTCGGGGCAGAGGCCTCAAAAACCAACCGAAACCTTAAAACAGCTTGTAAAAAGCCACTTCCTCTGAGCCAGGATGATTTTAGTCCAGAACAATGCAACAATGCAAAATGAATGAAAAACCAGGAATGAATAATCTGCTATACTTAGCAGCTGACACACTAAGTATAACCCTAACCCTTTCTTCTCGTCATTTATATTGTATAATAGAGACACTAACACCCATCTACGACATAAAAAGATTCCTCATATTTTTCCTTCAAAATCACATCTCTACTATTAAAGAGATTTCAGTAAAGGGGCCCTAGTGGTATTGGGTACTACTGAACTAATCGGCAGATCAGCCGCGTCAGCATATGCATTCAGTTCCTTAAATCAGTTTACAATGATGAATGGCCCTCATTTAGCCCCACAGCTGGCCTAGTGCTGAGTGCTGTCCCTGTGTTTGCGTTTGTCTCTGTCTCAGCAGTTGGAAAGTTGTTTTCTACCAGGCAGTGGCTGTGTGATGTGGCCAGAGACTGACGGGAAAATAAAAGGTGAAGGGAAGGCAAAAGAAAATTGCCCTACACAAGAGTAACTACACATGGTCAGGTCAGGCCATGTTAAGACTTTCTGCTGTATGGAGGATAAGCAGTAAGCGCTCTGGAAAAGCTGTGCCAGCAGTCCACCTGTAGCCTGTAAAAAATAACTTATGGGCCAGTGGCGGTTTGGCGAGTAGAGGAAAAGAAATATGTGTGGCCTGAAGGTTGCACCAGAGAACCCAGCTTAACTGCCTTCACAGCCCCCCATCCAGTGAGTCACCGTTATGTCAGCCTGCACCAAAAAGCTTAAAGTTAACAAGCCAGAATAAGAGCACACTCTTGTCTGAGCTCTGAGAGACAATACACTGATGATTAGGATCCCCATGCAAACGACAAAACACGAGTGAAGAAAGCATCTACACTTGATTGAACCATGTCGGCACCTCTGCAGGTTATAAAGCGAGGATTTCTGATGCTTATCACAAGGCATTTTGTTATAATCGCGCTGCAGTCAGCTGTTTCTCTCCGCTGTTTATCTATCAATAATGAGGGGCTCAGCAGCCGCAATCACAGAGACTCTGATTGTGTTCGTGTGAAATACAAGAGGTCTTTGTTGGTTGGATCAGGTTGAATCACATTAGGGATTTTCATAAAAGCCTTTGACATCTGGACCAGTGGCAGTGGGCCTTTGTCTGTGCCTCCAATTTGAGTAATGGGCTCTCACACTGTTCCAGAATAGCATAGCAGCACAGTCCACATGGATGACTATCTGTTGTCAGCACCAAACCATGAGGCTCGTTCAGTCTAATATGTAACTAGAAACAAATGATTCAACCTGCTCATTAACTATTGGGCCTTTTCTCAGGAATGAGAAAATTCAATTGGTCCCCCAGTGCGTATCTGTGTCTGCATGAATCTTAATATTGTTGGAGTCTTACACTGATTTTGGCTCCATGAAGCCACATTTGTGTAATGAAAAGATGTAGTACAGTTGGAAGGACAAATCTGTTATTCAGGGTAAATGTGTTAAGTTTGTATTCATCTTCTATTGTTCGATAGAGAAAGGATAGCACTCTGTAAGAGGGCAATGTCTGCATCAACATTCAGCCATAGACCATGGTTTCTCATCCTTTGAACTTCCACATCAGTCATTAAAAAACCTCCTGACATTTAGATTCCACATAGTTAACAAAGTAACAGCACTGCTTTTATACCAGTTACTTTCTCCTTGAAAATAAGGTTAAAAAAAACGTTATTCAAACAAGAGCATGTGCATGAATCCACAGAAAATCACTTTACCTTGCCCTCTCCAATTCAATAAAACCATCTTGATGAAGATCTGTGATCAATAGAGCCACTTAGCATGTGATTGAGTAAGGTACACTTGGTCTCTCTCAGTCTCTGGCGCTGTTTTATTTTTATTTTTTTCACTTTCACTGACCATCCCTCCAACACACAAACACAGTACCGCCCACACGCTTGCACATAAAATCCGACACGTACACATTTGAAATTTCACACCTCTGTCAAATGCTGTTGCAGTAAGATGCAGTAACACTGCTTCCATGTTACAAGGTCCACTAGTTTTCATTCCAGTTCGGTGCTTAATCGCTCATCACCGCGGTCATTGGGGTGTAAAGCTGTCCCATCGCCACTGTGTCTGAGGCAGAGTCACTAATTGAAAGGTATCGTTTAATGCTGCATGGTTTTGCACTCAAGGGCTGGAAATATCTCCTCCATGCACTCCACCTCATGTCAAGGCAACAAGACTGCAGGGGGTCGAGCGATTAATTGCTGCAATGGATCACACAAATATGATGCCACTGTACATAAAAAAAAACAATCGACCTTTGTAAGGATGCAGATATATTAAGACTCCAAACTGTGACAAAACCAAAGACACACTAAAGGGGGGTCTAGACGCATTTACCCCCATGTATTTTTTTTTTTTTGACAAAAACATAAAAACAAACTTTTAATGTCTGGTTAATGTCTCTAAAAGGGGCAAAAGGGCAACTTTGGTTTAAAGGAAGAAGATGAAAGAGGGTGGAATAAAATGTGACTGCATGTAACTATAACTTTGGGTGACTGTCATTTATTAGCTTCAGTTGAAGGATTATGTGCCCCTCATGAGTTGACACAAACTTTACGACCCTCGAGTTTATGAGCCACTTACAAACTTGCATTTTGGCCAAGCTAGAATGAGGAGTTTTCATAGTTTTTTTCCCCTCCTGCCCAAAGTAACAATTTGGAGATAAAAGGTCTTCATTCAAGCACAGCTGGGTATTAATTGCATCCCTTTCATGAACATTATTGCTTTGACTCATGAAGTTGCTTCAACAAATATTTGCACATCATGCACAAGCAGCAGAACAGCTAGTGGAGAAATCAAACACTCACCATTCTGCCTGTCAAAGGCCTGTCAAATCATGTCGCCCCTTGTGGTATCATTTGGTACAGCCATATATTATACAGCTATCCAAGTTGCCCTGTCTCCACTAATGAGATTGAGAATTTTTGGGGGAATCTTTTGAGAATTGAGGGTTGATATGCATTCTTCTCTTATTAAAACATGATATTGTTATTTGTTTCCACCGTCTTACCCTCTGTCTCCCAAGCTCAGGCCTCCATTCACCCCTCTATCCTCCTAATAACATGTTGCAAATTTCACCTCTTTTTTATTATTTACAGGATTAAATTCAATCTTGCCCAGTCTTCAGTGCAATAATCTTGTTTGTATTTTAATTAAACAGTATTGAGCTGGAAGACCCTCCCTAAGCCTCGACACCTCCCCTGCCGCTTGCACAGTCCACCAGGAGCAATCCAGACCTGCCAAACCTGCAACTCCCCCTACCCCCAATCCTTCTTTAATGCATCTCAGTCTGTGTGTACAAATCCTGCCAGCTATTGGGACAACACTGCAGGAGCCCAGTGTAATCTGTTGGGGCATGACCTACCACAGAGGTCTAACAGCTCAACTATATTGATTTCCCTTACATTCAATGTGTCTTACGCTGCAGCAAATATCCAGTCACTGCTGCATGATGCTCTAACCCAGCATCCCTGTGTGATTCAAGTTACCACATGCATACACATAGTGTAATTAATACATTAGCACTAACACATACAGGTATTTCTGCTTGCCATAACTGAAGTGTGACAGACAGAGTACAGGTGTTTCTTTCAATCTAGTCATGTCATGTTCATGGGACCATAACCTATCTCCATACTCTTGAACAGCCGGTTTCACTATACTGATTGATGGCTTCACCAAATAAAGGGTTATGCAGATGTTAGGCAGATGTTCAGATTCTCCATGTGGTTGGAAAAAAATCATCTAGAGAGCCGTTATATGGCCTAAAAATGGCAGCATCTGTTGCCGTGAGCTTGTTATTCATTAATTTTAATTTATCCTCTTGACACCTTGGATTAGATCTCAAAATGTTTGTCAGCTACGTTGTGATGAAACAATCTCTGTTGCTTTTGTGACAACTCGCACAGATGCTTTTTGCTGATATCTCACTGTGTTTAAGACATTGTGAGTAATTTTCTGTGACACTAGATCCAAAACACCAGTTCTAACCATAGCAACAGTGCTGCAGGAGAAAGAGACGCCGCCATGTTAAGATGACAGGAACTTTTGATGGAGGAGGAAAGCCAGGGAGCTTTCTGATTGGGTAAGAGGCTGCTCTATGATGTTGGGCCCCTCATCCATAAACAAATATGTGCTCCAGTTTAAGATGCATCTTTGCCTTGTGAGGGGAAACTTCTGGAGTGCTAAGCACAATGGGAGCAGATCGCACCAAAGGCCTAATCTTCAGATGCTCTCCAGAGAACAATCTCTTTCTTTTCTCACTTTCAGAACTAGTTTCTGCTCCCCCATGCTGTACCCAAGTGAAATTAAGAAAGAGAAAATCATTGTAGGTAATAAATAGAATTTCCAACACAAACTGAATGGAGCATTACTGTTTGAGATTATGATTTCTAATCAAGCGCCAAACCATTTTGGCATATTTGTACATATTTGGGCACAACAATGCACACAAAACATCTGTCAAAAGCCTGTTGATGAGCCTGACAGATGTGTATCCCAGAATTTAGCTATCCAAAAATTCAGAAACCAGTGTTTGACTGAACAAGCCTTTTTGATCAGGTTTACAAATAGAGGTTTGAACCATTCAAAAAGGATTTTTTGTGTGTGTGTGTGTGTGGTCTGTCAGTGTTAGACTGGCCTTCTGACTGACACTCAGGCTGATTATTGACAACAATCCATCCCACTGCCACTGTTTCACAAATGATGAAATGTTGTTTGATTCAAGGCAATTCCAGTGAGACATATTTGTCAGTATGAATGACATCAAAAGGTCTCATTCAAAAAGAGATATAGAGGGGTGTGTTCTCTTGTGCTTCTATATTTGTGAGGACCAATTCTAGATAATGAGAAAGAGGACATTTTTTAAATGTGAGGACATTTTGGCCAGTCCTCACTTCTTCAAAAGGTTGTTCCAGGGTTAAGACTTGATTTTAGAGTTAAGGTTAGGCTGGGACATGAGGCTATAATGACCTGAATGTGATGAACTGTGATGGACGGCTAGCTCTGCTAGCTCTGCTAGCTCTGCTCCTGGTAAATCTGGTCTTCCAGGTTTTCTTTTGCCTTTGTCCAACTCAGCACAACCTTTGGGATGGGATCTGCCAGCCATCTCAGTCATCTCTGCCTTATTTCAGGGATGATGTTCTTGCTTTTGTTTTTGCTGTACAATTACAAGGTTGTTATCTTGTTAGGCCAGAAGAGGCCACATTATTATTTTTTTTTATTTTTTTTATTTATTTATTTTATTTATTTATTTAATGTGAATTTCTCTTGGAGATCAATAAAGTATCTATCTATCCATCTATCATGTCCTTCTCAGGCATCCCTTGTGGAATGCCTAAATCCTTGAGATATCAGGTTTGGTTTCCAGCCATACTTTTTGGTTTCCATTCAGAACCATAAATTGGGATGGACTTGACACTGCTGTTATATAAATCTTTGTTTTTAGGTTGTATTGCTTAGACTTTTAGATGTTGTGTGGAGTTGGGAAAACGCACTCTGGGCTTTCAGAATCTTGCCTCTCATCTTGACTCAAATACAAATGTGTGTGCGTGTATGTTGCACATGCAAGTGGAAGTTCAAAAGGGTGTAATGTATGTGCTCAGGCTCGTGGACTCAACCACTGCAGAATAGTAATAGAAGGAAGGCAGGTTATTCAAGATGAAATTTGATGACAGTGTGGTATACTGTAAGCCTGATTGTAGACCTTTACTTCACAATCCTGCTAATTTTCACGGTGGCTGTCAATCAGTCAGCTAATACGAGAGCTTGTTATGTATTTGTGAGTCCCTGAGCAGAATCAAACTGCAACAAATATGCTCGTTAGGCAACGATCGCTACATCGATTTAACAGTGACACAAAGGTCAATTTAGCACACTTAGTGACAGCTTACCTTGAAGCAATTTGTCACCTACTGCAGGGGTTCTCAACCTTTTGTAACTTACAGCCTACTTCTGATTGTTAAAACATTTCCGAGGACCACCTTCCCAAAGCACTAGGCAAAACAAGCTCCTCTGCGATCATAAAGGGTTTCTTGCTACGTGCTACACGAGCAGCAACCATATAGCTAGCTTTCAAAGTGGCTTTTGACTGAGTTGTTAATGTTGTGACGGCTTTCTGTTGTGCCTGAAGCACCTCCCTTTTCCTTAGGAAATATTCTTTTGGCTTCCAACACATCCCGGGTGCTTTGTGTTTAAGTGTCTCTGGAGCTTCGATGGTTTTAGCGCCTCATTTGACAGGATTTCACCACATTCAACACACTGTGCTTTGCACTGCCTGCCATTAGGAATCCAAATTTAATGGATTATTTCCTCACCACATGCTTTGGAGCTTTTACTAGCGCAGGGTTGTCTCCCCACATCACTTTTTTTGTTTCAAAAACCGATCCATTTTGTGTCACTGCATCCGAGGGAACGTTAGCTAGCTAACAGTGACAAAACACGTTTGTCTTTACCTGATGATGTGTCATGACTGGCTGGTGATATTCAAATGTAACTGGTCACTGAAATTATGGATTTTAATTTGATGTTTTTTATTCATGTGAATTCTTGAGCACATTTAGATAACTAGCTTTGTAAATGCTGTTCTGTCTGAACTTCTACGTTAGACAGCAAATACGCTACATTCATTTGGAGAATATATATGTTCTTTGCTGTATATTATTTCTGCCTGAGATAACCTCCTGAGGAGAAAACAAAAAGGAATACGGAGAGCAACTGGGGATGGCTCTGTGAAGATGCTTTTTCTGTTCTGGCCCAGCATGTGCTCAGCCCACTGTGCCATTACTGCTTTTTCCTGCAGGTGCAAACTAAGGTCTGACAATAAACTGCAAAACGATAAATAAGCATTTCCAAATGGAAGCTTTAGATCATTACTGTTTTTAGAGATAAACGATCCTCACATCCTTACATTTTTTGCAATAAAATGGCGGTCGTTTGATGGGGATTGAAATTAATAATCACTCCTGTGAGAAAAAGAATGTTCTGGGATATGATCAGTGAGGAAAACAACAAACACCACTTGTTCAGCCCACAGGCTTACAGTGAAATATCTTCACAAATTTCACAAACTCTACTGTTTTCCTACTGTTCGAGACTAATACTGCAGATCCTAATTTTAAAAAAGGGAGATAGGGAGGACTACATCAATATAATTGACCCTGAAATGGAGCTGAAACACTGTGGACAGTTTTATTCAGTACTGCATTGATTGGCTGCAAAATTCAGCATCCTCTCACAAAACGCACCATTTTGTTCACCCGTTGAAGCATTAGGATTTTTCAATACCTGGAATGCCAGAAACAGACATTTAGGCCGTGGTTCTTGACAACAACTCCATTAAGAGACAAAGAAAAAAGAAAGTGGGCAAAAGCAGCATGCCATCAGAATGAAAAGGCACTGCAGAAATCTGGATTGTGGATGTTTCCATCACACACAGAGCTGCAAGGCCTCCTGAAGGATCCGAGAGGAAACGTCGCCTGACATCAAAAATGGGAGTGCTTGATGTGTTCTTCACATCTGTCCACTCCATATGGAATTCAGAGAGTTTCCCTGCCATCGGAGGTCTCTCTGTACATTTTGAGAAGGAGAACACAACCCTGCTTCAGTTTACAGAAAGAGGTGATCGAGTTGGGAAGGAGTTGCACCTTTTAGTTTAAATTCGGCAGCAGTTACTCAAACAAATATCTTCATCATTTAGTGTGACAGGACGATCATGACGAAATGACCGTGGTTTTATATAGTGAATTATATCACACCCTAACGCAGGTGGTAGATAGTGAGGTTGGGCTTCTAGAGCTTGCTAACAAGCCTCCCTAATCCCTGTGATCCCACCTATTCTTCCTCAGTCAGCTGTTTTCACTGCTCTGCTGACAGCCCAACTACTGTACTGTCCTGATTTCTCTCTCTTCCTCTCTATGTCTCTATCTCTTTCTCATACGTTATCAGCTTACACAAAGCCAGCCAGACCAGTGACCTCTGACCTCTGGCATTGACTGCTTTAAACCCCAGGGTGAAGATCTCTGAGCCTTCTCTGAATAAACTACTCCTGAAAGCACATATGTGGGGTCTTAATGCTGAGGAGCAAGTGAGAACATCTTCAGTTCATCCTCATCTGCATCTTTATTCTGATTTTAATGCGGTACTGCAAGCGTGTCAGAGCCAAAGAGGATTTTGTCATTGTCATATCACATGGTTGAACAGACTGTGGGAGTGGCACCTGCCACCTCACTGGAGGTGAGTTATCTGGCTGAGGAGGAAAGATGGGAAAACAGCCTAATGAATTCTGTTCAGTGAGTCCCCTTGAGTTAGAAAGCAAGAACAAAGCAGAATGCGCGGCAGGGTGTTGGCTGGAGAGTGATATGAAGAAAGAGGAGAGAAAAAAGATGAAGGAAGGAAGAGAGGCCTGTGGGCTTGGAGGAACCTTCAGGGTTGACTGTGGGCCCATCTTTAATTGGCAGGCCGGTGTGCGCCTGGATGACCACCAAGCAGGACTAGCAGAGATGACCAGAGGGCAGAGTAGGCACGCCACCACATGGCACTAGCTTCCTCCCACAAGCTTAGTCCTAGCCCTTCCGGAGTCTTCCCACAATCCCACAGGCAATTCCATCTGCTTCTGTTGTTCCTCTGCTCTCATTAAGGAGGGCTGGCTGGGGCAGCGGCACCACAAAATACACCCAGACAGGACAGGTGCCAAGCCCTGCAAATATGCCGTACATGGCAATGCATCTCCTTGACCCAGTAGGGTAATATCCAACTCTAAATAAGCCTCAGGTTACAGTAGCTATCATAATGGGCTGGATAGATTCAGCATCCCTACTGGTGTAGATTCTAAAGGACATGAGAGATTTAATATAACATACTGAAACTTTTATGAAATTACCCAAACTTGACATGCAAAGTACTGAAAATATGAAGAACTTTATGACATAGAAGATTAGGTGGAATCCTTTTTTCCCCGTATTTTATATCCACTGCTTCAGCATGAAAAACAATACAGATTTTATTGTACTATATTGCAATGGTGTGGTAAAACTTTAAAGGTTTTAGACAAAGAAGGCAGTGTTCTCCAGTGAAATGAACCTTGAAGGCAGTTAAAATAACTGAAATGGACGTTGCTGGCGTCATCCAAACAAAACAGAACAAAAACCGCTGGTGTAACTTCCCACTTCCCTCCCCATCCTGAGGAGTCCGTGTGTACATTCCCCTGCCACAAACACAGCTCTTTGG
The DNA here is from genome assembly GCA_008360985.2 of Macquaria ambigua. NCBI lineage: Eukaryota > Metazoa > Chordata > Actinopteri > Centrarchiformes > Percichthyidae > Macquaria > Macquaria ambigua. Next base: position 239,289 of record VMKM01000279.1, on the reverse strand, counting down.
TCCAGGGCTTGGTGACCATCTATTATCAAGTGTTTATTTAACTCACTGAGAAGAGGAGACAGTTAAGTGACGTTAAAAAAAAGACTTAAGATCTGATGACTGAAATCGCAATGACATTTTCACAGCAACTGTTTGACTCTTTTAATCCATTGCTGAGGAGAAACATGCATACTAATCTTAGGAGCTCAATGCAGGTGTTTGATGAGCTGAGCAGAAGCGTAATTATATCATAAAAATGTCAGCCTGGGCAATCGTTTTATAGTATAGTTTATATAATTATATCATGACAGAATTCTCATATTGATTGACAGTAAAATGTTAAAAGGTAAAACACTACAAAAACATTGGATGAATATAACAGACTTTTTAAACCATATTAAATATATTAGTAAATATTGTAATATATCGATAATGAGATCATGCTGTGATAATTACAGGCTGTAATAAATCCATGCATCCCTCTCTCTGTCCCTCTGGAGGAAGGCCTGCTAGGTCGTATCGATTGCTTTCCTTATTGATGCTATTGATCAATTGACATTTACATTGCATCTGTAAACTGGCAAACTGTGCACTTATTGTGGTCATTGATGATGGTTACATATGTTTCGCTGATGTCTTGTTCTTATCTCGTCTCAAGGTAAACTTTTAGCAGTATTGGCTGGCAACAAAGTACTGATTATTTTATGTTAATTTTGCATGTACTGACATGCCTTTAGACCTGTTTCAGTATCTGACAGGTACACAGTCTTGAGATGAATTAAAATCCCTGAATCTTTATGCTGCCATAATAAAACTCTATAATTAAACAAAAGGGGCAGACAGCCTTAGAACTGTCGGCCCGGTTCGAGCTGAGGAGGCATAATTATTCAATTGTTTCTCAGAGATTTGTGTTGCTCACCCCCCACTTGTTAAATGTATCTAAGACAAATGAATCTGCTTCGCAGGGCTCCATCTCATGAATGAATAACAATGTTAATCAGTGAGGGCTTTGTTCCTCTGCACTGCATGCTGAACAAGTGCAGCTAGCTCACCTGACCCCTCTATCAAATCGACACAATACCGTCCCTAATTCTTTGACTGTGGGCACTTCCTCCATGAAAATGAATTCACCTGTATCAAAAATACCATGAAACCAGGGTTTTAATCGCGCAGTGTGCGGATTGTACAAACTCCTCTCTCGAGTGAGTACTTCTCAGGGTCACTTCAAACCACCACTGCTAGAATCGGGCTGGGAAACAAAAAGGATTTGTGACAGCAAGAGGAGAGCTTAAGTTTGATTGGGGTGAAGAGGCATGAATTATAACAGCAGCTCCTTATCCCTCGTGTAGCTTTTACCCATCTCTTGTTTCAATTAGCAGGAGGGGGTCTATCCGACAGTATCTCTGTAAATCCGCAGATACTCACCACTTCACCCCAATTGTTAAAAGAGCCAGAATTGATCAATGGGAATCCTCCCTTGCTACTTCAGTTCTTCAACTTTATCTCCCTCATGTCATTTGCTCTTATTTTCCCTGCATGTTCTCCATCTATCTATTTTGTTGTATTCCTTTTAAAGCAATAATTTTTCCACTGGCTGCGAAGAAGTGGCTTGTTCAAGGTTACTATAAAATAAGTTGGACTTAAGGCCAAAGGACAACAGTCAGAGCTTGTCCCCGGATGCACCGCATACAAAAACTGTTTTTCCTCTGAGGACAAGAGGTTTTGTTGTTTTTATGGTAGTCATGCGTGCACCACTATGCCTGATATGCTGAACTCTAAAACCCATCAACCACAGAGGATATTTTTTTCTATAAGGCAGGAGTACAGGAAATAAAGGGCAGTCTCATGCTGGAATCTTGAAAGACTTGGCCATGAACCCATTGTCTTTTTTTTTTTTTTTTTTTGTTCAAGAGGAGTTTGTGTCAAATACAACTTGCCTAGCTTGACAGATCCAATTCATGTGTGTATTTAATGCATTTGTTTTAACTGTATAAATCATTAGCATGATGCATTTATTCAGACACAACCTCAATGCTAAATGTCTTCATGGCCTGATGTTTTCTTCCTTAAATCAGCCACTTTCTATACCACAGTATGCTTACATGCATGCTTCCTAGTTATACATCAAGCATGAGGGAATGGCTCTCATTTAAACATTCTACCACAGAGCCCTGGGTGGTGCTGTCTATGTTTAGCCTGAGGGCAATGATACAACTGCTCATACATTTTTCACACCTTTAAGACAGATGAGGACCACATGGGCCAAACATGAGAAACTTCTGTAAGCCGCCCATGGTAGTGTAGATTCTCCAGTACCATGGGAATATAATTAAAGTTCCTTTAAAACTGGAGGAAAGCAAGAACGTGAATGCAGAGAATAAGAGAAAAACAGAGAAAAAGCAACCTGGAAAGTCCTTGGGGGAGAAGAGGCGGCATTGAGAGAGAAAAAACAACACAGCAGATGAGGGAGGGGGGTATGGGAGGATGATGGAGATGGGAAGAAAAATATGCCTGTGGCAGGAAAAGGAAACCAAGCCAGCTCATTACTGACCCAAGCGCATAGGAGAGAAGGAGATGGGGGAAATAAAAGTTAAAAACATACTGCAGCACAAAGAGAAAAAACATGGAAGCAGGATAACAGATAAAGAGAAAATATTTGGGATTTTGGTATGTTTATGCGGTCGCATATCATCATTACGGCGATTTCATCACAGTGTGACAGCAGCATATTTTGGAGTGAACTGTCACACAGGCGGTCCGCGGGTCAGCTGAGCGTGCACTGTTAGAGGAGTCTGCAGGGCCCTCTAATGAGCAGTGGACCCTCAGAATAGCAAACAAGCTTACTCTTGAATACTACAACAGAGAGGAAGATGAAAGAAGAAGAGCCAGTCCTTCATCCCAAAACACACACGCATACACACAAACATATAAATGTTCCCTGTCTTTAGATTTCTTCCACTAAGCCTGGTAAGCTGGAATCCATTCACTTTTTCTTTCTTTTTTTTACCTTTTCTCCTTCTATTCTACTTATTCTGCATCTGTCTTTGGCCTACATCTTCTTCTCTTTTCTCTCTTTTGTTGCTCAAACCTGTTATTCACAGATGCTCCCTCTTTCACCGTATCTGCCTGTCTCCTTCTTCTTATCTTCCCCATCCTTGCTAAAACATAACAAGCTCACTGACTCCCACTCTGTCTGTACCAGTGCTGTCCTGTTTTTATGGGGTGACAAATTAGCCCAGTAGAGAACCATGCTGCCATTGCTGAGAAGTAAACAACAAGCTCGCCTGAGTGGAAAAATACAGGGTTAGGAGCTGCAAAGGATCCTTTCACTGCCACTGCTCTCCATAGTGCCTCCTACCACCCTGCTCCAGCCTCCCTCCAGCCTGAGGAGCACGCCCGCTGCTTCCACATGGCTCGTGCCCAGCAAGCACAGCCATGGTGCAATGAGCCACAGCTTAACACCATCTCAGACACTGACAGTGTGATTGCAGCTAAGGAAATGGAGCAGAATGGTGACTAGCGAAGCCAAAATGACAAGTCAACAGGCCTGAGAGTGGGCGATCACTGGGTAATGAAACAGTAATATTTTCTGTCGGTTTGGAAGTTAAGCAGGAATCAGGAACCGTATCTTAACATACTGTAACACAACAGACATGACATCAGTATAATACTATTTAATCTGTGATTTAATTGAGCATTGGCTTTTCCCATAACCCCCCCTTAATAAAAAAAAGGTCAAAGGGGTTACAAAGTCACAAAGCCAGGCCTGTGAAGGATTATGCACAACTATGACTGACCAAAAACCAACATCTCCTTTAGTACATTGACATACATAGAAATTGTGGTTCAAATAAGAATATTTTTGTCACAATGACAAATCTGCAAAATCACAAAACATATCACGTTCAAAGCACTGCTCCACTGTTAAAGGATTAGAGATAAAACTCTTTGTACACATAAAAAATTTAACAACATTATTTTTTACCTCTTATTTTAAATTTTGTAAAATTACAGCACTATATGATCTAGTCACAATATAATTCTACTGAAAGTTGCTTAATGCCAATATTGAATTATTGTCCAGTCATACCAAACACACAAGCTAAGAATAAAGGGTTATCATTCATACTGGCTTTACCTTGGCAAGCCTGCAACCCCAGCCCAGTATCCTTGGAATTATGTCCATATTGGACGATTCCGCAACGTCACAATTTGCATCCAATGCCAACATTCAGTGCCAATTCAGGAAGTAGTATGCCCTTTATGTAGCGAGGCAGAAAGTAAGGGTGTGCATGCAGACCCTTTCATGCAGGAGACCTATAATTAAGATTTGCAATTAGCATTTGCACCTTAACCATAGTCCAGTCAGACAACTCACATTAGAAATGTTTATTACAGCAGCAGAAGATAGTTAGAGTTTGGCGTCTAGGCTCCGACCTCATCACTCCCCGCAGATATGATGTAGATAGATGAGCAAATATCTTAAACCCTCTAGTCGGAGCCTGCAGGTGGATGCTGGGGTGGTGGTGGGGCTGAAAGAACAGGCAGCAATACTGATGCAGGGCAGCAGTGGCATTCACGGGCAGAAGGAGAGATGGGACATTTTTGCAGCTTAATTGAACCGCCAAATTGGGAGGGTGTGTTTGGTAGATGGTTGTGGAGAGTGAGGTATGTCACGTGTGTCTAGCAGTGCAGCTTGAGTTGACCGTCTGAACTAGCTTGCAGGCGTCACATAAGATGTAGAAAACGAGAATTTTAAAAATGTTGCCGTTGAACGCAACCCTGGGTTTTGCCGAATCGTCCAATATTGACATTCTTGTCTGGTGATCAGGTTGGAAACCCAGCCTCCACTGGCCTCCATGCACTCAGGTATTCAGACAGTTAGTTTGTCAGTCAAACAGCAGTCAGAGCCTCAGATAATCAGTCAATCCAGTGAATCAGTCTGCCAGTGAAAGTCCCATTATCACTCCTTAGGTAGTGACATAGCTTAGTCACTTTGCAGATTTACCTTCCTGTACATTATATTTCTCTTCATACATCAATTTCCTGAGCCTGTCATTGAGGGCAGAGGGCATGACAATAATCTCCTACGCAGTGTCATACCAACAGCTCCTGCCTCTTTCCTCCTACTCAGGCTAACAAATTACAATCCAGCTATGAAAACCAAACAATAATGAGTAAACAAAAAGCCATTTCATGAAGACCTAATGGAAAAAACAGCCCTCAGGGAAGGGGAAATATATTGTAGTTAAGTAGGCGCCACCATAATCCCATATTTTAATGGTGAAATCTTAATTATGGAGAAATGGTGCACCCCCATGGGGCAAAGGAGCCATCATCAAAGCAATGAAATTACAGGGAGGAAATATTTGTTGTGGAAATTGATGTAAACACACATACATAGTAAGTACATAATACATGCCAGCCCTTTTAATAGACATCAGATCACACACAGATTCCACATGGCTTGGCTCAAGGAAGGATGAATTAGGCCCAAGAGCCATTAGTCATGTGTGACCCAGCCAGGCGTAATCAGAGCCTAATTCAACAGAGATACCACCACTGAGGCTAAAGCCCGGTCCTCATTAATCATTAGAGCATCAGCTACAGCACAGGCCTATGGCTTTAGTCTTTATTAATGGTACCCCACTTTAACTCCCTCTGTTTCTGGTCAATCTGCAGCGCTGCGAAATGGCAAAGATTGAAATCCAGAGAGGCACGGGGAGCAAACAAGTGGTCCCTAGAATAAAACAGAATGGGTAAATTAAGGCCACATGACTAATAAAATGACTATTACTTAACACAAATGCTCTCAATTAATTTCATTTTGAAAAGCACAAAACAGCTTAAGAGCTCCAAATCGGCCGTCAAGTAATCCGCTACAGTAAGACTCTATCTCTCTCTTTCTCTCAGATAAAGAATTAGCTAAATATAGGGAGAAAAAGAATGTCTTGGGAATGCACTTGCTCAGTGAATTCATTATGCAAAAAAGATGTCATTGACACAGATTTCAGGAGTTTGGGGGATTTTATTTGGCATTTCATGGGCTGTAGTACAGTGAAACAGTACAATTAATACATTTAAAAGACAGACTCAGCATGTGTTTCTGTTTCTGGGATGCAGGCGTTAAATCCCCCAATTTATGTCATTTGTGAGGTTATGAATTGATCCCATAGGCTGTGCTCTCCCTTCTTTCCTGTCAACTCTCCAAAAATAAAGGCATAATAATGCCCAAAAAAGAAAAAAAAAAGAATGAATAAAAAATATTGCTGTAGCAACTCATGATATTTCTCTGTAGCTCAGCAATGAGACAAAATATCTGGTTTTGGTATTACACAGGTGGTAATACTAGGAACTCCAGTTGTTTCTCTTATTTTCCTCCAGGCCCACTGTTTTTGCGACTGTCTCTGTACATTAAGAAAGTGGAGATAACAGGAAATTTCTTTGCTCAAGTTGAAACATTTTCAACCCAAGCCCAACGCGTCTTCAACGCCTGGGGCGAATCACCGTCTGTTCACCTCTGTTCACGTCTTTCTGTCGACTTTGTATGCCATCACGCTGCTTCGTGTTGTATAATTCAACTAAAGGGCAGCATTTATCATAATTGCAAAGGAGTGAACAAGAGCAGGTTTCCTCTCACTGTGTGCAGAGAACGATTGGGAAGTGGAAAATAGAAAACCTGGAGTGGCCTGGAGCAGAGTGATTACAGAATGATTTGAGCATGGAGCTGAAATTGCTGCTGTTCCACTCTGCTCAAATTTGTGTGTGTGTGTGCGTGCGCGTGTGTGCAGCACATAAAACAACTGCTACTGTTTCAGCAAAGAGTTCCCAATCATTTGAGTGCCTCACAGGTGCCTGTCCATCTTACAGGACCAGAGGTTGGCAATTACGCTCAGGACCAGTTTTTTTAAAGTCCATTTATAGCACTGTTCCTTGGGAGGCCGAGGCAGTTTTACAGTTGCAGTGACGATACAGGCCTGTATGTTTAGAATTATTTCATTAATTTAGATATCATGTTTTTAGATTGTGGCATTAAATCTGCTAGATTGATCAAACTGTTGGGATGATGTTGAATTATTTGTGCCATACCTTCAGTCCAAGTAATGGCTTTTGCAGTAGCCCAGCTTAGACCTATAGCCCCTGTAATATATGTAGACGTAATTACACTATCCATTTGAACGATTGATTTGTTCTACAGTTAGGACACTACAGATAAAAGACATCATCTGTCTCTAAAAATGGTGCATAAAAACTCTGGCTACCAAAAATGTGAGTGAGCGATATACAGTGAGTGGGCTTTAAATTTAAGTTTTTATTTTTGATCGACAACAGATTTGTCAAACATGCCTAAAACTTTGGATCGCAATGAGGGAAAATGTCATGTTTCATTTGGGGTTTAAATCATTCTGGTATAGGGGCAGATATGGCTCATATGGTTGCCTACATTAGGCCTTCAAGTAGGGTCTAATGAGAGCGACAGGGTCCTGCCAGATCACACACACACTGTATTTATGCACAGAAACAAAGTTTATGGTTTGAGGTCAGGAAATGTGTATACATAACCTCATAACCACGGACGTACAAAGATGTACAGTACACACCCCTCTGTGCCCACACATTACGTGCATTACCGCGCAAAAGACATGCACACACAAGGACCCTTTTGCTCAGAAGATAACTAGCTCCATTTTCCACAAGCTGAAAAAAGAACACAATCATTAGCAAGACATCACAGAGCAATGAGAGCTTTCTCAGAGTGAAACCAGAGTAGACATCTAGAGAGAATGAGATGTGAGAATGAAAAGAGTGGGATCAGACTGAGGGGGCAGGGCCGTAAGGTAGGGGGTGAGAAGAGAATGAAGATGACGCACTCAATCAGTCTCCACTCTGAGAGGCCTCTCATTTACTATTCCCTTGATAATGACAGCACTGAAGAAGCTCCTCGTGCTCTGTTATTAGAGACAAGGTACTTCCCTCTCTCCGCTCATCTCTACACTTTCATTCTCCCCTCTTCAGTCTCTGGAGAGAACTTCATATTCCTCTCTGTTTTTCTCTCTCCCACTTTCCAGCCAACTCCCTATTTCCACTCTGTATACAGTCTGCGCTCATCACAGTGCCTCACTCTGATAAGCACCGAGGCAGAGGAAGATAGAGGGTGAGGCATGGTCACTGCTGCCTTGCAGAGGAGGCGTCAAAAGAGAGGCAGTGGCCGTCCTGTCATCTGAGAAGAGGTTACCGATTCAACGCGGATGAAAGCGTCACTTCTGCACCCACACCCAGGATTGATCACAGCTTTCTGGAATACAGTTCAAAAGAGGAACACTGACTTTTTGTGGGTATAAAATGAACTGCAAGACAGGATGCAACTGCATAAGAGAGACGGTGGATTCAATATCAGGGAAAGTCAGGAGCCATCTGCTTAAACTTTCTCTTCTTCGTAGAATATGTAGACAACTGTCCCCCCATGATTGGCACCTATTTCAGTATTATCACAGTGTCAATGTTTACTTTAGTTTTGCCTCAGAGAAAGCTGCTCCTGGTTGTTCTGTCTAGAGTGCTTTTAATCTCTTAAGGTCAGCGTATGTGTGCACTTTGCTGCTGGCTCAGATATGGTTGTTTTCCTTTACAGAATCCCTTCCATTTTCTGCAGACCTGTTCCTTTGGTTTCTCGTTGATGAGCCACATTGGCTCGTGTTATCTCACGCCAACACGCTAAGTGAGTTTTAATAGCAAGAGAATAGCAAAACAAACATTTACTTACATGAAAAAGTTGTGGATGATTGCGCTCTCCTCAAATGTTAAGAATTGCTACTGGAGATCTGAAGCTGCAACAATCTTAACACTAGGCAACTGCTCTAGAATTCAGTCAGTCAAGTCCTTGGTGTGTACATGGTGTTTGATGTACCACATAATAGTCTTTGTAACTATTACTTGTACGCCTGTCCTTGCCAGCCAGGCGATATGATCCCCAACAGTAGAGCAGAAATCCTATATCTGATGCCTTACAGAACACACTCATTTCCTTGAGCTTACAGAAACGCATGTAGCTACTGTCCGTGCATTGATCTCATACAGTAACTACTACATCTGCTGGGAGAGTAATTTCATGCCAGGTACGTTCCCTCTCCTCTTCTCGTCTCCTTGCTCACCCCTGACTGAATAACCAGACCCAGAGGGCTTCTTCACAGCAGGTGCTCCGTTAGTGCCTAACCCCCCACGCCCATCCGCCCACCCACCCTCTCCTGCCTCATCACTCCCCCCACATCGCAGCCAGCACACAGGAGGCTGTGTTCCCCTCGGCATTAAGACGCAACACTATGTTACAGCTCTATTAGCTAACTAATCTGAGAGAACTTTATTTTATTAGCCCCTTAAGACTCCTGCCAAGGCCCTTTTCATCCTTTATGGATTCAGTAACTGTGCAGGCTCCGTCTCCCCTGCCCCCTCCCTCTTCCTCCTGTCTCTCTCAATCTTTCAATCCCTCCATCTTGCATGCTCACTCGCCCCTTCTCACACAGTCCAGTTATGTGGTACTTGCAGGGTTGCAGCAACTGTGCATTACAGGCACGCGAGCACACACACACATACACACACACAGGAAAAATTCAACACAACTCACATGAGTTGCCGCAAGGCCCACTGCAGACCAAATGAACAATCCAACAGACTATATATGAAGAATTGAAAGGCAATGAAACACACAGCAGGGACCTTCAGTTTCTGGCAAAATGGACCTCCAGTAGCAATTCAGGTGTGAACTAACGGCCCCACTGAAACCTATTGTCAGTGTTTGCCTTATTTGGCTTCTACTCCATCTCCCAACTCACTCTCTTCCTCCACCACCGAACAGCAACACATTCTGTAGGTATGTGGGCGGAGGTGAGGACTCCGCGTGTTGCTGAGAGGGCTCAGCATCCAGCTAGACGGGATCAGTGGTGGGAAGTGGGTCCGTGACGTGACAAGTTCTGCGAGTAGTACCATCACGTGTTTCACATGCCACACGATGTTCACTTGGACAAATAACCCCGCGAATGCTGGCTCACAGTGCCTTTCATTTTATCTCACACATTTCGCCTGCAGTCTTATCAAAATGACATCTCTAGCAGCAGGCCATTTCAAATGCATGCATTTGATCAAGAGGAAACGGCAAGGAAAATGTGAAATATTTCATATGGGCTGGCATAATACATAATGCAAAAGGTACAAAGAAACATAATTTTTAACTCTACAACGCATCTACACATACATACTACATCTACATACATATTCTTTAGAAAAATTGAAAGTCATACAAAAAAAAAAATAAATAAAAAGGGAAGACATCTGCCAGATTTGGCCATGCAAAAAGTATATGTATAGTAACCTGTATATAAAGAAAGATAGAAAGAAACATGTATAGGCGTGCAAACGGATGGTTCTGGTGAGCTAGACGCCTCTTGAATTGATTCACTGTCAAATCATAACACTGGCATTATTTTATGTTTTTATTATTATCAACAAATTACCCGAAGAGACCAAATCCAACAGCGAATTGATCCTAACCAGTACTGTCTGTGTAGACAAAGCCTGATATAGCTTGTGCTTTGATGCCCGAGAGCTCCATTGTTGTCCAAAAAATGTTGCAGTGGGTGACATATTCCTTCATTACAATTAACATGGCCAGTGAAACAATCTGAAGCAACTGAGACTGTATTTTCAGTCTCAGAGTATCTCCGCAGTTTGAGGAGGTAAAAGGAATAAACCACACTTATGTCACATAAATGCAACAATATGGCTCTTTTAAGTGTTTTAATAGTTTCTGGTTAACAATACTATATGGTACACCCATTGTTGGTTTGGATCTTTTAATGAGAACTGTTGATGATATTTAAAAGATAAAATAGCACCAGCCTTATCCTCCAAGTGGTGCAGAAAAGGCAGCAGAGGTGAGCTTTGATTCAGCATGTAGTTTGCTCCTGCATGCTCCAGATGTTTTTCCATCATAGTGCTTCTCCATTATCTCAGCTACTGTGTATGACTGCGCTGCTGTGAGGCTTTGGTGGAGGAAGATCAGAGCAAAACAGAAGTGACATCAAACAGAGGGCAGTTCCCTCATGCACTGCGCTGGAAGGGAGCTTGGACGTCTTGCTCAATATGAAAGGGCTGATGGCAGGGCGGCCCAACGGCAGCACCGGGCCCCGTGCCAGAGGAAGGCAAGGCACGTACGCAGTACATGTACACGCATACGTGTGCACACACACACACACACACACACACACAAGAGAAACACAGGCACAAAAACCCACAATCACTCAAGCAAGGATTAAAAAAAACACATGGAAAGAAATCACACACTCGTGCACGGCAGAAACTCTAATAATGCCATCAGAGATAGCCTAATGATATTGGAGGGCAGAGTGTGCGGGCTCCCTTTGATCTTCCCTCTTTCCCTCCTCATCCCTCAAAGCTTGTTGCAAAGAAAGAAGCCGAGCAGCGCAGAAAGAGAACAAGAAAGACAGAGAGAAAGAGTAAAACAGGACGAATTGCCAACCTCCATTATAAAACAAGAAAAAGAGGGATGAAAGAGAGTGGAGCCTTCAGGCAAAAAAAAAATCTAACTTGTTCTTCTCACCTGGCTGTACCTGCGGAGGAGGCAATGGACAGTTGACAGCCCACCGTTCTCACAGCTGCCCCTCAAGCCCTGGCTGAGCAACAGGGCTGGATTTGGCCGGAGAAGCCGCCACAGTCCGACAGATTGTCTCTCTGAGACAAATACAGCATGTCTGCCTGGTCTGTCAGTCCAGCTGCTAGCTGTAGGCATTAACCCTGCACCTACCCTGTGTCTGCCTCCTCCCATAACAGACTGAGAGGCAGTTTCTGATCATGGCTGTCAATCGGATTTCAAAGCCTCCTCTCCCAGTGACAGAGAAAAAATGTTAGTCAGGCAAGGAGAGAGCGGTGCAAATCGGGGGAGTCCCGTAAGGGCGCTGTTAGTACAACATCAAACAACTTGTTTGTGTCTGTCAGTTGGTACATCATTGTAGTGAACCACCATATCATTGACATGACGTGTCTTCCGGCCTAGCAAGCACGTCTGACTTTGCTGGTCGTGACGGATCGTGGGTACAGATCTATTTTTGGGGATCTGACTAGGCTTGGTGGGTCAAAAGATCAAGGCCTACGTGTGTCTGTACCTGAGGGGCAAGGCAGCAGCTGCAGAGGCCATGGAATGACATCTATCTGACCAGGACAGTGCATCTAAATCCGTACATGGCCCACCGAATGCACAATGAGGAAACTGAATCATTCCTCAGCAGAAAATATTCACTTTTAAGATTTACAGGTAGTCTTCTACAACAAAATGGTTTCCAATCTCCTTTGGCTGTGGGACCAAAGGTTACCAGCAGAAATGTTTGAAAAAGAGCAGATAAGGAATATTTGTGCTTATAAAGAATAAAGACAACTTCTTCAGTACAGCAGAGTGGTCATCCTCCTGCAAAATCATCTTAAAGGAACACTCCAGCAATTTTGTTTTGCAGTCTTAATAAGATAAGAGTAAGATGAGAAGATCAATACTAATTTCATCTTGGAGTGCAGACAGCAAGAAAAAAAAAGTTGTGAATGACAACACAAACCACAGTTACAGTATTTAGACTGAAAAAAGTTTTCTGTTTTACCTGAAGAGGAATTTTCAAATTTCAGTGAACTCCTGCTGCTCTGTTTCAGTAACACTTAGGTTACATATGACACTCTAACAAGAAACGTTGACAGGTTACCTTTCCAGCAAGAGATCGTTACGCATATAGTCAGAGTATTTCAGCAGCTGGTGCTATTTCAGTTTGTGTGTGCGGTTTTCAATGTTCAAACATAAGAAAGTAGAAGTGGAAACCTTGCAAAATGTACAACAATGTAAGACACTAAAGAACTGGGAGTTTTTCTTATTTGTTTAAAAAAAGATCTTTGTTTTGAGGGACTCAGCCAGCAGGCAATTAGCTTAGCTTAGCATAAAGACTGGAAACCAGGGAAAGGTTAGCCTGGCTCTGTCTAAAGCTAAAACAAATCTACCTACTAGAACCTCTAAGCTCACTAATTAACATGTTATGTGGTGGTTGTTTATTCAATAACTTCCTGGAGTCTCTGCTGGTTGCCTGACAACCTCACAGTGACAACAAGACTCCTTGCTGTTTCCTCCTTAGTCTTTAAGATACTGTAAGCTGAGCTAACCATGTCCTGGCCACAGCTTCACGTTTAAAAGATAGACATGAGAGTGGTATCAATCTTCTCATTTAACTCTAGGCAAGAAAGCAAATGCGTGTATTTCCCAAAATCTCAAATGTCCAACAGATTTCTTTTAAGCTAATTATTTCCTACAATTACAAACATGACATGGACCAATCCAAGAAAATACACAAAATATTTGCAATAACATTCTTGTTTGAACACTATTTAAATATGCATTTTGCATCAGTTCACATTTTAATTCAAGACTATGTAACTCTTGTCACTGTGTACTGAACAATAGTAAATGCTAAAATATTTTGTAGCAGTACCACAAGTAGAGAAGAGTGATAAAGTCAGCAAACAAGTTTTAATTAGCTAACATTAGCCACCACAAGCTACTGGTCATACTAGAACAAGTAAGGGTGTGGCAGCAAAACCCCTGAGTTGTACTGAATTGAGAAAGGGTGCATTTTATCACTTATGAATTTAACCTTTCATTTGTAAGAGGAAGAATGTGTTATTTCATCTTTCAAAAGTCTCATTTTAAGTCATACAACCACATGTATTGGCCTATCAATTACATTATGATTCTTTCAGGCCCTAAAAATCTCATACTTATTGCATTTACCTGAAATATTTTACCTCACAGTTTGTCTACTTTTGTACAAAGGGATTCTAAATTATTAAATTCTATTAAATATATCAAAATATCAGTGATATTTCAGTAGGCAGCACCTTTTCTATGTAGGACTATTATGTAATAAACCCAACCCTCTGTGCTGGATATCAGTCTTCTCATGTCTGTGGGTAAAATAGCAAAGAATTATATTTCCCAAAATCTCAGTGTTAATTCAAAGCTTACAAAAAAAAAAAAAAAAAAAAAAAAAAAGTCTCACACCAGGCAGCTCGAGTTACACACTTTCAGCTTTGCAGACAACTCGAAGAAACAGCCTTTTTTTCGTGGTCTGTAAAGACCGCTTCATCGTCATACAATCATTTACTGGACCCACAGGAGAAGAAAGAAACAGATGGGGAATGACACAGTGCTGCTTGTCTCTGCTCAGCTCCATGGACGGGAGTGTGTGTGTGTGTGTGTGTGTGTGTGTGTGGTGTGTACATGCCTATGTGATGGGTGTGTGAGAGAGGTCTTCAGCATGCAGCACTCTTGCCTTTGTGTGTGTCTGTTTGTTTGTTTGTTTGTTTTTTAGATAGTGTTTACAAGAATAAGCCCCACGGCGTAAAATGCCACTTTTCATGCAGCGTTGTGTGTGTGTGCACATGAGTGTGTGTGTGCACATGTGTGTGTGTGTGCACATGTGTGTGTGTGTGCGCGTATGAGTAAAAACCAAGAGGGACTGAGGGATAGCGAACCTGTGCGTAGGTTGTGTTGTATTCTACAGCTTCCAGAAGGAATGAAAGAGGAAGTAATTGGCCATCACAGGAAACATTTTCTTCAGTGTGCAGTCACACTGAAAAGCACCTGTTAAAAAGGTGGCTGTATTTTACTACCATACTTCCACCTTTTCTGTCTCTGTTGTACAATTAATGTTATTCCTGTTACTTCTCAGAAATTGCCTGCATGACCCCATAAGTAATAGGGCTACCTATACTAACCATTACTGGAACACTATAGATCTACGGAGCCCCCTGTAGCTTGCCCTGAGTCAAACACTCCCCACTACCATCACACACTCTCTCTGTATGTGCTATTAAACGTCAGCTGTGAGTACCTGACTATGTTAGAATATAAATTACCTACGAGGTTATGGTATGCATGTCACTATCTCCATTCACAAAACTGTAGTGAGAGCTTTGTACGCATATAATGTCTGCAGTGCGATGCGTGCCACGTTACAAAACCTAAAATCTCAGAACCACGTCATGCAGAGAATCAACACACTTTCAGAGATTTAACACCTTTCAGACATTCTTCTTCAGCTATGTATGCGGGGATCTCTGACAAGGAGAACATCTGAATCTTGGGAAAAAAAGGCAGCTCTAAACAACCCAAAGCGGGAACTAATAGAGGGTCAACCAATCATGTGTGCTCCAAGCAAACACAGTCAGCCATACAATATAAACTCAGGATGACGCATGATTGGTTGACCGTCTGTTAGTTTCTGCTCATCTTCCTCCACTGTCAAACACTCATTAACTCCTTCATTTAACACGGCCCACACACTGAGTATAAATATTTAAAAGACCAAGCTGGAATTTACAATCTGACCATATAAATATCATAGTAGTCAGTCACTGAAGTCAATGAAGTGTAGCTTTTTACAACTGTCATAACCAACAGGGTTTTTTTTGTTTATTTGACCAATGTCATCAAATCTTTTACAAATATTGTCACATACATAAATATATAGCATCTGAAATGCTATAAAAAAAGAGTCAAATCAAAACTGAATTTTACTCTTTTATGGTGTTAAACAACATTAAACCACTACAATTAAGGTTTGAGGTTTTATATTGTTATAACCAGCGCTTAAAATTTGGGCCGGTACTCACCAGTACACAGTACCGGCACTTCTCACAAGCCACTGGTAATCTTTTCAGCCATCTCCATATATCAGGTTTTAGCCCTAAATAAACTGCATTACCCAGCGGACACTATGTGACGCTCACCTGTTCCCGTTCTCGCCGGCCTGCTTTTCTCTGTCGGCAGTTAGTCTAAGTAACGTTACATTAACCTTACAATAAAGTTTGTCTGGCTCTGAAAGGGCACAAAGCGAACACGAACAGAGTCAGACAAAGTCCCCTTGATTAAATAAATGTATGATGTGAACATCAGCAATATCTCCTAGTATCTTTTATTCACTGTAGAAATTCAGAATGTAATACTTAATGATTTTGCTGATACTGGCTGATACAAATGGCAACGAGAATAAGGAGAGTACTGGCACTTCAAGCGCTGGTTATAACCCTACCAATTCTCTGAGGATTCATTGACAGACAATGGTAGAATTATCCTTTTAAAGTGGGCCCATTTCATGTAGACTCAAGCTGTGGAGGTAGGCAGTCTGGCTGGCTGTGATACAGAGCAGCTCCAGAGTTCTGTCATTTTATGAGAGCTTTAAAGACTTCTACCAGGAAGGAAGGAAGATTTAAAGATGGTAGTGATGCTGGCCAATCCACTGGGCTGTCTACACTTCTTTGGTAACCGGTGTATATTGTCTTCTAAAATGGCATTAAAAAGGCAGGAGCCCATTCCACCAGACAGCTGAGCCGTTTGAAAAACAGCCACACAAATGTAAGCTATAGTTTTGAGTAAAAGGTCTCTGACAGCTGTGCCTCCAAATCTGCCGCCCCCTTTTAACTGTCACATAATGGTTGCAGTGATGTACTGCATCCTTTGCCATGTACTCAACCGTTACCTATTGCTCTACACTAACAACAGGCCCCCTTCTCCTTAATATGCCACTCTCCCACTAGAGTAAAATTTGGCAGGTCTTCTTTACAAGCCCCCCACTTATTCCACACTACACTTCTCTGCCTGGGAAAACCTATTTTTAAACCTGGGCCCTATGTTTTCTTTTTACAATTTTGGGGTCTAAATGACTACCAAAAGTTTTGGAATTGGTCCAGTAGATTGTCTCCGCCGTCATCCGTGAACAGGCTGCAATGGTTGCTACGTAATCCTTTGCGCCCGTGAAAAGTACGTCCACTAAAAGTGCTTGTTTTTGCCACCGACAAAGTGTCTGACAACATTATGAAAAGGATCCCTACAGAGACAGACCATTTTGTTAAAGAGTAAGATCCTTTTTGTTTAACAAAACAGAAGTCTCGCTCAAGGAAAAGTCTCGCTCTGAAATTTCGCGAGAGGTTGAGTTATTGCAGGAAGACGAAAGGATAAATATTGATCATTTAGACCTCAACATTTGTAAAAAAAAAAGGCTTAAAAATACCAGAGTTTTCCTTTAACACCCAGTAAACACAATATACAAAAAGAGAAAATGAAGGGTATGGCAAAATAAGAGATGGGGGGTGGAAGGAAAACTGCCCCCTTGAACACAGCAATTAATCAATTAGCTGAAGCGAATCAATACTCCCCGCCCAGCTTGGCAGGCTGACAGCACTCAGGTGTAATTAAAATTGTAACTATTGACAAATCAAGATGGATGGAGCACTTCCTGCCTGTTCTGCTCAGCTCTGAGAGAGTGATTATCTTTGTGTGACTAATACACATCACAGACAGAAATGTGAAGGTGTACATGTTTGTGTGAGCGAGCGATGCATCCGCGATTGTGAACAAGGTGTTACCAAGGCTCCCCATTAGTGTGCTCGAGTTGGGGTCAAGTGCAAGCAATGCTGCGGGTGAAAGCCCTGCATCCAAACATCCATCTCACTCTGTCACCTTCCATTATCATCAGGTCATTCTCATTAAGTAGACTGTTAAGAGTGTTAAGTGACTTGGTCATGTGTGAAGTGCATCCAAGCAAATGATAATCAAGATGTTAATCTAACAAATCTACATTTGGGTAACTGCTCAAGTGTAAAGTGTAAAAAAGAGCACCGAATGTATGCTTTTCTCTCAAAGTGGGCAATGTTCTTCCACCTCTCAGTCACACATAAAGTAGGAATCTCAATTAGCAGGTGATATCAGATCATGTGTAGATGAGCAGATACCAGTAGGGGAGATGGATGTGGTGACGGAGGAGCAACTGGCTAAGGAAGGAAAAATAACAAAAGTTTCAGATGAAACCTTTGATTAGCCTCCAGTTAACTGGCAATGCTGCTATCACCTTCTTTCTTTTCTTTCTGCATCTCTCCCTCTTCGTGTCACTCTCCTCACATAAGAAGACGTTTGTGAAGTACATCTACTAACAAAAAAAATCATTTGAACAGTGCTTGGTGTTTACATGGTGCTTGGCAGGAGTCAAAAGAAACTCTTCAAAAGCAATATCACAGGCGTCCATGATCAATGTGCAAATACCAGCAGAGAACATTCTTTTTTTGGAGACGTGAGACGTGTTCTATTGAGGGGACCATGCCTTAAATCTCTCGAGAATGGCCCTTTATCAAAAAAAAAAAAAAAAAAAAAGGAAAATAAGAACATATTTCAGGAATTTAAATGAGAACAGCTTTCAAAGCAGCGCCAGGGAGCAGTCATTTATTATATTGTTAAAAGAGGAGGAAATATTGGCCTCACACAGTTGATGCACTAAAAAGACATCTCATTATTACTTTCTCCCGTTTGTAGCTTTCAATCAGTGCAAAGTTCATTCTTTGGCTAATTACACAAAGACACAGACTATCTAATAACTGCAGAGAAAGAGATGTATCATTTAGTATATCCTTCTTTAAAAGCTCCAGAAAAGAAAACCAGTAATTGCCAGTCATATGAAATATTCAAACAGTGCCCCATGTGCTGTCTACTCTACTGACAAGTGCAAAAATTGGGCTGGAAAATTGAGAAATCCACCTAGAATTCTCCTCACAGTATTCAACATATCGGACTCTGATGCCCAGTCTCTTCCATTATGGCTAACACTCTAGTTCCAACTGAACTGTCATACTGCATTTCATGTCATGTTCCGTGCGTTTCCACTTCAACTATCATCCCCCTGCCCCTTCTCCTCTCCAGCTTCAATCTATCTGCTGTTTATCTTGTGAATACGATCACTGGGATTTAAAGAAAATCCATTTGTCAATGTCCAGCGAATGGTGCGTCTAAACCCTTGTGCAGACGACATAATTTCTTTTCCGCAATTTGCCTGTCCCAGACAAATTTTGATTTGTTTGGGACAGGCAAGATCTGAGACGAAAACCCTCCAGACGGCACAGAATCTGTGCTCATGCCTATCACGATGGGTTTTCTAGTTCAAGCGGTTATGAGACTCATTTTGACCTCATTGTGAGTTTTTTGATTTTATTGCAGCTGAAAAACAAGAAGCTGGAACACCTGAGACAGGTGATGAGTAGTATCCAAGGGGAGCACAACAGGAATCCTGGGGAAGGGAAGGAGGGAAGCAATGGACTCACACACTGACTTTCTTGGGAGTCGTTCACGTATTTTCATTGGATATCATTCTAGAATCATTTTCGACAGTCACAGATCTCTCCAGCTGGAATAATTGTTCAATAATCGAGATCAGTTGCGTCATTTGTGTACCTCCACGTCAACATTACAACAGCCTGGGACAAGAAATGTCTTGTAGTGTGAGTCATATTGAGTATAATTCTAGGATTCCTGTGCACGATCACGAAAGCATCACCGACCCTATCGTTGGACAGGTTTTGTCATCAAATACAGCCAATTGATAAAAAGACTGCGTAAACAAGAAGGCAGGCAGATAAAAGGTATAGGATGTTGAGGTGTAAAGGATTTCAGCAGACATCACATGTGATGCGTCTGCCTTACCTGGGGGATTAGAGAGAGAGCCTCCTGTATCGAAATGTTAAGGCGCCGCCACGCATAAATATATTCAAATGTCATTACACGATTGAATCTAAAACATAGCCTCAGGAAATAGAAAGTCCATTCAAACCCAAATGAATAAACATACTAATTCCTTCTATAATGTGTGAGTAACAGCTCATAACAGCAAGGTTATCCTCTGAATGCATCTGGAAGCTGGAAGCAGAAAAAGTCTCATGTTCTAATAGTTCTCTTCATTCCGCGTTATTATTATGTAAAGCATAAAAATGTGTTCTCTCATCAAATCAAAGCACCCCACAAATCAAAGTTAAGGCAATTACAATCTTATTCCACCCTTTCAAATGGCAACAGCTGTTTCCCTTGGTCAAAATTGCAGCGTAATTGCACACGGTAGCATATGGTTATGGCTGATTAATCCAACTGGGGGTGAAGGCCCCATTATTCCTGCATGGGATGGGTAAATAGGCAGCGGATCCAAGTGCTGGATAGATGGGTAATGGGATGCCGAAAAAGGGAATGGGCCTTTGATGAGATGTCTGTTAAAGATGGCCTGATTGTCAGAATCGATCAGGCCCTCTACCATCCCTATCCAAGACATTAAATTGATTTGCTTGTCATCAGACTTCTTCAAGAGAGAATCATGCCAGTGCTACCGAACTATGCAGAGAAGAGGGGCAGTTTAGGCTGAATCCATTTTCATTCACAAAATATATGGCTCTGGGCATTCAATTTAATGCCCCTTTCATGAACTCCATGAACTAGAGTTGCAGGGTTTTTTGCCCCCTCATCTTTTTGTTCATCCAGCGCTGCAGGGAGATCGTTATAGCCCCAGGGGAGCCCAGTGTGTGGCAGCATGTCAGGGACGCGATGATAGCTAAAGAACTGCTTACTGGCCTATGGGCTTGGACTGCCCACTTGTACACAGACCCACACCCACAAGCACACACACACACTTAAATATGCATACAAATTCACAGTTCACCTGCGGACACACACACACACACACACACGCACAAAACACCGCCCCCAGGGAACAGCAATTACAGGGTTCAGAGGTGGTTTCCCAAGCCCCCAGCCAATCTGAGTGCATTTCTATTATAAACACACAAGGATCCGCATGAGTGAGTCAGGTTTGGGGGCCTCCTGAAGCTAGTGTCACTCTGCGGGCCACGCTCATTTCCATCCAGCCAGACGAGGGATGATGCTGGTAAACAAGCCTTGACTCTGGCTCCCCCCTGCCTGTCGCTGCATGCATAATGGCCCTCTTTAAGAGCAAGGGAAAAGTTCAAGTCCATAATCGCATCTGTACCTCTGGCTTATTATTTTTTAGAGGTCATTTTGTAGCCCACTTTGAAGGACATGTGCAGGAGCAGTTAATGCTCACTACTAGGCACTGTGCAGCTGAATCTGATGTGTGGTGTAAAAGTGCAGAGGGCCTCGAGGTGCTAATTTGGGAGCGCAGAACTGTGGGTTGGCTTGGCTCAGCAGATATGGAAACACAGGACACGCTTTCACCACAGTGATATTAAAACATGGTGGAATGCCCTACTGTAAATCCATTTTCAGCACAAAATCTTGTTCAGGCCAAAGCTTTATCGCTGCGACTCACACATAGTAGATTGAAAGCAGCGGCAGCTTCAAAAGAAAAATGCTGTGCTGCGCTTACTGAAAAGCCAAGTACAGTACATATGTAAGCTATCAGTGTTCTCCTTACTGTTCATCAAAGGGTAAATACTTCCACCTGTAAACGCAGGTGCACAAACACACAAGCGTAGCCTTTACAAATACATTCTTCAAACCACCTCCATAAATGTAAGACCTACTGTACATGAAAACACACGCACAAACACAAATCAAAGTTATAATTCCGCAGCAAGTAATCCAGCTTGCCCAAGTGCATAGCAAAATGATCAAAGGAGCTGTTTAAGACTATGTCAGAGAAATAAGACAATCAGCAATACCGGTATAATCCACTTCAGCCAGAGCCCCAATTAGGATATATTGCGAAACAATGATAATTAGCCTGTCACTACTAAAGCCAAAAGGGAGACAAGTGGTCCCTCTGTTTTTATTGACCAGAATTCCAACGGGTCATTTGACATTGACCCCTGTCCATCCGAGTGTATGGTGAGAATTCCCAGCTGGCCTGGGTGGCCTCTTTTTCCAGTCCGCCCAGTATAGTGTGAACAGAACCTAAATGAATAACCATGCAAAGACAAATAGGACAGTCCTGGCAAACACTAACCAGACTCCTTTGTGCCGTGTTCCAGACAGCGGGCAAGATGGCAGGGGATTAAAAAGAGACTATTTGTGAATAAGGCTGCTACATCTTCGCCTCAGCCCAACAGTTCTTGTCCAGGTCAAACTGTCTGGGCTGCACAGCGCTTAGAAGAGAGAAGAAATAGTACAAATCCTAAATCTTTTTCTTTCAATCCAATAGTCATTTTTTTTAGGGGGGGGGTTACATAACTGGTGTTTCAAAGAGCAGGACTGGCTGAAATTTTAGGATTAAAGTTCTTAGAATGTACTCCATGAGACGAGAGAGAAAAATGAAAAGTGGCTGGTAAGCCAATGAGGGAAGGGAGGGAAGGCAAATGCGGTCACTGAACAGTCACCTAGAAGCACCCTCTGGGGAGCGGGCCGTAGCTGGTGGCACCATTTTTATGTCATCTCGCCCAAGTTAGGCTGACCTTATCTTTGCCTGCTGCATTAAAGTGTTTACACCAGAGTGGGATTTTTTTATTTTAGAGCCACAAATTTCTTCCAAAAGTCATGTGGATCCTAAAACAGTAGCTTCTGAGTGAGTTGGAGGGGATGTTTTTCAACCTTTTATGCTTGTCTGCATCAATACATGATGGTGTTCATGGTATAGAGGCATGCCATTTTCTTTCTGGTTTGCATAGGTCTGGAGTCACATAGCTACAAGGGTATAGTCAGTCAGTGCTGACTTTGGCATTGTGTTAGCTTGTGCCGCTAACTCCCTTATCTGGCGTTCAGACCGAAATCAGCCCGGCATTAAAATAGTACAAGGGGTTGCGTTGGCCGGGGACAATTGGGGCGTGTTGCTTCAGGTATTGGCGAAACATGAAGTACACTCCAGGAAGTCCAGTTTGAGTAACTGATCCACGAATCTGAAGGCTTCTCAGACACCAAAAAACTGCACAGCGATTTATAATACTCAGAGACAGGATTTTACAACTCTAGAAAGTTATCACGGTGGCAGCAATTTTATTTTTGTTGCAAGGTCAACAGCAGAAATGCAGTGATCACAATACAAAGTAATCTACCAGGAATGTGCACTTGCACGTATCTGACTGGCCACCACACCATGCCGGATGACGCCACATTGAGTTGCAGCAAAGGCTGAGCCAGGTTCATCTTTTTCGACACCACTTACTTAAGAGGCCATCAAAGGAAAGTTTGTGTGTTTGCCTGTTTACATTTGCAGTGAGTGCAAACCTACTAGCTTTGATTACAGCAGAATTTATACAGGCATTCTAACAAGGTGCCTTTTTGGTACCTTAAATATGGGGGATTATCCAATATAATCAGATGACTTGGATAATGTCAAGAAGCATAGTAAATGCAAGAAATCAGACTGAGTTTGGCAGCATGTCGCAGTGTCTATTAAACCTTGATAAAGCTCAAGACAAAGATGCTTGACACATATTCACACATCTCTATACCAACCTCCCTTCCCTCCTCACACATTTACATGGCTGCACAAAAGCAGGCATCTTCACACAGTGGAAATGAGGACACAGCAGGGCCCGACAGAAGTTGTTGAAGCTCTAAAGATACAATGTCACTTTCTTGTCACATATATTCATATTAATAATGAACAAAGGCGTCTTTTATGCAAATAAAAATGACGCTGCTATCCATGCACAGTGATGCAGACTTTATGTTCTGATGTGGGTTTTTTCGGGGGTTATTTCAACACAGCTGTCAGAATAATAATAGAACGTAACTAAAGTAATAACAAGCAGAGTGTATTGACGATTATGAGTATATATTCCCATTACTGTACAGTTTATGGCCATTAATAGGTGAGAAGTTCACTGATGGGGTCTTTCAGATTCATTCAAATCATTCGCCTTTGGCCACAGCCTAAGTGCTAAATAGAGAATATATAGGACCACTGTGTGTAAAGAGAATATATAAGGAATGTGTGAGTTCATGTGCGCATATATTTCTGTATCTAAATAACGTGTCAATGTGTCACCATTCTCCTCCTCTACCTTCTCTTTCTCCTCTCAGTCACATAATGATGCCCTTGTCAAGTGACAGTTCTTATACTTTGAGTAACAGTAGTTTTATATGTGTTCAGTCTCATTAAAGTAACATTCTTTTGTAT
Organism: Macquaria ambigua; assembly: GCA_008360985.2. Lineage (NCBI taxonomy): Eukaryota > Metazoa > Chordata > Actinopteri > Centrarchiformes > Percichthyidae > Macquaria > Macquaria ambigua. The sequence goes on along the minus strand of VMKM01000279.1, from coordinate 215,371 downwards.
TTAATTTGCACATAAGGTTAACAGCTGACTCAAGAAAGAGCCAAACTGAGTAAAGCACACTAAGTTTATTTTCTTATACTTAGTTTTTTTTTTTTTTTAACCAGTGGACAATGTGTATTGTGGGTTTCTTTGTATTTTTGTTAAGTGTTTTAATATGTAACCCTTATTTCTACACACGTGCTATGATGAATGAAAGCATGTATGTAGAAATTTAAGAACACTTAGAAACACTCTTAACCTCTTGGATTGACAGGTATTGGGAAACGGGGCCCAGATCAATAAAAACAGCCCCACTCGCAAAAACTCTCTAAGTGCTTTCTTGAGAGGAAAAGTAAAAAGGTCTTTCAGCCATGCTTCTCTCTTGGACTTTCCACTACCAGAGACCTTGGGTGGGAAGTTTTGTTTTATTGAACCTAGCGCAGTGAAACTCTAGACATCCCTCTGAGAAATCTATCACTGGACTTTGACCATGGGTTTTCTTGCCAGCCCTGAATACTAAAAGCGATATGTTGTGACCTTTTGCCAAAGCGCTGGCTGCAGGGATCTAGGGCAGCCTCACTTTTTTTTGCTAATTATTTCACAGGGCACAGCTGCTACAAGGAAACACAAATCTCCAGTCAGTCAATTAAGATGTGTGACAAATCAGGGCATTTGTAGTCTGGAGACATTCTCTCAACCCCCCTGTTTCTATGTATCACTCACACTACAAACAATCTGATCTTGTTCTATGGTTTACCTCGCTTCAGCTTTGGCCAAATCCATCATGACAGATCAAATAATCCTAAAATGAACACTTGTGCCTGCTGCCTAATAAAAGAGTGACTCGTATCAAACATCAAAGGCGGATTTGATCAATAATCTTGATTTTAAGTGTCTCTTCATCTAAATACAGTGCTTCAGACATCTGCTGTCTGTGATATACCTCCATGGGATTGGAGATCTGATGGCTTTTCAAGGTCTCAAGTATACACACACACACACACACACACACACACACACACACACACACACGCACGTCTTGATGGCACAAGTGTATGACCATTCAGTGGAGAAGAGGCGTCACATCAAGGAAACAAAATAAGATAAAAACACTGGAATGACAACAGTCTAATACTGCCATGTGCAACTGCAGCTTCCACCTCTTCATCTGAAAGCCATCAACTAGTTCACAGAAAATTTCTGGTGCACGTCTATGATTATGTGCCCTATTTTGTCGCCTGTGATAAGAATGCATCCAATTTTGCTTCCTTCTGAAGCAGTCAAGAGGTGCTCCCGAACTGCATGCATTTCATTCCAGGCATGCAATTTCAATCCAGTCGCCTAACAGATTTAAAATGGAGATGACATCCTTGACTTCTATTACTGTGTCAAGGTCCATGTCCAATACAGTAAGCTAAAAACAGCCTGTCACTCTAAACATGTTGTGCATCCTCGCCAGACAACAGCATGAAATAGCCGATTCCTATGCCAGCAGTGTTTCGGCAGTGCCCCCCACAAACACACACACTCTGTCATAACCATCCTTATGGATGTTAATCTGAGCGCCACGCCTCTGACAGAATGAAGTCCTCAACTCCCTCTAAAGCTCCTAAAGTCGAGCTGTAGCCAGTCAGGCTAATCTGCAGACCTTGAGTGATGCAGAAGTATGTATGCCAAACATGACATTCCAATAGAGTCCTCCCCCGCTGCTCCGAGCTCCAAAATAGACATGTTAGAAATGACAAAAGCAGCAGGCGAGCCCAGCATTGTCTTGGCATGACCTCAGTAAATGAATGGAAGTGAACAGTGGGACAGACCAGACACCTCCTACAACTGTCACTTCAAACTAAATATCCAGGGTGAGTTGAGAGGATGGCCTGTTTTTTTTTACATGATTTAAGGAAGAACCAAGAGTGTGCTTATGTGTCAGCTACCAAAAATAGGGTGTTGTAAGTGTTACAGGGCCTTCGTTTGAAATGCAATCAAAACTACTGACAGACCAAGTGTACATTTTCTAGCCATCAGTCCAGTACTGATGTATATTTATTAACATTGAAACTTTCTTTTTCTTGCTGCGCACAATGATGATTAATGACAATATACAAGAACTGAAAATGATCTCTCTCTGCTCAGTAAGCCTTACTGCAAGACGTCATAGCACTTTGGTCTGATGAAGGCCGTTCTCCCGTCGTTAAAAAGCCGTTTCAGTAGACTGGTCATTAAAAATGTGGCAAGCAGTGGCTGACATGTCCATCCAGAGGCATGCTACTTGCCTCATCATGTTCTTTAATCATCGCATGGAAAGAGAGCAGCCCACACTGGGGTCACTTTCAACGAGCCACACTCCGAACGGTCTGAAGAGACTCCAATTAAATCCTACATTTTCTGACCCAGGAGCGACTATGTAATGAAATCTGAGGGCCACCGCTGGATGGACTGAGCAGGAAGAGATTGAGAGTGACTAGCAATCTTCATCCCTAACTTTCACACGCATACATATGCACCCATGCAAAACAGACAAGGCCACTGCTGTAAATAATGTGTTCTTATTTAACTTGCTTGGTTAAATAAGCATTAAGAGGGAAAGAGAGTGGACTGGGAACAAGCATCCAGAATCAGATACGGACAGCAGGGATAGATACAGTTATAGAGAGAGAGGAAGCAACAATGTCAGGATTCTTAATCCCTAGGACACACAAGTTATCAATCTCCTGTAAATGTCAGGCACCAGGATATGCCCTCATGAATGATGGATATCTGCCTTGTTTGTTTTTTTCATCTTCTCTACATTGTATTATTGAGTGAGCGCCACCAAGGGCTTAGAGTCTATCTAGAGAGGTAATACTCCCCCCTTACAGTGGCAGCAATACCTGAATCCCAACTACCTGAGCGGAGAGGGTGCAGCAGAGGAAAGTGAGGAGCAAAAGTGCTTTTTTACCACGTGTCACCATGCAAGTGTCAGTGTCACCCGAAATAGGTACCTTCAAACACGTCAATGCAAGATTTGTATATGTACTGTGAATATGTCTAAATTGGAGGTTTTCAAACCTCTAAATGCCAAAGACAAACGAAAGGGTTCCACTTTGCACCCCCTGAGATAAAAGCTTGAAGATTACACAGAGGAGAGGAAAACCTTTCATCAAGATCATCATCCTTCAATTATTTCCCATCGCCTTACATCAACATTGATTGAGGTGGCAATTAAGCTGTACTTTGCTAAGGACCCCCTGGGTCACCCTCAAGGACCCATGGTGTAAGAGGCCCCACTCTGCTCTAAATGTAGCCTATATGGAAAAAAATGCTTGGATCAAAGTGAAACTTCTGTGCTTTGTCTCTTCAGCATATGTGCTCAACAGAGATTCACTTCCCAGAGCAACTGGCTTTTCTCTTAAAAAAATCATTAATGATATCATTCTGAAAGAAACGGTGTACTGTACAAATATCAAATAAAAACTAACACCCTACAGGGATATAATAGTTTGGTAAAAATAAAAGGAAGGAGCCCTGAGGTTACAGTAGACTATCTGTTGGGCACCAGAGACACACTCCCAAGTGTCCACAGGAATATTACTCATGAAAAACACAAATGAAAAAGAAAAAAAAAAAAAAAAAAAGGAAAAAACACACCGTCACCGATTCCAGTGGCTGCAAACTACCACACTTGGCGGTTGCTCCCCTCGTGCTCACGGGAAACTGGCTGCATAATTCTCAGAGAACCAATTAATTTTCAACATTTAAATGCTCTACGTGCACGCGCTCGCATTAATCGCTGCATATCAATGTGTATCTGTTTATTTACGCGCTTGTTTGCCGCGCAATGTTTAATTTCCGGGGGAGAGGGTTGATTAATTAATTAGTACTTATTAATCAGATTAACATTTTTTTGACAGTTGGGCTTCTAATGACATATTCATTGCATACAGTATGCTCAAACTAGAAAATTCATTTGCAAAGAAAATACTGGGTCTTCATAATAAACTTCATTAAACCTAAGCATCCCCAAATTAACCACTTTATATATGCTACAGACACCTCAAGCATGATCAGAACTTAATAAAGTTCAGATTTAGGTGAATTTCAGGGCTATGAGGAACACATGTGAGAAAGTCACACTGAAATGTGTAATCAAGGAAATAAGAGCAGCAGGGGATTGCCAATGTGTGAGTGTGTCACTTAGCCTGCAATTAAGACTGTGTGTGTGTGTGTGTGTGTGTGTGTCACAGTGATGTGTAGCCTAATGAGAAAATTATAGGCTAGTGCAAAAGGCAATGAATAATGAACACATCAAAGATCCGATACGACCAGAACAGAAACGCTACCACATGAACATCCAACATAGCAGGGGCAGCTACAGACACTAATCGGCCTGTGTGGTGACTGATCGGCACCGTGCCCCGGTGTCCCTCTTACCTTGAGCTTGTGTTGAGTGGATGAGTAAGGAAAAAAATAAAATCCATGTGGCGCGCCACATCGATCTGCTCCAAGAGTCCTCACACATTGTCCCAAACCGGGAAGACTGGACAACAAGTGCCCGGTGAGCTGGAAGCATGCTACTGTGTCCGATCCCGGTGTGGTTCTGCTGTTGTCCGCCTGCTGTCGGGTCTCTCTGTCTGGGAACCTGCGGCCACTCGAGCCGGGGCAGAGCGCACCGGTCTGGGAGCGCAAAACCGAGCCGCTGCTGCAGCCTATCGCGACCGGAGAAATTCGGTCAAAGAGAGTCTATGTTTGTTGTACAGTTCAAATGTGCTCCTGTTCCACAGACCCCGTAGGATAGTAAGATATTTTCCTATCTTAGTTGTTTTTTTTGAAGTAGCCTATTGAATCCAGGTTAAATCCAAATACAGTCAATTTCTCGCTGCACCTGTAAGAAGCAAAGCTGCACCTCATACTTTTTCATCGACACTTCTTGCGTCCTTGAGATGCTGTTTTCTTCTTTTTCTGCCTCTTTCTTTAAACTTCACCCTCGTTGTCCGCAACCGAGTGGTTACAGTTTTTCCAAAAAAGCGGGCAGACTTTTACTCGAATCCTCCCCACAGCGCACTGTCAAGGTTGGCAATTCAGTTTGACAGGAGCACTGAGGAGAAGTTGAGCAGCTCGGAGAGCAGAGAATGAGGGCAGCGGGGGGAGAAACTTGCACGCAGTCACACTGTCATGGTCGGAGCCTGCCGTGGAGGAGAGCCCGGCTGCCGGTGTGCGTCGGATGAGGACGAGTCCCGGGTTCTTTATGAGGAAACGTTTGGATCTGATGTGCTGGGAGCGCAGTGCAGGTTGCCACCATGCGGCCAAGCGCAAAGACACACTCCCCGTTACAATAGGCTACAGCCAAGCACAGGATTTCCAGGAGAGGATTTTATTGCTTTCCACATCACAAAAAGGTGGAATGAATATAGTCCTTTGTTAAAATGATTTAGGGAACACGTGCTTTGTTGTGTTGCAAGGGTTTGGAGTAGAGTGGTGCTTAGGGTGCCTGAGGAGAAATCATTGTAATATTTCTGTGGGGATTTATAATGTGTGAGTTTATTGACCTTCTAGTATTTTTTTTATCCCCCGTTGCATCATAATAGGGATTTATATTTTGGCTGCATTTTAATGCTTTAAGCGATGATAGACCGACTGTGCGTTAGTGTAGCACGCTCCTAAGCATGACTGTATTGTTCTTTTCTGTTGAGGCTGTGGGATGAAATTCCCCACGCTGTTCAAGGTGCATGACATGCAGAGAAAAAGACACACATGTCCAAGTCTTTGACCAGCCAGGACTGAAACTGCTGCATGCTATCTTGTCTGTGCTCCGCCTGTGTGGGAGAAGAAGGGGGACAAGGAGAAGGAGAGGGCGAGAAATGAATGAGCGGAGGACAGAAGGAGGAAGAGCAAACAGAGAGAGAGAGAGAGGAGGGGGTGATAGAGAGTGACTGAGCAAATGCTGTTTCCAAAATGACAGTATCAGTAAAGTAGAGGCTGAGGGAGAGAATGAGAGAGCATGACAGAGCAAATGTTCCTGTCTTGAAAATGACAGTGCCTTTCCAGGAGAAAGCAGGAGTGCTTAATGTTTATAATGTTTTTGCGAATGGCGAGTCCCATCTAAGCCACCACAGGGCAGCAAGGAAATAATGCACCATGGTAATAGCTTCAGTTGTTTCTCAGCATGATTTTCAGGCTCCTGTTGGCTTTCTCCCTCTTATCCAAAAAATGTGATACCTTGCACAAAAGTTAATAATAGGAGAGTTAACATCAGGAAAACCAAGACAGAGTGCTTCCTCGGCCACCCCCAGGGCTGCTCAGGGACCCGATTATGATTTTTCAAAGTACTTACTGTGACTGAACTCAGCAAGAGGGTAATTTAGAAAATCCCTGGACACAGTATTTTCAGCCACAGCTCTGCACACAGGTGGCAAAGCCGTTTGTTTGTGTGGCTTTTTTCTTGGCAGATGCCAACGTCGCCAGGTGTTTGCCCTTGGTGTTGTTGAGCAATGGCTAGCTGTGATCACAGGTGCTAAAGCAGCTTACTGCAAGCTGTATTCACTTCAACCTGAGATACTCCTTTTCTCCAGCCCTAGAATTAACCACACAACTGGTAATGATGATTCGGAGTTATCTGCAGTAGACTGCAATTACTTCAAGTTATTCTGACATTTGCCCTGGGCATCCATATTTAACACCTTAAACCAGACCACTGGATGCCATTTTTGGCACAGCCGAGGAGACAGAAAGGATGGCAAAGAAATCTGAAAGTAATTGGAGAATACACATGTACTTTCCCCTGAAAGGACCATGTCAGCGTCTCTGCAAGTTTTAGCTCTCTAACTTCAAATAACATATCCTTTATTTTGCTCTCCATCTTCAAATGCATGCTATACAGGTTTAGATGTTGAATGTGTTTTTGCCATTGTTCCTGGCAGCCATTGGTTTCCATTAATTTCTGTATGAAATGAAAATCAGTCACTGCAGATATGCAAGTAAGAGTCTGTTAATACATTTTCATACAAAAAAGAGTGGAAATCAACGGCTGCCTGGATTGGTAGAAATGTAGATTTCAATGATGGTTTGCAGATTAGCTGTGATTTAAAGTATACACTTTGGAGTAAAATGGCTAACACCTGCAAAAAACACTGGTATGGTCACTGAAGCAAAAAATGTGAGATATTTATATCTGCTACCATTACCACTGCATTGACTTCGAAAACCACTCTATTTTCAACAAAAAAACCCTTGTCCACACCTTCCCAAACAACATGATTTTCATTCAGACTCTGCTTATTGACTGAATCTACAACCATGAAGTGCAGCACTGACAATAAAATCCAGCTCTCATTTTATTTCTATCAACAAAGTAAAAGAAGCATCTTTGAACAACAAAGGGCCTCAATGTTTGAAATCATCGGAGATACGCTCAGACCAAAGCCCCGATCAACAGCTCGGATCCTCACCTCAGTTTGGTTGTGAGGCTTTTACCTGAGATAAGGTAAGATCACAAATACACACACACACACGCCAATAGTTGCAAAAGTGAAATTTTATCAGAGAAATAGTCTGCTGGCTGTCCAGATAGAAAGACGGAGGTCAGAACTCCAAGAGGAAGAAAGACCTGAGGGAAGACTCTTGAGTGCTTCAGAGAGATCTGTGGTCCACCTCCTCCACACACACAACACACACACACACACACACACACACACCACTCTGATGCCCTGATGCAAAACTGACCCCAATGACAACTTGAGGGTAACAGTGGATGCCTTCACCTCCAGTGATATTTTTCTACAGGACAGTGTGGCCATGATCTGCCTGGAAAAAGCTGAAGTAGAGTAGAAGACACACAGATCTTGTCATTAGATGAAAGGCTCACTACTATTTATCAAACATTTCTCACATTAACATTTCTCTGTCAATTAGTGCCCATTTAAGGAGAGGCATCAAAGGAACAGGGATCCTCTTAACCAAAATGAATGCTCCATCCTCTCTTCCACCACTCTGACCAATCTCACTGGAGGTTTAATGAATCGGAACGAGCAGGGGATAATGGGAACGGGGGCTCGGTGGGAGGCCGATGGGGTGATGAGCGTTGCTTATCACCTCCAAGGCCAATTACAATCAAGATCTGTCATAGTCTCCCTCTGATAGAGAAAGAGTAATGGTCTCCCATGGGGCTTCGCTGACCATCTGAACCTCAGTCAACGCAAACACACTGAATTGAAAACAGCCTCATTTAGCAGGATATTTATGCAGCATTGTTTATTCACAGGTTTAGGTCAGTTTACTTCTTGGAACTTATAAGAGCATTAGTATGAGCAGGGTTAGTTATGCTCAACAACTAGACTGGGTAACCTTGAGGAATATTTTCTATGGTACAGCACCTCCAACGCCATGGTACTTCAGTCATATTTATAGCAAGGAGGATAAATTGCATTAAATTTGTTAAACAAAAGTGACTTTTAAAAAACCTGATGGACAGTCAATTTATGTGAGGATCTATTATCGTAGGCCTTCGGCAGATGGAGATGAGTAAAAGAAAAATCCAATAGTATTCATCAGAGAGAGCGAGAGAGATCAGTCAAAAAGCAGAGAGAGGAAAGAGGAGCAGAACTGTTTGTGTAAGTGAGACAGATGGTCAAAACAGAAAAGAAATATGTTGAGCGGAATTGCGCCAACCTTGGCAAAGGAAGGCCTATAACGTAGAAAGAAAGGAAAAAGGGGTAGGTGTAGGAGTTGGGAAAGAAAGAATGAAGAATTAAAACTGTTTTAGGGTGTAAAGTGGCTATAGATACGAACACATGAAACAGGGGAAGTGCACTAATAACTCATCAGCCTGCTTGTTGTTTCTGATTTGCCTATAAATCCATTTTAACACCCCACACCAAATACTCCACTTGAGCAGCGATTGCACCTGACTGCATCATCCTCTGATTCACATACGCATCTCACTCCCTTTCTCACACATTCAAGAGACTACAAAATAGATCACGAAGCTTTGAGCAACATCAGTACTTACCTTAAAGGGTTGGTTCACCCAAATTCCCCCCAAAATATATTTTACCTCAGAGCGGTATTGAACCATGAAGAGAGTTTTGGTTTTATTTTATAATTCTGCTACCCTACCCCAATATAATGGATGTAAATGGTGCTAACAGCTTTGAGATAAAAAATAAAACCAATGAAACACAATGTAGGTTATTATAGAGATCAGGAACAATGTTTCTGGAAAGAGATGTTACATTTTTAATTGAAGCTATCTAGCAGAATTTCAGGAGCAGGACCACACCTCAATTGCGCCACTTCCGGCATTCCATAAATTCCCTCCTAACCCTCTTCTCCTCTTTCACCGTCGTACCCAGGTGCTACGCCAGATTCCCCACCAAAGCTTCCCCTCGCCACAGTCAGCAACGGAAGAGCACAAGCATTTCCAGCCTCATACATCAGTTATTTTCTAATAAATTGTTTAAACGTGTTTTGTTGATGGTGTGGTCCTTGCTAGTGAAATGCTTTTCTGACACCTCCTTGTTTGATACCCCAAAAAGAAATTGGTAACATTATAAAGACGTAAGAAGTGGATCAACAGGAAGGGTCAAATGAATAAATAATGCGTAGGCACAAAAACATAGATACACCATTCCCCACATATAAATGTATACAATAAGTACATGCGGTAAGAATGAGGACAGACTGAGGTTTTAACCTTAATCCATCTTTTGAATTGTTGACATGCTTGGACCCTACCATCAATTATCTGGAAGTTAGTTTACATAGGCAACTATGTTTCATTTCAGTGGTAGGTGTCGACATCTTTCTTGTTGTCCCAGGAGTGTAACTTTTTATTTTTTTATTTGTAGGATCCCTCCAAATATGAATAATGTTTTATTTTTTAATGTTGCAGTGCAGTGATTTGAAGATGCTATTCAGACCCTGGCAGCACTTTAATGACTATTGGAGAAGAGCTGACACAGTGTGTGCTAAAAATAGTATGAACAGAATGTATATGCAGGGTATGGTACTGTGAATGGCTCATTTAGCTTTTCAGGGTGAGCTATACATTTCTCTATCCGGTCTAAATCATAGCAGGTACTGTATGTTGGCTTCACTATGAACTATGAAAGTTAATTCTTGTACAGAATTGGAGCCTTAGAAATGTACTAAGAGAGCTTACAACACAATACTTGAAAATCTGCCTGCCTTGACACTGGCTAAAGGCTAGAAAGTTAGATAGATTTAGATAAATCCAACTCTAGCAGATGATTCTCTATCTGGCTGTGAACACACATGCATCATACAAGCATGTACAGACACATAAGCAAACACAGCCGTGACTGCGACTGACAGATTACCTGGGCCACAGAGGTGCAGCCACCATATAGCTTGAGAATCCTCCTTCACTTTTATCACTGGCTGGGGAAAATGACTATAAAGCCACGTCAAAGCTGGAATAGAGCATCATTCTTTTAGTCCTGATTGAATTCTAGGCTATAAGCCCATCTGATGGATCCGAAGTGTCACTCTGAATGACCCAGACATTCTGCCTAAAACCTGCTCTGTGTTTAAAAGATGCCAAACACTGACACCATCTGAGTCAGTGATGGTTCCGCACTCACCCTTGTATGCAAGCCATTTGAGCCCTGCCTTTAGTATATTATATGGACACATAAACACATATGCATATACATACAGTACATACATGAATTAGGGTATGTGCACCAGAACTAATATACTGTAAATGAACACACAGACACACTCTGCCCCCATTGGATCAAACATCAGACAACGCAGAGCTGTAATTGGTGCAAACGTAAAACCTTGGGCACCTATATCAGATGGAGCTTTAATGTTCCTCCACCCACTGATATGCATTTAGGTCAATGCATGTGTCATTGAGCCTGGAGTCAGAAAAGGCATTCACTGCCCAACTCGCTGCCACAACGGTAGAACGCTGCTCCGTCCTCCGCGTTGGAGTCTCGACCCTCACGCCCCCACAGTGTTGAAGGCGGTGGTGCTAAGCTGAAGCTGTACTTCTCTCTAAAAGAAGACTCTCTTTGTCTAACGGTAAGGTGTCCTAAAAGAGGTGTAATTCCTTCCAAGCACAAGCAGACACAAGTGGTTTCCTTTCTACTGATTTATTTGAAGTTTGTGTTTCTTCAAATCCACCGTGAAAACTAGACAATGACGAGAACATAAAAGACAACATTAACCTAGCATAAAACAATAACATGCACGGAATGTACAATACCTTTTAGCAAAGTAAATAATGTAAAATACAGAAAACAAACGATACCTCGTTGGCTGCATGCAACAAAGGGAATAATCTTGAACTCCACTTTGGTTTGACAAACTTTGACGGCACATAATGTTCTTGCTCCTTGCTTGCCAGATTCCAACTGCTCGCGAGAGCAGCCCAATGTGACCTCTGAACTTGACTTCAAAATAAAAGTACTATTGTATCAAATGAAATGTTAAATAAACGAATACAATTTACATTAAATCTCTCACTTGGTCTTAGGAATGATAATTTGTCTTTATAACTATAACTTGTGTAAATTATGTAAATAATAATTACAGTTACAAGAGGTAATTTACTCATTAGGTTTTCTCTGAAGAACAATTTTCTTTTCCAATTGTGTTGTTTGCGCTCAGATTGTTACGTGTGAAACAGGTTGTACTCCGCCAAATGCGACCAATGGAGCATGCTTTGTTCTCTATTAGGAATATTACATTTTGAGTGTTTATTGAAGGTTAACCATATCTAATGAAATATTATATGCGCCTTTATGTATCTGTTCTATTCTTTCAGGAAGTGGAGGTGCAAGGACACATGATGGATTCACTGTTGGACTTCTTCTGTACACAGTAATACTAGTCATTGCCTCATTTTGCCATAGAGCTTTTGTGTGGTAGAGTGGCAGCCTTGCCTTAATTATGTGTTTTTTGTGTCATCCTATCAATCACACGCTTGAATTGTCTTTAAGTGCACTGAACTCCTGTCCATTAATATACTTGGCGTGTCATTCAGTTTGGACTCCTATTTGAATCCTATCTGTCCTTGTCCTTCACGTATTTTGCTCTAGCCCATAGATATTCGATCCTTATGAACACAGTGATTCTTGTCCATCATCTTGAAATTCAATAAAATATTTTTGAATGAACCTGCATGCCCAGTATTACCTTTAGGGGCCTTAAATGTCACCAAGTCTAATAAGTTGAAAACAGCTTGTCTAATAGTGGTAAAAAAAAATAAAAATGATTTTCTGTAAGCCATCCAGTTCTGCCATAGATGTTGCTGTAACGTTAGTAAGCAAACTTTATCTTCATCTATTAAAATTCTATACATTACCTGGAGCAAATTAGAGCAACAAGCTAGTTTGGGTCATGATGTAAGTTAGGCACAAAAATGCAGGACAACCAACTTTATTTGTTCTCTCTAAAGGTAAAAAATAAAAACAGCAGTGAATTTCACAGGGAGAAATTCTTGTCTGAGAAATGAGGGTAATTTTCACCAATGCTGGAGGAATCCTTTAAGGGAGCCTGAAGAAGAATTGAGTGCAATTTAGAGAAAACAAATTTATTATGAGATCTTGAGTGAGCACTGCGGAACTTTCCATTAAGAAGTCGAAATTGCTGGGAGGTCTTATTACTAAACTTGTAAAGTTATTACCGACAATCATAAAAATCCTGACGTTCTCTTCTCAGCAAGTGACAGGTTCATTAATCATAATCCATCTAAAGATTTTGATATTTTTTTCTCTTTTAAATGTGAATGCAACATTTTTAGGCTTGAGCAGTGGTTAGTATATGTCAAGGTGAGTCTAGTAACACTGCAAATATGAAATGATTTAAAATGTGGCATGCTGTTCAGTAGTCCTACACACTCCGTCTTGCTTCCTCTGCATCTATTTTACAGTGCTTTACACAATGACAGACTGATTGTGTTGTGGACTAATTGAGGAGAAAAGCGTAAAGCAGCTTTATTTAGCCATGCTTCATGTGCACCATGTGTCCATCCACGGGGGTGGATTGTTATGGCGATTGAGGGAGAGTTACAAGAAGCAGTGATTAGTCTGATTTGAGGCAAACAAATCCACTTCCACCCACCCAGACTGAGTGTAGATCTGGCTCATGATGCCGAGGTGCAGATGTCACTCTCCTGGTGGCAGCCACGAGTTGCCGTGACATCAGCACTGACGTTTTGAATATCAGGGACGTGGGGACCTTTCACGTAGTGAAGGTCTTCTTTGGCCCATATCCACAGATTCTCTGCAGCCTTCCACAGCGAGCTGGACCAAACTTCACCTTGCTTTTCGTTGTAGGCCAGCACTCAGGAAATGTTGGAGGTTGCATCAATATAGTAGGCCCCACGTGCATGAACCTCAGTTACATTCACTGCAAGTATATATCTTGTAAGGGAGTTTTCACACCTAACCTGTTTGGTTCGGTGAAAAAGAACCCTGGTGCGTTTGCCCAGTTAGTGCAGTTTGTTTGGGCAGGTGAGAACACAGTAATCACACTCAGGTGCAGACCAAAACAACGACTGGCTCATGGAACGTGACCCGACCTCGATCCAACCCAACTACGCGGTATACGCAAGTTTGAGCTAAACAGCTCCTGTAGCCAGTGCTTTGCATTCTGGGATGCGGCAGAGCACGCAAACAGTTTCTAGTAGCAGCAGCTAGCTGGAGAACAAACCAGCAATGTTTCTCTCACATAAATATGCACTAGTCCAGAACACAGGACCTTCTTCCTGTATTTACTTTCTTGTTCCTGCCCCGGACACATCTGACCAATAAGCGGAGTGAACGTTCTCACGTGGTTTGTAGTGATGCATTTTGGTTGGCTTGGATTTTTCTCTTATGTGAAAAGAAACCAAACCAAGGGGAAAACACTCCAAGTTTACAAACTCATCAACTGATTTGGTACAGAGCAAACCAACTATAGGTTTGAAAACGCCCTAAGACTCAGAGGTAAGACTCCTGATACCACAAACCCACGTTGCACTTGTTGAACCTATTGGATGATATACATATCTGTTCTCACATAGCCTGGCAAGCAGTGTGAAGGAGTTTGGGTCTCATCTTGGAATTGTTTTGGAGACCAGAACATAACCAAAATAGAGAACCTCCTTTTTGTCTATTGAAACTACTGAAATAGCTACCTGATCATTGGTTTTACATTTCACTAAAGTGTCTGACACAGCTGTAGCATGTGGTCCAACCAGCCCTTCACCAGGGAGTCATTTCACCGTTCTCCAACCAAAGGCAACTGTATTTTCCTCTGTCCCTCTCTATCGTCAAACTGCCCCAACTACCAACTCTGCAATTGGCTGCTTCCACATTTAAAGCATTAATGGAATTATAATGGAATATATTTTTTTGATAGGATGCACAATATAGAAACTATCAGGAGATTAAAAAAACAAACTGTGCAGAAAAAGCTCTGGCGTGGGCTGATTCTGAGGGGCAGACAGATGAGACAGACAAGATGGGCATCTGACATCATTTCAAACATGACATGGCATCAATAATAATAATATAATAATAATAACAACATGTTGAATACAGCACCACAGAGTTAGTAGCAATAGGCCCTTATGTGCAGTTTCCTGTTAGATTTCCTGTTTCTCTAGATAGAGGTTTGTTGAAGTCCACATAAGTTTCAGTTAAAAGTTTAGAAAATTTGATTTTTGGCATCAAATCTTTTATTTGTAAGAACGTGTATAGGTGATGACATGCTTCTGGGATTTCTATCATACTTATTAGGAGGGCTACAGTTAAATTTAGTGGGGCTAGGACCTCCTGAATCAAATGTTAGCATACTAAAATATCAGACCTAGTTGGGGTTGGAGCATGTGTGTCATGGTGTGTGGGCTGCATCTCTGTACACAGTGTTCTTAGTGAATAAACACTATTGTAGGAATGTTTCTCCCAAGCAAATATTAAAAAATGTTTGCGTCTATAAATACAGCTAACATTCAAGATTGATTTAGCATGTGCAATAAGAGCAACGGAGCATGTCTTTATGTACTGAAAACATATATGGAAGAAGAAAATTAAAGAGCAAAGAGAACACAGTGTCATTGCAGCTTGGCGGCAATTGCACAATTGCATGCTTGGTTAGAAACATGATTACCACAGGCTGGGCATCAGTGCACCATGATACACTGTGCTGTTCTAATGCAACTTGGCAAAACATGTTTGTTATCTTTTCAATCACAGTGATGGATCACCTTCACTGACTGAATTAGACGTGTTAGGAGTCATTTTGTAGCCTGACAGGTATGGCAAAACTGATTTTTAAAAAAATTGTTCATCATGGTGTATGCATGTAAAAATAGCCTCCAAGATAACATTAAATGTGATTCCTCTCAGGCATGCAAAGTGCAAAAAAATGAAGGTACAATTTCTGCCACGCCGGAATGATCCTGTAAAGAGGTTCGCTTTCAGCGGCAGTTGAAATTCACGTCAGACCTGTGAGTGACAAGACCTCTAGTTTGACTTTTCTGCATCTCAGGAATGACTTTAGAAAATCCCCTTTGCTTTACTGGGGAAAGCAAACACCCAGAGATAGAAGAGTCTACCTTTCAAATCGAGAGAGATTTTCATCATCATCTTCCCACAACTCAGCTGTGATTGATGAGCGATCAGTTCTTTCAAAGTTCGTTGTCAAATTTATCTTTAACTTCATACTGACGCTTTCTCTTCCTGCACTCCCACTGTCTCTTCAAGCTCACCAAGCGTTGTCCTCAGACCTGTTGAAGAGAAAAATCGTTTACTTCACATGAGGGTTCAAGAGCTGTTCTCTCTGTTCTTGTTACTTTCTAATGTACCTGCCAAAATCGCGCAGTTTTTCTTTCATTTATGTTGCTGCAGTACAAATCTCCGATGTTGATCAGTACAGAAAAAAAATATAAGTAGTGACTTGAAGCCAATCTCAAGACTGTAGGAGAACTAAAGAAAAAACGAACCTCAGTGTGATTGCATCAGTCAGCCTTATCACTTCTGAATGTCGCCTTTGACTTGTCTGTTCCAGCAGTCGCTTGCAGTTGAGACATTCCACATATCAGTCTCTGCTACGTGTGTTTCCATTAGTTATATTCCCATAATGTAGGTAATGCCCACATTTCTGAGGTTAAAATAACTCTCAGAAGAAACACAATAAGACTTTTGTGGGTGGCATACTGTTTGAAGTGAAAAGCCACAATTAAACTGAATTTGCATTTCACTGCTGTAATCTATGACAGCTCACCTAATATGTGTCCCTGTTTGCGCTCAACACTTCTCTCCTAAAGCTTTAAACCAGATAATCAATGTTTATATAGAGTTTATATCTTGGAACCGACTCAACTGTCAAGTTATTGGCAATTCATTTGATCGACTCATACAATGTTTGTTTGAGCATTAGGATTCAAATGGTTTTTCACTGTCGTGCAGACTAGTGCGAACTGTAAAATGTATCCCAATAAAATTGTGTTGAATCCCATAACCGTCAAGACAAAGTGGGCCTCATAGAAAACCTTATATACGCAGCTTCATTCCTACATGGAATATGTAAATTCCATGTTAGAATGAATTTTGCTTTAACATTTCCAGAGAGGAAGACATCAGCTATGATTCATTCTGTGAGGATTACAGTTAGTCATTTCCAAACCCACGCCTTTGAAAATCTTGCAATCCCATATCCACATGTCTTACTTAAAGGCAGAATGTGTAGGATTTTCCTAAAAAAAAAAACAATGTCTAAACTCATCCAAAAATAATCCCTCTCAATCATCACTTATGACCCACTAGAAGTGTGTGGCAGTGTCTGTTTCTGCAGAGCCCCTGCCCTCTGCCTGTATTTTCTTATAGAGACAGAGTGCGTCATACTCTGAAAACCACGCCCACCAGAGGGGAAAACAATCGGCGCCACAATATGCAACCAAGGGCTGAAACGCTAACAAAATGCCTGTAGCTAGCTAAAAACATTCAATTTCAGCATGTCAAAGGATTATTTTAGCACCCCATGTCTACCAGAGAGGACAAACTCAATACTGTGGGTCTAGCTCAGTCTCAGGCTAAGTTACTGTAGTTAGCTGAGGCACTTGCAAACATAATACTGCATAGCTTTCTGATTTAGCCACATTCCACTACACAAATTATAACTATACAAGTTGCATACTGTCAAAATGTGTTAGCTTAACTTACAGCAATATAGTTAGCCTAAAACTGACATTTGGATATTTGGCTACCAGTGACAAAATGCTTGCTGCACATGTAGGTATACTGAGTGTCAGGATCCCAGTGTTCCCATTCTTCCTGCTGATGCCTCACATCTGAATCCACTTTTGTCTTTTTTGGGTTCAGCAGCTTTGTCCTGGGTTCTTGACCCTGTTGGTAGTGCATCCCACCACACAGCAGCTTTTAGGCATGTTTCTGTTGTTTGCTAGCAGACCAAAGTGACAAGGAGGCACCTTCACACAATACAAAGTCAATGGAGAGCGATGAATTATTTTCCCCTCCGGCGTGGGTGGGACTTAATTGCGCCCTGTCTCTATTTTGCTGTTTGCTATTTTGATGTTTCTCGGGGCGTCAACCTTTGGGCAGTTGGTGTGTAGCCCCCAGCCAATAACAGCGCGCAGGGTGTGAGGGTGGGACTCTATAAAAACGTAGAGACCAGGTGCCAGATTGTAAGCGCGCATCCAAGAGGAATCTACAAAAATAGCGGACACAGCGCTGAAAAAAATTAGCTGGGGAGGAGGGGCCAACTTTGAATGTTGTGTTTACAAACCGCAACCGCATCAAGAGTAAGGACTCACAGAGAGAGAGAGAGAGAGAGAGAGAGAGAGAGAGAGAGGCATGAGTCCTTGATCTCCGCAGGATTGGTTCACCCTAATTGCCATGTATGGGCGCCTGAGTGTACGCGCCAGCCCCCTTTATCCACACAAAGCCCCTCATTAAGAGCTGGTTGGACAGCGAGCCCGGTGCCGAGGTGAATGCTGGCTAGAAGCGCCGGGCCTGGCATGCACATGCAGGTGCAGAGCCGCCTGCTTTAATTGACAACAGGAGAAGAAAAGGCTCCGTGCTGTGCATGACATACCCGCCTTCTCTCTCTCCCTTGCTCCCTCTCTCTCTCTCTTTCCAACTCTCCCTTTCTGATCTGCCTTAACCAGGTTATGGGTCCATCTGACAACACATCAGCTCTGCTTCTCTGTTCCAGCTCTCAGCTCCAACTTTCATTCTCAAAATGTCTCTCTCTCTCTCTCTCTCACACAGAACCTTATTATTTGCTTGATGAAACATGTCAATGAAATGCAACTGTTTGTCCTTAAAGAAATCTTTGTAAATTCTGCACAGGATATGTAGAGTTGGAGGAGCTGTTGGTTCTGCAAGTATTTTTCCATTCTTTTAAATGGCAGCCTCAATGACATAGAAACACTGGTGTCTCCTGGATAATTTAATAGTACAGGTTTATCTCATCAGTTTTACTTCTTTCATTTTTTTTTTTTTTTTCCCATTACTTAGGTATGGCGAATGGCTCTAATTACAATTCCATGAGCCTCAGTGGGCGCTGCCATTGGCAAGTAGCCAAGTGGAATTGTAGCAAATTCAAAATGCGTCGTCACTGCAGTTGGGAACAAGAGGTCGAGCCACCATTGCCCAATTCCTCCAAAATCGACCCAAAATCCAAAAGTGAACTGATTTAAGCTGCCGAATGTGTTACTGGTTTTCTACAATTCATAAACTTTAGCTTTTGCTGTTGCACCCAACAGAATGTTAAGCTTGGTGATTGGATGTTTCATACCAAAATGTACCTTTGAAGTTCTAGTTAGCTTCTCTCCTTACGTTTTTATGTACAAAGGCTTGTACCTTTCAATTTTTTTCAAAGAACCAGGTATTTTCCAATGCAGTTTCATGTTCATCCAAGCCTTGAAAGTGCTCCAACTGCCAATCACCAAACACTGTCTATGCAGAAAATGAATGAGACAGTAGAAACAACTCCTCCCACTTCACAACTCAATAGAATTCACACTGGCATAAGAGAGCCAGCTCAATCAGTGGATCACTGGATCCAGCTGAGCTTTATGTGAACCCAACTGACCCAACTGCACCTTCCAGAGAGAAAACTGAATTAAGAAGATACAGAAACAATTAGGTGAAATATGGATCTGGACCTTTTATCAGTATTATCACCACACTGAAACTTTTTTGGTCTCAGGGGCAGGGAGGCTGGATCGGTTTCAGCTGGAAATGTTGTCCATTTGTCTCAGGCATTTGGCTCACAGCTTAATGAAAAACCAGAGAGTGGTTGAGCACAAAACGTCTAATTAATTAAATGTATTTTGCCACTTTTTGACAGTGAGAAAAGGAAAGCATTCAGATCTGAGCAGCCGCAAAGTGTGTTTTTTTTTTTTGCTAGTATCAAAGATCCGACATGTTGGTCCACTTTACCTCCATCTCTTCATTCATTTCAATAATTCATGATTTTTGCAGAAATCATTTCAGGCAAAGAGCTTTTCAATTAAGGATGGAGTGCCGAGCAGTTGGTTGTTTTTTTTTCATATTGACAGGAAAGTGCACCTTCTGGAGACAAGTGTCTATTAAATGTCTATTTCAACTTGAAACATTTGAAACAGGCATTTATTATAATCTGAGTGTGCATTTCTACAGACGTCATTAACATGAGCAGGTAGGAAAATGAGAAACAGAGAGAGAGAAGGACGACAGGAAAGGAAAAGATCATGAAAGGTGTGTGGTAAGGTCAGAAATGTGCCGTGTTTGGCGCTGAAGTTTATAGTGCCTGAATTCTTCTTAATTCACCCTCTCGGTCCATTTCTCCTCTTTCCCCGAAGTGTTTTTATTTATTTATAAAGAGAATGCGGCTGCTACTGCACAAGATAACACCTGGTCTGTGTATAAAAATGACGGTGATTGCCATTCTTTGTTTCTCTGATTTGAAATGAAAAATGCCAAAAACAGATGAGTGCGTGTGGAAGCTGCACACCTACTGTACAAGCCACCAAACCACAAGAGCAAAGGTTAGCCAGGCTGTTACCATTCCTTTTGCTACCTAATTACTTAGAACCTCAAGTTTACTTTGTGATGTATAAGAATACATGTAGATCATACATACAGGTTATACAACATGCAGTCACTGAGGTACTTCATTCAGTATTGACAGAGCTGGCATCTTGAGCATTTGTAATCACTTAAAGGTGGGGTAGGCAGTATTTTTTTTGCCATCATTGGGAAAAAAATCCATAACTGTTCCGCATATTGTAATTCAAGTGGTCTGAGAGAAAACGTCTACTTCTGCCCCTCCTCTTGGCTCTGTTTTCAGGCTTTAGAAAATCTAGCCCGTGACGGGAGACTTTGGCCAATCACAGTTAATTTCAGAAAGAGGGCGCGTTCCTATTGGCTGTTCTACAAATGCAGATGCACGTCCCTTCAGATGGTAAAAACCTGATTCAATGGCGGAAAGTTCTGCTGAAATTGTGGGTTGTTATAGCTGTCCTGTACTCCTGTAAGAATATGACTGGACGTTACTAGTCAGCTGATAGCCACACAGCTGTGAATGAGCCAGTGGTGGTGAAGCATAAATGAAGCAGCTGATGCCAATCAGTGTTCTGCCTAAAGTAACTATCCTCCATCAATGGAAGCCATTTAGGGGGCATCCCTAGATGGCATCCAATCAAGGGAGTGCTAAGACGGTGAAACCAGATGCACCAGACATTTCTAAACCTTCAGCACCACACACGTATTTTCAGTTCATATACAGTCCTGTCTCTTCTCCACTGTGCAATTATTGCAGAGGTGCATTGTCAAACAACAATGAATCACAACTAGTTCCATGTGTTTTCTTTAATCTTTAGTTATCTCTAGTATAAGCATGTGGTGGGATGTGTAGTCACAGCAGTAAATGTGTGTGTATTTGTGTAGAATGTGTGGGTGTGCAACCGTTTTCCCAGGTGTGTGTGAGTGGGAGCACGATAGCATCCTGCATAAATACCAACTGATTTTGTTTTTGATAATCGTGGCATTTCTCCAACCTTTATTTCAAATATTGTTATTATACACTTTTTCCTCTAATCCACTTTTATTTTTAATTTCTGCCGCCTGTCGCCTCTTTTAGGGAGACAGAGAGAAACTCAAACAATCCAGGTGACATTTGTTCCCGATTAATTCAGAAAAGTTGGCTGCATTAGCCCAAAAAAAAAAAAACAATCATAATATACTGTATTTTATATACAAGTATGATATATAATTCTCCTCTGTGAACCTCTTTCTTGCCGACATTAAAAGCTGGATGTCATTTGCACTTTCTGCAGCTAAACAAAAGCAAGAGAAGATGTTCTACTTTTTGGAACCTTGAACTCTCCCACAGAAACAACTTTGACATTTATTCCAGTATGGCAATTCACATTCTCATAATCTTGCTGTTATATTTGACCTAAAAAAAAAAAGTTTTTTTTAACTACCCTGGATCTGCATTCAGTAAATCAGTCATACAGCTCCTGGTTACAGCTTGTTCCAAATGTAACTGCTCGACTCTTAACAGGCACAAAGAAAAAAACATCTTATACTCCCTTACATCACTCTCATACTACCTTTCTATAGAGTTCATAATTCATTTTGAAATTCAGCTTATCACCTGTAGGAACCACTGGTCTGGCTCTGGTTTATATTTGCAAACTTTTAACCCTTATATGCTAGTGTGCACCATAGACTATATATAAGGATGGACGACGCGTCTCCACTTCCTCTCACAGATACGCGCGCTGCCATCTTGCGCTGGTGACTTCATTTAGAGCCAGAGTCTGCGCAGTAGTGATCGAGGTCCCGCTCAATCCAACTGAGCACACTCACAGTTGTCAATCATGACATCACATCCCCTTTTCATAGCATCAAATAACTAATTAAAACCGAAGTTATCAGAAAAATTAATACTTGAACAAACATCAGCGTGATAAGAACTACCTAAAATGACAGAAACCATCTTTGGGAAAAATTTATTTGACGTGTACTTTGACTTATGACCTATACTGCAGCCAGCCACCAGGGGGTGATCGAGATGTTTTGGCTTCACTTTTGGGGAGCTGTCACATCGTCCATCTTTATATACAGTCTATGATGTGCACCTATTGATTATCCAAAAAGTGTATTATTTCCCCAACTTATTTCAAACTTTTTTCAGTGAAGGCCACCATACTCAGGATCAGGCTCCCACTCTCATTTAGACTTACCAATCCAGTCTTCACTTCAAAACCTTACTTTTTACGCATGGTTTTATCTTGTTTCGCACCGTTTCAATCATGTTAATGACACTTTGTAAAGAACTTTGTAACCTGTTTTTCATTGCTAGATTCAAGATGCTCACTTTAAACACTGATTAATTGGTATTCATTGAATTTGTATGAATAGAATGAATATGCAAAGGAATAGCTTCTGACAGCCTAGTGTAAACTGTCCATGTGTGTGCATATGTGTGTGTAGGTGTCTGTTCTGAAGTTTAGTTGTCTGAAGGTCAGCATAAACTTTCCCAGGGATGCTAATTAATTCATTCGTAGTGAAATTGTGCCAAGCTAACGTCTGGAGCTATTAGAACACAAACTATATTTCTCCCTGACAAATTGTCTCTAATTTATTGTTGATCTGCACTGAGTTAGATGTGTTGCAAGAGGTTTTGATGGAGAAAACAGATGAAGACACCATATGTTTCTTTGACCCTGGTGATGCACATACAGTATTCTGCTGCAGTAAACACATTCAGACAGAGCTGTTTTTCAGTCTTTATTTGTTTCTGTTAGAACTGTGGGAGTTATTTGGAAAACCTGTCCATCTCTTTAAATACATTTTCATTATTGTGCCTACAGAAGATATGTCAACAGTGAGAGAGTATGGAAATGTACTTATTCACTTTTAAACTTGTGTCAGTCTGTATGACAAGGCAGCATTTAGCTGTACTATAAAAAAAAAAAACAAAAAAAACAAATGCACTTTACAAAATGGCAGACCACAAATTACCACTGCATCTTTCTCTCCTCCGAAACTTTGTACACCCACAAGAATCAATAGTCCACCACTTTATACATAATACAGTATGCCTTATTTCAAGGCATATTTGGTATAAGGCTAAAAGAAACTGTATAGAAAACATCAGTTTGGTTCACAGCAGGGAAATAGGCAGCACATGTCAGAGGTCTACATGAGCAAAAGTGAACACTATATGAGCCGAACTAAGAGACATTTCAGAATACACAAAATGCACCCACACACCCCTTTCTCTTTATGCATTGAAATATCTTGGAGGAGTTGCTTTTTTCAGTTTCATGATACGTATCCAGGGACAAGAAAGGTAACAAGATTAAGAAACTACAGCTACGCTAGCAGCTCTGTAAGGTTGTACTTAGGCACAGCTAAATGCTAATGTCAGCATGCTAACATGCTCACAGTGACATCTAACATGCTGATATACAGTAATGTTTACCATGTTCATTATTTTAGTTGCATGTTAGCATACTCACTTTTCCTAATTAGCACTAAACATGAAGTACAGCTGCTGATAGCAATGTCATTAGTTTTGCAGTTATTTGGTCATTAACAAAAGTATTGGACACATTTATATTTTGACTTGATGATGGCGCTGCATGAAAAGTCAGGGGGTCACCAAAGTTATTAAAATTCATCCTGATGGGGACATGGATGTCTGTACCAAATTTCATGGCAATCCATCCAATAGTTGTAAAGATATTTAAGTCTGGACCAAAAAAATACAACTGTTCTCAAAAGTTTTTGAATAAATGAGCTCAAAGTGATTTTTCATAGCATTTCATTAAACAGCAATTTTGTTGGAACATAATGTAAATGGAGTAAAAATACCCATGTCATCCAAATTACATTACATGAAATACTTTTTTTGGTTGCTCACATCTCAGGCAGATCAAGACAATTTGTGATTCATCTTGTGGCCACAAAGTTAAACTACATTTAAAATGGAACACTGCTCAATAGTGCTGATGGGTAATCATTTTGTCACACCTCTTGAGCTGCTTGTTGGTTTGGTCTCATTATTTATTCTGATTAGCTCATGTGGTGAAAGCTATTTCTGAGCATGGTGGAATAAATTGCATTCTGTGAGAATAATTTGTCCACAGCCATTGCTAGGTTCATTTTCATTGTCACATTTCCCATTATATTTCCCTGCTGCTGTCATATTACACATTACACTATCACACACATATTACACTATCTAATAAATATAGAAACAAGTTTAAAATATTAACCAAATGTATAGTTTGTAATACAGTTACAGAAGTATTTGAGATGCTGTGGAAGTCAAAGAGACGACATGAGCTCCTCTAACAAAATTACTTTTCAAGACTTCAAGCAGCGTTTTCCCTTTTGCATTTATATGGAACAAATGCTTGGCAAAATCAATGTACTGTAGCTGTCCCTGTCCTCTCCCCTCAAGGCTGCAGTCAGTACTGTATTGTGCAAAAACACAGGTCCAACCAGCACAAATCATTGGAAAAATAATCCTTCACCCTAGGCTACTTTAATACATTTCTTGGTGAAAGGAAGAACATATAGAGAGAAAAGAGGTGAAGTTAATAATTAAGAGAATGCTAGTTTTACAGTTTGTTGAAGGTGCATCATGGGGGCCAGGATACTCAAACTCTCAAGGCAATACACTCACTTTCCAAGTTCCTAAAAGGAAAGACAGGCTGAAGAAGGAGGGAGTTCCTTGGTGGACAGTGGAACGTGGCAAAGGACTGAAAACACATAGGGGACATGTGGTGAGAAGAAGAACACCACCAGTAGGAAATATATGGTACATGAGAAGAAAAAACATGATCAGGGTGTATCAGTAGCAAACGAAGAGAAAGTATAGGTGGTTGCAAAGACTTGTGAATGTGCTTAACTATGATAATTACGATAGGCAAGGACAAGAGCAAACAAAGAACAGGCATTTTAGACGCTTTAAGGAAAGATAAGTTCTATGAGTAACATTGACTGTTCTTCACCTCCCGATTCACTGCTGGCACACGGTTTGTTCTTTTCCCTTTTCTAGTTGATTAACATTATATTCTTATCTTTAAAACTTCATCCCTGGTTGGTTTGGCGACAACCGTGGTAAACTGGAGGTGAGAGCAAAGCTAACCATAAAATATTTCACAATGCTGTAACTAGTGCTTTTAGAGCTTCAGAGAAACAGAAAGTAGTTTGGCCTCTTTGTAATCTTCATGTAATGCTTGTCACTCTTCTTTCAGAGTTCTAAATTCCACTGGTTTTTGTAGTGTTATAAAAGGTTGCCATTACCCAAGAGAACTTGAATACACCAACCCTGACAGACTTTAAAAAAAAGAGTCTGAGCTTTCAACTTGTAACAGTGTGGGACCGTGTTTTTTGACTGAGGTAACTTGGAGAGCGCAGAAGACGATAAAAAAGCTCAGTCACACTGGTGCTGGGGTTTCCAGCACACACTGGTGCTCGTCATCTATTACTAACATACACATCGACCTTACCAAGCCCAGTTGTATGGCTATTATTTTATCATACATGAAAAACAGAGGCCGCACGCAACCTACACGTTACACTTGAGTTGAGAGGCAAACGGAACAGGAGCTCAGCAATATGCATCAGTCTGTAGCAGGTGCGCCGCCCAACTAACTCAAGAATTACGAGGCCCTGTCTGATGACGTTGCTTCTCTCGAACAGGCAATACAGTATGTCTTAAAGACTGTTATAAACTGCACTGCTCCTATAATGGTAAAAAATAAATAAATAAAATCAAGGATGCTGCCATAGATACTGCGTGAAATTAATGAAAACCACCACAGGCTGCCTCGAAGGAAAGACGAATGCATTCAAAATCAACAATGATATAATGAACTGTATTGTGATGAAAATATAGCAAAGTAAATGCAATAATGCATAACTGTCATTTGAGAAAACATTAACCCCTCGTCTTCATGCGAAATGTTCAGCGTTGGACATATGGATACACATTGTTCTGTGAGAAAGTACACTTTTCTTCAGTCCAGGTAAATGTATTAATTATATACATTGGCAAATACTAACTTAAGAGTGAAAAGCATTCAGGTTTGGACTATATAGTCAAGTACAAGTCCCTGACCTTGAACTAACCTTTTTTCCTCCCCTCACAACTGATCCATTCCGTTTCTAGATATCAAGCAATAAATTATTGAATATCATGGCGCATGTGTGCATTCACTCCAGCCCTCTGCTGTTTTTCATAGTGTGCGCTTTAAACAGACCATTTGCAAGGGTCAAACAGAGCGCTGACGTGGGATTTGTGCGGAGGAGTCAACAATATCCCAGTTTGGCAGTCATTTGCTCTTGTTTAGACCACAAACTTACAGTTTATGAAAGTTGTTGCTGACCTGGTTTTATCAGCATTTAGGCATCGTACCATGATAATCAGCTCACACGGAGACATTGTGTGTTCAATAACTGAAGATAGGATGAAAATTCAGCAAGACTATAGATATTATAACATTCTCCTGCTTATAACATTTCTGGTTACCTTTACAGTAGAAGCAGAGTAGGGATTTTCAGTTTTTCCAACTTCACCTACTTCCAAGGTGCACGAAGAAGGGAAGAAGTCTGAAGAGGTCATCCATGATGATGACCCTGATGAAAGCCACACCTCTTCCGGTTACCTTGACAGAGAATTTTTAAAGCATTTTTATTCTTGTATCTTTTCTGGTAGTAGCTCATAATGGCTAATGTTAGCAGACTGTCACGAATGTGTGTACGAGGTAATAGGATTGAGGACCCAAATGCATACACTGAGGTAGGACAGGCTGAAGAAAAGAAAAAAAAAAAAAAGGACTTTACTAAATCAGTGTTCAAATTTACAAGCTTACAGTCAGGTGTGAGAAGGCAGTCCAAACAAGCAAACAAATCCAGAGGGGCAAGGCAGGCAGGTCATAAACACAGGTAGCAGATATCAGGCAGAATATCAGGCAGGAAAACAGGAACAGGTACAGATGGCTGGAATGCAAGTGCACAACACTGACAACATGACAAACTGGCAAAGAGAAAGTTCTGGTGAGCTGGTTATATACACTGAAGGACTGATGGGGTAATGAGAGGCAGGTGTGTCAGCAGGTGGGGATGATTTAGGAATGTGAACAGGTGAGCAGGTGGATGTGGGAAAGTCCGAGGGCATCTGGTGGACAGAAAAGTTCCTCAGAAACGTATGGGTCTGGGGGAAGTGAGAAGTGGCTGGAGGCAGACAGAGGGGCAGACTGAGCAAAATAAAACAACTGTGCCAGCCGTGACACAAACTGTAGTATACTACTAGATTTCTGATACTTCTGACATTACTGAGTCAATTTGCTGACATTATTCTGTTACTGTTTCCTATATTTTAGTACCATTATCCTATAATTGTCACTCATGGTTACACTGGCTGTTTTGACTTTAACCCTGCGTACATCAGTTTTTGGCCACCTTGGGGCAGCACAACAAGCTATAAACACAACTCATATATTATTAACACTGTTTTAGCAAACAATTGCCTTACTATTGCATTACATCGCAACAGACGTGGAGCAGCATTAGCATTCATTTGGAGTCTTTGTGGCCACATGATGAAAATAGAGTCAAATATTCACTCTCCTAGCTCTGTTTTTGGTCTCCACCCACTCTTTAGAAGAATATCGACTGTAGTGTTTTAGCTTCTAAATGCTCCACTGTGTTCACCAGCCATGGTCGCTAACTTGGTCTCTCTGCCGTTTAATGCAGGTAGTGTACAGTGGGTCTATCAGAACCTTTTCACTGAATACAGCTGCCTGCTGTGGTGGGAAAGAGGGTGATGAGAGTGAACAAAAACAGTAAAGTTGGGAGCTGTTAAACCAAAACAATGAGCTGAAAGAAGCTAAAATGCTCTGTAGAGCTGAGGGGAACTGAGTCGGGTGGGTTTTTCTCTATGAGTGACACCTGTCAAAATACAAGCGGTCATTGGATCCATTATTAATATAAAAATACTGATTAGTGCAACTTTAAGTAAAAACACATTTGTATTATTCGCAAAATGTACCAACTGTAAGTATGAAAAGGTAGAGTACC
This sequence comes from Macquaria ambigua, assembly GCA_008360985.2. Lineage (NCBI taxonomy): Eukaryota > Metazoa > Chordata > Actinopteri > Centrarchiformes > Percichthyidae > Macquaria > Macquaria ambigua. Next base: position 187,349 of record VMKM01000279.1, on the reverse strand, counting down.
CATTATGTGAAATAGAGGTTTTGTAGCTGGTCATGCTGGATGGTTCATATCATTATATCCATCATATTTTATAATTTTTACATACTTTTTTTTTTTTATCATATTACCTCCTAAAACGTAGTGGGGTAGAACTTTAAAATATAATGAAAGTACTTAAGTGAAGTACAGTAGAATAATATAATGTATAATTTTTTTTCAGCTCCTCATACACTCTTCTTCCTCCGTTTACTTATATGTCATTATCCTCTGTTGTTTGTCCTCTACCTGTCCACCTCACCTCTCTCTTTCTTTTTCATTTTCTCAATATACAGTACAGTATGTGTCTCACTCCCACTGGCTGACCCCTGCTCCTTTGCTGCACAGCCATACTTGGTATCCACTCACTAAGCATCTCTCCACCTCGGCTGAACAAGAGCGAGGGGAAGACAGGATGCATTATACATGAATTACAGGCTGGCAGACAGCACAGCACATGGCACCCATTTCACTGTGATGAGCCTGGGAGACTTCTATTAATTCTACTAAAGCATGCATAGTGTAGACAGCGCTGAGAAGAGAGATGAGGCGCTGCTGAAGAGCCGCGGGGCAGAGCATTTGAGGAATTGGGGGTAAGGGCAAGCAGAGAGGAGGCATGTTTGTTAAAATATTCAGGCAAATAAAACGGCTATTGAAGATGATGAAGATGGTTTTGTGTGTGTATGTGTACACCTGCATTTGTATATGCATGCTTATTTATCCTTAAGAGCTTTTACAATTCTTGCTTTCATGTTTAAAGCTTTTAGTACCTGCGCCTGTTTCTGTGTTTGCGTGTGTGCTTTACATGCAGGGGCCAAGCATGTGTGTGTATTTGTGTGTATGTTTGAAATAGGCAATTGGGTGTGAGGGCCCAAGCTAATCCTGCATAATGAGAGTCTAGTGGCCAACTGAGGTTCTAGTCACGTCTCCATCAGTGTCACCGACAGGGTGCACACACTTCTCTGAAAGCGAGACTTAGACACAGCACACCTCTGCCTAGATAAGTCACACACTAACATACAAATACAAATACACACAAACGCACAGAGAGCTTACAGTGGACGGGTCCAGCCTCAAGGCCCTCAAGGTCATGAGCTAAATGATAGATCTCCACGTTTGTTTGGCCCCTGAAGCTCATTTCTTCACCAAAATGAGATCAAGTTGCACTAAAGCCGAGATTGCTGAGTTAGTCTCAGCACTCACAGTGTGCAAAAAAAAAAGGAAGAAAAACAGACATTCTTGAGCGTCTACAGCCAGGAGGATATGGTTGTTATGTTGTAGTCAGAATGTCATGCCTCATCCCGTAGTGCTTTTGGGAGGCAGATCAGGAGATATCTTGCTCACACAGGCACAAACATACACACACACTCCCCTTCCTACTTCGGTCTGTCGCTGATGGAGTGCTTGTCTGAATCCTGATGCTATTGATCTGAAGCATTCCATGATAGCTCTTCCATAGCCCCAGTCACATTGTCTCCATGTTGCCTACGCACAGTAAAACTAACAGCAATTGATTCTCTCCCTCCTATCAGTGAGACATTTCATTTACTGGAACAAAGCCACTTGTTCTTTTGTTGTTGTATTCACTGGGCATGGTGGCAGGAATAAATCCGTCTAGGTGATAACTATGATTGGATGATGTGACGGAAAGTGAGGCAGGGAGACAAGGGGTGACTTACAGGGTCACTGCAGCATAAGGCAAAAATGTAATGATTTTTCTTACATATGCTATTATTTCTATTTCCAGAATTTCTTAATCTCCATCTGTTCAGTGTCAGTGTTATTCAGTACAAATGTAGCCTGTAGAAATTAGGAGGATGATTTTTGAAGCTTAGTTTTGACTTAAATGCTTAATCAACCCTGGGTGTGATCAGGCTGCAAACAGATGCAGAACACAATAGAAGAAAAAAAACTGAACAACTTAAGCACTTAACCCACAAACCATTCAACACCTTAAGATCTCTGCTGGGACACCCTTAGAGGAAGACTGGGGCTGTGTATTACATCACCTGCAACAGCTGTACATCTGTGAAACACCAAGGACTCTGGACAACATCAGCTGTGAGTGAGCTAATATGCAAATTCAGGGTGATTCAGGTTGTGTTTTTGTCCATTTATAGCTAAGTGTGTGATCCAATTTGTCATGCTGGTGCAGTTAAAGACAGAGGCGATTGTTATGATAGTGTTTTAGTGTGTGAGGGTGCTTTTCGTAAAGCTCAGATCAACTTTTACCTTAGAGTGCCTTCTCTCCCTTTGGCTGATTTAAGACTGTGAATATAGCAGAATATAGTGCTTTAGAAGCAAAAAGGCACCACATCTATACTCACAGACTACAGTAAGACCCCTGGAAAAGCTGCAGCTCAACCAAGGGACTGACATTATAAAAGGTACATTTAAACCCCGCCAAGGTGCATTAAGCATCGACAGACTAAAGGTCAATAAGGGGACATGGAGTGGATCCAATGTGCCTCCCACTCTTTTGCCATGGCTTTCACAGACAAAGACAAACGGTGGTGCCAGCTATCAGTGCACACCCACTAGCGATCAGTTGCAAAAGATCAATGTGAACTACTCCTACTCGCTCCATGAAAGTCCATAAAGGTGGCGGGCTGCTGGTGGTGGTTGCCAAGTCTTTAGAAATCAAATGATCAAATTAATCAAAAAAAAAAAAAAAAAGGCAGAGGAAGAGGAAATTGCATCTTGGCTGACATTATTCTTCAGGTTTTTTTGTGCACACACAATCTGAAATCCAACAAGATTTCACACACATACAAACTGAATCTGAAAACTCAGTAAAACTCATCCTATACCTGTCTGAGACATCGATATTTTAGCCTCAAAAATGGAAAAAGTGCTACTTCCTTCTCCTATTTCCCAACTTACTTTTAAAACATCCTGTCTCTATATATTTGACACTAGGGCTGAGAGGGTCTGAGTCTCTTGCCTCTCATCAAAGTGGAACCGACGGGTCCACAGCTGTCACTCAAACTTTCAGAGCCCCAGTGGATGGTGACCGCTCCTCTGTGAATTAGCATCCTCCAGCTGCATGAGGGGAAAAGGCAAAGGGAAAAAGGCCTGGTGGATTTATACAGTATGAGACGTGTCTGCCAAGTCCCAGCTGCAGAGGGCTTCCAGCCAGTGGACCATTACATTTGTCTGCATGTTGAATGTACTCTTTGAGTGAAAAATAGAACAGACAGAGTGCAAGGGAGATAAAGGTAACGATGGAGATGGATAGAGAGAGTGGGAGGATTGGAACAGATGATGAGGGGGAAGACAGGTGAGATGGAGAGGGTGAGAAATGAGACAATAGGGCAAAAGGGAAAGACAGGTAGAGAGATGAAGAAAAATGTAGGAGAAGAGGAAACAGGCCTTCTCAGATGGTGCCTCGGGCAAGAGAGTGTCAGTCATTAGTAGGGTTAGGTATCAAGAACCAAATTCCAAATTGGCTGTGTTCAGTAGGAAAAGTGTTTTCCACTTGATTCCACTTATCAGTTCCTGAAAACAAAGTTTGGACCTGTACTGGTTCCTGTTCATCAACCAGTACTGAAGAAAATCAGCATCACAAACACTGTTGAAATTCATTTCAAGTCCTCCAACCCATACCACCACATAGGTTGTTTGTTCTTAACCTCTAATACGACCCACAGGAGCGTTTCATAAATTAGCAACTCTACTGCTGGCAGAGGTATGAAGAATAGGCATACCGGACCTTCATCATCATGGTAACAATGATAAATGCGTGGTTAACGTTGTGAAGCGGTCGCAGTTTGGTTAGGTTTAGGCACCCAAACTACTTGGTTAGGTTTAGGAAAAGATCATGGTTTGGGTTAAAATAAGTACGTTAGTAAGTTAAGTTTAGCAAGTACAAGTTATAAAGTTATAAAGTATTAAAATAAGTCAAGGTTTACTTTTGGTTTCACATGGTACACACAGCAGTCTCCTGGGTGAAAGTCCTACACAGACTTTGTCGCTCTTTATGCTACCTCACAGGACTTCCGCCTTTGCTCCCGTCATAATTACTACGGCCACTAGAGGTCGCCGTACATACAAATGTGAATATAGGTCATAATAAGCTGCTGCACAGACGACCTATATGGACGTGTTTTTGGGGATGATAATCTCATTAATTTCGTTGACGAGTCCAATTATATATTTACATCTGAGGCATCATTTTATTCCCCTGTCTTTATGTTCTTTTCATTTTATTCATATAACTTAATCATTGGTCATCTTTCTGAAGTTTGATGGTGACTGAGATATCACTGCTGTTTTTTGCTGATGAATTAAGTGCTATAAACAGACACAATCATGTGTAAGGACGGCGGCGCTTGGTCCTCGTGATCGGATGATGCTGATCACACCTAGCAAGTGGGTTGAGAATCCACTTCTGCAATGACACTGGGACTGAAGGAAGAGGAACATATAGGTCATCCTTCACATACACTGAAAGAAGGTGGATGCTGGGCTCAAGTACATTGGCTAAATACAGTATAACGAAAATGCATGGGGTGGGGGCAGGGGTTAGGGAGGCTGATTGATTGACTTTAATTGGCTCAACTGTAAATGAGGGACCTAATAAGCATAACTGGTTATGTTTAGTATGTCGTGGTGATTATGACATTAGGTTGCTCAGTTTAAAGTTTCATACATGAAAAGTAATTGCTACAGACCAAACAATAATCCAACCTATAAAAGATCTGTTATGGGTTTACTATTGCATCATAAGCAAAGCAGAGGGAGAAAGTATTTGTTGGATGTTTCCTAGAACAATCAGATTGTATTGGTACACATTGAAAATGTAACGCTTTGTACAGTATTTTTCTCTCAAGCCAGTGATAGCGCATAGAGGCTTCTGAAGCCAAAGTGATTTAACTGTGAAAATATCTGCAGCAAGGACAAGAGGCCTTGCTTTGAACATAAACACACACTTTCATTTGAGATTCACCTGATTCTCTTTCGCTTTCCATTGTGCTCACATTCGCTCTTTGTAGCTGGTTTACGTTGCAGCAAAGGTAAGAAGGTACCAAGATGATAAAGAAGAATGTGAGGTATGAGTGATGCTACATTAATAGCAGGAAAATGCGGGAGGCTTGTGAAAATAATTGTTTAAGTACCAATAAACCAGGGACTCAGGTAGTGATTACACACACACACACACACACACACACACACACACACAAATCAGTCCTCAACTGCTCTAAATTTAAATATTGTATGTAAACAAATGTCTGTAAGTTTTTAATAATACTAAATGCAACAAAAATAATGCAAGACTAAAATGATTAAAATACAGTATTTTGAATTTTGTACCACATTTGGTTATGAGCAGACTACTGGTTCACAAATCTCAACTCCATATTTTAGGACCTATTCTTGTACCAGCATGTGTGATTGCTAGTCACCAAGGAATCAAGTCCTTCATCAGCTGAATAATGTCTCTTGAATGCAAAATACATCAAGTGTAGCAGCAGGGACCTGTGTGGAAACCGCAGCTCTGTACCTGCGTGCAATATAATGAATGTGATAAATATTATCTATGCTTGAATAAAAAGTACCGGTAAGAAGCATATATGCATCACAGAGGTTGTCCTCTCTGTTGGCAGAAGTCTGCCTGATTGCAGCCCAGAGAACAATGCTTTGTAGCACGATGAGGGATGTTTCAGCATATATTTTTCCAATCATATCGAATATATTTTACAAAATAGTAATGCAATAACAGATTTTTTTGGCCTCTTGGGGGCAGCAAAAACAAGCTGCTGCGTCTGGAAACAATACTAATGAGAGCGGTGAGAGTGAATTAACAGTAAAGTTGTGGGCTGGAAAACCAACTGCAGAGTCACGTGATAATTATCTGTGGGTTGGGCATGTGTGATGTGATTCATTGTTCATGTAAAAATATTGATTATAGCCGCTTTAACTATGTATTTCACATACATGTATCTAATATACTGCCCGTTCTTGCACACACGTACACAGACACCATCACACTATACGCAAACACATATTTCTCTCTGAAGCATGTTTGCACACCCCATCTCATCAATCACTGCCACTGGTGTCTGTGACAGCGGGGATACAGAAGGGTCTATGACAGTGGCTCACCGCTCCCTCTCCCCCTCCTCCTCAGGATTAAAAATATTCCCCCAATCTGATTCACTGTCTCCCAACAGCACACACACACACACACACACACACACACACCACAGTGTTGAACCCACGACGTCAATCTAGCTTTTCTTGATCTGAGACTTGATCTCACACTATTGCCATTGCCAGTTCTCCACGTGCCACACAGTCCCTGTTTAGACAGCAGTGTGGCGTGACATCTATGTCAGTCTACTTATTACACTCAAGCTGTTATTGGAATTAGGGTTGAGTGTTTTCCTGAAAATATATTATTCCTTTACCAGGAAAGTGCAATGTCAAATAATTATGCAGAAAATGTTGTTTATTCTCATTTTTGTTTATTTGGTACCATTTTTGAAATGAAATTATTAAAAAATTAGGTAAATCAATTCCTCTTTTTGTAGAAATAATAACAATACCAACTATGCAGAATATTGATCTTCTATTTTTTGGCATATCCTTTTATTTTGGTGGATTGTTGTGTAGGGGCTAGCTGCGAGTAGTGGACAGTCTTCTATGGAGGAACGAAACTGCCAAAATAAAATATAATACAATAAAATATATATATATAATAAAAATAAATACATGAATAAATAAATGGATTTAAAAATGAATAAATTAATAAATTAGTAAAAAAGTAAATAAATAGGTTAATTTATGCAAAGGTAAATAAATACAGAAGCAAATTACAGAAATATCAGTTTATGTCACATTTTATCAAATAATTAACTTTTAATATTATTTTTGGTGCATTTAATGGCATATTAATTTATTTATTGAGTAATTTATTCATTTATTTTTGAACTGAGGCATGGACTGAGCGTGTTCTTTTAAACACATCTACTGTATCTCTCAAGATTTTTACACGTGTGTACAGAGAGACAACTTTTGATGTGCGCTTTTGCAGTACAAAAGCTTGTTCCTGCATGGAGCAATGCCATGTACATAACACGTATCCTTTTTTGCAAGTAAATTTTGCACCCTTTATTGTACCTTAAAATGTACAATGTACACCTAAGAGACCAAGTGTAGCTTTTAAAGAAAACATGCCACCTTACACACTATTTTGAAAGTCAGTGTCAGTGTGTTTTTCTTTTCTTTTTCATGTCATCCCTGCACTAAAGTCCTTGCTGCTGTTACAAGGACATAATCCCTCACTGGCTTCCCACTCACTGACACTGTCTATTATGTTTAACGAGACCATAGCCCCTGTGTATAGGGGGTGGCATAGCAACCAACAAAACACTGCTTGCTGTACTTAATGAGAAATATGAGAGTGTTTGCAGTTTGAATATATGATTTATATGTTGCAGCACATCTTTCATCATTCACATGTAGTGCTCACCTGCTGTGCCACTTATTTTGGTTTGATGGAAGTAAGAATTGTCAATGTAAAAACCTTTGAAAAACAAATAATATGGAATCACCAGAGGCTGTGCAATCACAAATTGTCTTTATGTTGAAATGCATTTCTTTAAATAACCATTCAGAGGTTTTCAGTTAGTGTTGGCTCCAGGAAACACCTTCAGTCCACTGAAGAATACCGGTATCTGGTTAGAGTGTGCCAGAAGATGGAAGAACAAATGGATGCACATATAGAATTAATAGTGTAAGGATGAATAGCAGGGTGGGGAATACTATGTTACTGCCCCATATTCTCTTCTCATTTGCCCTCTGGCACACCGCAGCTTTGTTTTTATAGTTTTTTTGCATAAGTGTAACAAAATGCTTTCATTAATGATGCATCACGCATAATGATCCTCTTCATTTCCATTTTTTGCTCCTCAGTGAAGACACGAAACGCAATGGTGTGTCTTATACAGTAGGCCGATCTAAATTAGACAGCCTCCAAGCAGGCCATTGCTCTCTTTACCTATGTCCGCTGTTTGTGGGTGTGAGTTTCTATTCTTTTGTGTGTGTGTGTGTGTTCGAATTGTGCTGTCCAATACGTGTCCTTAGTGTAAATCAAGTGTCTCACATGCTTTTCATGCAAGTTGCAAACCTGGAGTGTTCAGCGCATAGCTAGTACACCAGCAAGATTCACTCTTCATGCAAACACACAGCAACTTGGAAAACATTTTAAAATGCAAACAATGATGGTAACACTCATACACACGCTTATCCTATGTTAACTGCCCAGAATACAAATAAACTCACGCTTACTGTTTAAGATACACAGAGACATGAGTCCCTGGGGTCAAACCCAGTTTACATGAGGAAGAGGAGTGAGAAGAGGAAAGGAGCCAACAATAGGATCACACTGAACCATCAAGCCTGAAAACAGAAAGTGATAAAAACAAAATTATACCTTTGGAAGAGCCGAAACATAACCATAATGGAAATGTAATTGAAATGTCTGGAATGTAACCTTCATCATTTAGGCCAGGAAGCCAGTTAATAATGTGTTTTTCATTTTTAATTTTCAGCAGTATCCTATTTTCTTATCATAAATATTCACATCACTAGACCATAATGTTTTGCAGCTGCCTCCTCTCTGTGCCATGCATCTGCGCTTGTGGGCCAGCCATTTGCACTGACCCCCTCAACCTCTCTGCATTAAAATAAAATGTTCTGAATGAGTCAGCTTCTCCTCCTCTCTGACTCCTCTTCTGTCTTGACAAAGGCACGACTTGTCTGACACCTGTCGTGACCATAAGCAGGTAATTGGAACTTACTGTAGTTCAGCGACGGAGCCCTTGTTCGATGTGTGTCACCCTCTTCTCTTTCATCCCTACTTCATCTGCATCTCAGTCAAACAGTTAATGAGTTTGCTTTACTATTATGCATTTTTTCCATTCAAAAAGGCTCTTTTCCTGGCTCCTTCTTTCATTCTTAAAATCCTCAGAAGATTGGGTTATTTGTTGGCTATTCCAACCATTTTAGAACTTTATTTCATGGTTCAAGACATGAAATGAAGCTGAAGAAAATATGGTTGCAATTAGAGCAAACCAATACAGTAGTTTTGGGTGACTTTGTTTAACCTGCTGGCTTCAGTGAGCATCGGTGTAGCACAATTTGAAATCAGTAATAATTTATTTTGTGGTGTTTCAGTCCAAAATGTATTAAAAGGACATGCATACTTTTTTATCAGGGATGTGTCCAAACTATTTTATTGGAAGAGGGTTCCCAGGTGTCGCACAGCATCACGATGTGGGGGCCACTGAGAGTTACAGGATAATTTATTCCCATTCCTGACTTGCCTAGTATGTGCTAACCTTACTGGACTCAAACTACGGGCAAACCAAGATAGGCTAAAAGCTAACACATAGCTAAGCTGCAGGTGATTCATCATCAGCAAACAGTTCACAAAGCCAACACAGCATTGGTGGTGCTATACAGGTGATCAAACATCAGCTGACAGAACATAGCATTAACGGTGCTAAGATACCAGTAATCCAACATCAGTTGACAAGGAATAAAGCTAGTGGCTGTACGAGCAAATAACCCCTTATAAAAGTTGTATTTAGTAATGGATGTTTCAGCCAAGTGAGCACGGACTATGGCCAGAGCCTTCCTGTTCCTGAGAGACTGAAGACAGGAATAAAGAGAGAAAGAGAGGAATGCTATGACTTTTTTTCATCATCTTGCCCCTAGCTTCCATCCCTCCTTCCAACCTCCATCTCTTTATTCCTTAACCCGGTCCTCACCCTGGGGGTTATGTGCTGTGCATTCAGACTGTCTGAAGTCTGTTTTTCCATACCTTTACTTGTCAGTCACTTAGGATAAGACTTCCTAGTCAGAGGTGAGAAAACCACAGCTGGGGGAGAGGCAAGGATGAGAGGAGCAGCCAGTACTCTTCTTCATTTATTCATCCCCACCATCATTCCACCATTGTACAAAACAAAACAACAGTGAGACTTGGAGCGCCAGCACAAAGGTTATTAAAGGCAAGGAAAGCTTTGCCCCTGAGGCGAAGAGCAAACAAGAGGGTTTAATAATGAATGACAGTTAGGAACATGGCAAAGTCAATTCATTCTTTTGAGCAGCACTCAAAAGAAATGTTTCACTGTCAGCCAAATCCCTCACAATAGTTACAGAAGACGCAGATACAAGGGTTTTCAGGAAAGAGGGGGGACTCTTACCATCTGAATTGCTCACTTCCGTTTCGTGTCATCCACCCTTGTAATTCCCGCCTGTCAGGGAGTACTAACACTGTTGCTTAAGCTATGTGTCACTATCTACCAATTATTCCAGTCATTTGTGCTCATCGCTTGCTATATCCCTGCGGTTGAGCCTCGGGTGTTATTTACTTTAAGAAGTCCCCCTCCTGTCTGCAGTGAACCCCGTAAAGCACCTTGTTAATTCAGCCAATTAGGTAGTGTTCCCTGCTCTGCAAACCAATCCCACCAGCACACATACTCACATATACACGTGTACTCACCTACACACCCTCCAGACCTGTCCCCCACCACCCCTTTACATCTTGTACCTTAGACTCTTTACATCCCTTGACATCACTTTCTATTAGGTTTTAACGTATGGCTGACTAAACCTTTTAATAGGTTTTTCTCATTATAGATCCATAACTTGCCATTAGTAAGAACTACTGTTGGGTTGCCATTTAGCTGGTGTGCTGTATATCCTGTTTTGGCATGACCCTTGCTTCGTATTTTTAGCTCTTTATCTTTTTAATTCAATGGACACTTTGACCCTTCAGACACATTCGACCATGTTGGGCGTATGTACATGAGAGCACCTAAGAAACAAATACTTCAATGAAAATATCCTAAATACTGAAAATATGTTCAACTAAAGCAGATGCAAAATTTTGATTATAAATACATATTACATAATCAAAAGATAAATGTCAAACTAAACCAAACTAGTAAAAGGGTTTATCACTGACTTGGCGACATATCCTCTTATTTTGTGCGTTTGATTTGGTGGATTGTTGTGTAGGGGCTAGCTGCAAGTTGTAGACAGTCTTCTATGGAGGACCGAAACTGCCAAAATCAAAATTGGTTGCGACTTTATAAAATCTCTATAAAATGTGCTTTTTTAGAAAGTGGTACTTATCTATTACTACTGTAACTGTTTGGTATCAGTGGAACGATGTAATGTGAGTATACAGCGTGCAAACTATGTCGCTGTCTTCATGTGTTTTGCATTCACATACCTTAGTATGATTCAGCATGAACTACCTGCAACAGTTGGAAAACACTGCTAGAAGAAACTGCAGATGGTTCATCATGACTCATGACAAGTTGTTACAAATATTTCTCAGAAATCGTGTGTGTGGAGGCTCTCATTTTTCTAGCCGTATGGTAGCTGCCAATACAGATGGAATACAGTGTTACTTATTGCATACAAGTATATTTCATTTCTGGTTTATTAAGTTGTAAAATAAAGAGACGGTTGTTAACAGTTCATGTTCAGGTGTGACCGTAGAACAAATTCAAAGTCTTCTAAGACAAACAGAATTGCTGTTTGCAATTTTCAGTGACAGATCTACAACAGCGCTACCATTTCAAATGTTTTATATTTCCTGAGTTAATTCTGACTGTTCTACATGACCGCACAGCAAACAAAGATATATTTAATTCAGCTTTGTATCACCGGGCTCATTCATTCTTAATCATTTTCTAATAGAAAACAACATAACATAGACAACAACTTAGGAAAGTTTAATTCAGTCAGTGCAGGTAGTCCCTGACTGAGAACACTAACCAACAATAGGTTTTTGATAAACTGCATCTAATCTCAAGCACAAGTCAGGCAATTAGTCCTATCTTAGCAAAGAGTGACATATCTTGGATCATGTCCATCTAGTGGTAAACAAGAATTTGTATTTTCTCCCTTATTTGCTGATTAGCTGCACAGACCTACAGGCTTTGAAGTGGCAGACAATGCAGTAGTTTGGGATTGACGTCACCTGTGGTTCTTGTCCTCTTGGGCAATCAAGCTCTGGTCTTTATAAAGCACCACAGGAGGATGTTTCCCAAAAGGCTGCTGTGAATCATTCATAATAAGGCAGTCAATTAGGGCGGAATCCATAAAGAGCTATTTCTCTCTCTCTCTTTCTCCCTCTCTGGTTCCATGCTGAAGATCTGCTTCTGTCTGAATCTTTCTCTCTCGTTTGCTGCACTCCACCATGTTATTATTAGGAGCCATTGGGAGCATTAATTGCGCTCATTGGGAGAGGGGCCGGCAGTCTTGCCAAGCTTTTGAAGTTGCTTGTTCTCTCAAACAATGGATTTTTAATGATCACCCCACTCAACTGCCCCCCATAATCGGAGAAGCAGTTGTTGATGAGAGCAACAAATCAATCAATGCACTTAAAAAGAAAAAAAGTAGACCAATTAATGAAAAGGGTGGATGTTGCTAAATACTGTTAGTTTGGAAAGGTTAAATTCAGCTATTGAAATTACAATGGTAACCTAATGCAGGGCACTGTGAAATGTCTTCCTGCCCTGTTGGTTCGCCTTTCATTCAGCATTCAGAAACCTGACCAGGGTGATATGCCTATTAAACTACCAAAGAAAAGGCAAGAATGTAAGCATATCTCTACAGTTAAAGAACTGCATGGTTCTACAGACGTAGATTTGGCGAGTTTCTTTTCTGCACTAGGCTGTCCTTGAGAACCTTTAAGTGCTAATGTAGTGGAGTGGCAGAGAATGTGACTAAAATCTTCCTCACATGATGTTTCAGTTTGAAGTTGCGTAATGTGAGCCGAGCCCCCCCCACCCGTCTCGGCCAGTGTTGTCAGTGGCTCACAGGTTGCAAAACAGCACATATCTGAACTTCTCGAATTATTGAAGATAACAGAGAGATGCTTTTATTAATACACTGGTTTTACCAGTTTTTGACGCGGAATAATCACAGGTTTGTGAAAAACAAACTGATAAATATGATACAATAATTCCATGCATCATGGTTTATCCTAATCCTCAATTAAATAATAGGTGTGCTATCTTCTGGACGACACCATATACTTTTTCTTACGTCTGATCAACGTCAGCATCAATTTCAGCACCTTAAAAACACATTTCTTACTGTTCTACCTAGGAAACATTCAGTAGTCTGGCGTCCCTCCTGATGACCTTCACTATCTTTAATAATTACAGTTATTGTGGAGCTCTAACTGACTTTTCCGCCCCGAGGACACCATTAAAATCCATTTCTCAGGTCTGTGCTAACCAAACAGTGCATAGATGCATGCATCAATTAGCCTTAGAAATGGCCCTGAAATAAAAACCCAGATGTTTTAAACCATAGGGTAGGTGTGCGTGTGTTATTGGTAGCATGACTCCGGGCCACAGAAGTCATTGAGATAATTAGCATGGGAGTTATGATCCAAATAAAGCCAAATCACTGCCACCACCTGCTGGGGACAGTATCCTGTACAATAATGAAAGCACGTCTTTTTTAGACAGAACATGATGGTAAACAAAAACGTCCATACTCACTCTTTATATATGTATGTGGGTGGTAATTAGAAATTAAACCCTGAAACCAATTTTTTAAAAATCACTGTCTATATTGTAATTATACATAAGAACATTTTATCAACAAAGGAGTACAACCAAAATACAAAAAAATGAGAATAGACTGAACTTAAAGGTCAGTGATGCCAACAACACTCCTAATAGCTGCGCATTTGAACATATTTGCTACAATTCATTGGTGGATATATGGATAAAAAAAAGAATTACATAGTGCTGCCCCTTCATTTCCCTTCAACTATATGATGTGTGCTAATGGGAGCAAGAATGCGCAGGGATAAACACTGACACATGGTACAGTAGATAGCTGGATCTGCTGTAGCGGTGGAAGAAGTGCTCACATCCTTTACTGAAGTAAAAGTAACATTAAAACAGTGTAAAAATACTTCATTACAATTACAAGTACAGAAGTATCATCAGCAAACTGTACTCCTTCAAACACAAACTATCTGACAAGTTAGGGTGGAACGGCTAACAACACACAGACAACTGAAACATAGTCAGTATAGTGTAATAGTAAATAGTATAAAGTATAAAGTAGCATAAATTGGAAATACTCAAGTAAAGTAGAAGTACCTCAAAATTGTATTTAAGCACAGTACTTGAGCAGTAATATCATGATTTAAAGGGATTGGTTCCTATAAAAAAAACTAACACTGGGAAAGTGCTTTTTACAATAAAACTATCTACAGTAACCACATGAATATGATCCTGCACAGATAGATCAAATGTTAAACGCACATGCTCACACACACATGCTTCTCTATTTGTATCCGTATTTGTTCCTTTGACACAAAGTATTTGTATTCTAGCGTATTCTATCTGTTCTTTTAAGTCCCCACTTTTGGGATAATAATGCTTTTACTATAAGTCATTGTTCTGCAATCACTTAATATAACAATGAAGACGGCTTATGGTAACAATATAACAACATGCTGCTGAATAGCATATTTTAACCAGAGGAGCGGTCCACACAATCCACACGTTCCTTTTCATTGTGTCCATATTTGCCTTTTGTGTTGCTTCTTAGTTTGATTTTCCGGCAACACAGCTCATGAATGAAACTCTATATAACTCTGTTTGGAACCCAGCTCTCAATACTGTATGTTTGGTAGTCCCACTGACACTCACAATTCCTCCCTGTGCTGCTTTCTCTTCTGTGATTCTTTCTATTTTAACACTGAAACAGAGGAATTTCTCGTTTTGCACTGACGAGAAACAACAGTTATGTTGTTCTAAGCTGTTATGTGTTTGTTGTGTATAAACCATGGACACACCATTTCCTTTACAGAACAGTAAGGTGTTATACTGAGTTAAAGTGAATTAAACTGAACTGAAATACACTCTCTTGACAATAATGACCAGATAACGTGACAAAACCTAATGTAAAAACGGAGATATCATATTAATTAACATTAATATGACTGGCCAAACATCACTCATGAATATCTTAGATTAAGGAAATAGATCTGCATTAATGGGCATATGACCGATGATATATGAGAACACAAACACAGTGTTTCTTTAGTATTCTGTGCATTACTAAGGTTGCAAGTTGGGTTGAAAATGTCTTTACCAGATCAGTGATAAGCATTCATCTATATTCATTGTACTAAAAACATGCCTTTAACAAAAAATCAGCCATTCACCTACAGGAAATCACGCAAACATGTATTCACAGTTGGTCTCCATGGTGCTTTCTCACCTTGTAGCGAAAGATGCTCGCTCATCCAGTCTTACAGTCACGTAAATGTGTTGAAGCTTTGCAGCTGCACTGGCTAAGAGCGACTGATAAATAAATAAATAAATAAATAAAAGCTCTCCCGACATTTGAAATGCAGTTGCACTGAGCTGCAGAACAGGGTTGGAGCAGAGTGAGAAAACATCTTGACTAGTGATAATAAAAGACAGATAAGCCAGCACAGCAGCATAACACTGCAGTGAAGTGGATCATCTATTCTTGTCAACACAATGATGTGGCTATCTGGATTATTCCCAGTAACTTTAATCACAACAACAGTTAATGCCGGGCAGCAAAACAGGACTGAATCAGTACTTGTTTTCCAAATACAATAGTGTACCGATGAAGAGCTCCTCAAACTCAGGCTCAATAAGCTCACTAATATGCAAAGTTGTCCTCTCCTCCTCTGCATCGAGTGGACATGA
This sequence comes from Macquaria ambigua, assembly GCA_008360985.2. Classification (NCBI taxonomy): domain Eukaryota; kingdom Metazoa; phylum Chordata; class Actinopteri; order Centrarchiformes; family Percichthyidae; genus Macquaria; species Macquaria ambigua. Next base: position 171,597 of record VMKM01000279.1, on the reverse strand, counting down.
GCTTCACCTATTCACATCAAAGCAATCTCATTGTCTGCCTTTCTTTTATCCACCGTTGTTTCATGCAAGGGCGGTCAAAGAAATGCATTCAAACAGCCCAGGACTTTGAAGTTTCCCCCCAAACCTGGGTGCTCGTTTTATTCATTCCTCACTTTTGTCATGTTTGCCTGTATAAAAGCACTTAACAGAGGCAGACCCTTCCCTCAGAATGCTGCAGCTTTATCTACTGGACATGTTTTTTTATACCACAAAGGGCCACATAAACTTTTCTGATGTATGTGAGTGAGTATGCAAACTTACATGCCCCTTTTTTGCTTTGACGTCCATCAAATCCGATGATGACATCTGTTCGTGTTTTTTTGGTTAAGTAGTCCTGAATGGGTCCTTACGCCACAGCCTTAATTGCAAGAGGGGTATTTTATGTAAGTGTTTTTGGTTGTCATGGCATCTTGAGTCCTTTCCTTCTCCAGCCCACATGTCAGATGCAGCATCAAGTGCTTAGACCAAACACTTAATCTAACAGTGCACACTTGCTCTGACTATCGCTACAAAAAAGTCATGCGTTTCATCCTACAATGTTCATGACATGAAAGGATACATGCCATGTAGCTTCCAATTGAGGTGCCGAAGCAAATGTCTGCCGCCTGTCTACCAGCACGTCTGCATTAGCTGGGCTTAATCCAATAAAAGCTTCAACTTGGCTCTGTGAGTGAGTGCAAGGACAAGTCGTGCGACATTGTGAAGCAAAGAAGCTAAATCTCCATATATTAGCTTTAATAAAACTCATGAAACCAGTTTGTTTGAACAGCCCCGCAGTTATGTAATTCTTGACATTTGATTTCAATGTGCGGGCCGTTTTTCTTCATCTGCTATGCGGGAGGAGGAGAGAGAGCAAAGTGATGAGAGAAAGTACATTTGCAGATGCTGTGAACTTATTTTGACACAGACTTATCTTTGAAACAAAAGCATACTGTCTCAAGCAGCAGGTGCAACTTGATGTAGACTTCACTGTCTTCCCTGAAGAGGAACAGAGAAGGGATAATGGGGAAATTAATATTGAATGTTGAACAGTTCACTGCCTACGCAAAACACTCCTACTTTATATTTGCAAAATGATCACTGTCAACACATTTCATTTGTATCCCTATAATGTCCATTACTGGCGACTAAAGCATGATTACATAACACTTTTTATGTACTTGGTTAATGTACTTGGTTAATGTTAGGGAAAGATCAGGTCCTCTTTAAATATTGAATAAAAGCATCTCTGAAGTGTTTTATTAGCCTAAACCTAAAAAGAAGTCTGTCTCTAATGTCAAAGTCCTGTGCTTTGTACTGCCAACCCCCCCCCCTGTCAAATTTCCTGGTGTTGGGGGAAAAATGTAGCCAGGCAGAGCTAACTTTTTTCAGAGTTAATTAGTCGTATATAAATGTATTTTGTAGGGAATAGGGTTGTAATGTGCATGTTTGACTGTAGCTGACGTGCTGAGTCATTATAATAGGACGTGCTCCCTCCCTGCTTTCATCTAATCACAGTCTGTGTCTCTGGGAGCTCTCCTCTGGCCCGGCCCTTTCTGATCTACAGTATCTCAGGATGCTTTCCGCTCATGTACTCCCTACCCAACTGCTGGGCTGTGTGAGAGAGTGAGAGAGAGTGAGAGAGAGAGAGAGAGGTCATAAGTGTGTGTGTGTGTGTGTGTGTGTGTGTGTGTGTGTGTGTGCAGCTGCATGCATGTGTGCCTGTTTTACAAAAGCAAAAGGAGCCGGGGAGGTAAACGAGTGCCCGAGGGAGACCACCCTGGGAGTAGAGGAGGTGGTAGGAGGACAGGCCGAGGAAAAGTAAGATTAATGATGCTTGGGTAAACGAGTGCTCCTGCTGGCCCAGACTTTAAAGACAGCAGGAGTTAGTTACTGGCTGCTGGTCCAGCAGGGATGTGTTTCCGGCATCTTCCCATTAAAAAACATTCAAAGAGCTGTGTTGGATCCCAGGCAGAGGAGGCAGACTCTCGTCACCCCGGATATATACAGTACAAGACTGATGTCAGCAGAAGTGTTTAAGGTGAGCAACTGACCCCCGAGGACTATTTCTTCTACTGTCTGCCAACCTTGAACGGATCATAGAAGGAGACATTTTGTCAGGTTTTAGGAACTTCTCACTGTTCTCCTGCTGCACATAAATCACACTCAGATGCAGGGCAGCAGGGCTGGCCCGAGCATTTTTGGAGCCATAGGCGAAATCTGTTCAAGATCTTTTTACAATGTTTTTTTTTTTTCCCCTTTGGATGCTGCTGCTGCTGATAGTTCAAAGTATTGTGCCGTCGCTTAGTGGATCGGCAGCGACATGCAAAAAAAACAGGCTCGGCAAAACCAAAAACCATATTTTTCTTTAAACAAAAACATATATCGGATCAGGGGATGCCCATAATTGTATTTAAAAAATTAATATCTGGATTCTTTTTTTCTTAATTTTTTTGTGCCCCCTCCACATGGGGGCGCCCTACATGACCGCCTGTATGGCCTATGCTTAGGGCCAGCCCTGCAGGGGAGACTCATTTTCCCAGCATGCTTCCCTCCACAGTGCCCGCATGATGTTGCTAGACTGCCAGGCAGGCACGCTGCTGAGTCTGAGGAGGAGGCCACCAAACTCAAACTGCAGTCCACAGTAACTTTATTCCGGAGTGCTTTTATCTGTCCTGATCAGACGAGAAGCCACAACAGCAACCAGGCCACACAGAGAATATTAAATGAAACAGTGGATGGGTTGCGTTAATGGTGCAGAGATGTAAACATTTTGCCGCGCTGATAATATTGAGCCAACAGAACATTCCTTCATGACCCCGCCAAGTGCAAACTGAGAGCCGTGATAGCATCTCAATCGTACTCCCACACATCCGAGAGATAAGTTTGTGTCACTCGTCTTGGTGTGTCCACATTAAATTCTTACTCAGACTGTGGGGAAAAACACCACAGACAGATAGACAGATATATGGGAGAGATAATGGAAGTTGACAGTCAGCCATTAGAGAGAGTGGTGGAGAAAACAAGCTGATAAATTCTTATTGTATTACACAATGGGGAGTTTATTGAAGTCGTGGAGGTGGCTTCCATACCCACATCCCAATCTTTCTTTTAAAAGAACGGTTTGAATGCTACCCGTCCCCCGGCTGTGTGGTCACCAGCAGCAGCATCCACTAAAGTCGTTTATGACAACAATTTATCACCTTCTTCATCGCCCCCCAAAAGCAAATTTTGTTGATTATCCATTGATTCAATAAGCAAGGCCGAATGATCGAGCACAGGCAATTTCCTCTCCCTGTACGACAGAAAGTATTGACATTCTAAAAAAACAAACAGAATCTGTGGGGGATAGTCAGCTTGTTATGGTGTGAGAGAACAGACGCTAAAGACTAGAGCTTAAACATCCATCCATCCATTAGCTATACCTGCTTATGCACAGGTACACCCTGGACAGGTCACCAGTCAATCACAGGGCTGACACATAGAGACAGAGAACCATTTACGCTCACGTTCAGACTTACACCTGCGGGCAATTTAGATTCGCCAGTTAACCTAACCAGCATGTCTTTGGACTGTGTGAGGGACCCCACGCAGACATGGGGAGAACATGCAAACTCCACACAGAAAGACCCCAGGACCCAGAGCCTTACGTGAGGAGACAGTGCTAACCACCTCCCGACAGAGAAACAATTAGTTGATTAATTGATTTGGCATTTTCAAGCAAAAATGCCTAAAATTCGCTGGTTCCAGCCTCTCAAAAGTGAAGATTTGCTGTTTTCCTTCATCTTCTTCAAATGATAATAAACTAGCCATGTTTACCATCTTAGTTTAGCTTGTTAGTATGCTAAGCTTTTCTTTTAACTGAACACCAAGTACAGCTAAGGATAATGTCATTAGTTTTGCAGGTTTTTGATCATAAACCAAATTGGACAAAATTTTGTTCTGATGATGGAAAGTCAGGGGATCACCGAAGTAATTATAATTCATCCTGAGGGGATCATGAATGTGTGTACCAAATTTCATGGCAATCCATCCAATAGTTGTTGATATATTTCCTTCAAAACCACAAATGTCAACCTCATGGTAGTGCTAGAGGAGAAGTCAGGGGAAAATCAAAGGATTCATCAGGATTCATCCTCTGGGCTCCTTGGATATCTGTACTGAATTTCAATACAATCCATTCTATAGTTGTTGAGATATTCCAGTCTGGACCAAAGTGGTGGACTGACCGACCAACAGACCAACACCATCCCTACAAAAATATCAGCAAGTAGTAGTGATGGAGAGAAGCTCCTCAGCCTTTGTATCCCTGTTCTAGACTTTTCCTTAGATGTGAGTGTGACTCAAAACTTTCCATGTCATACGGACAAAGCAAGTGAAGTTTGGAGGGCAGCTGGGGTTGCAGAATGCTGGGGGAAGGAACTGAGTATGGCCTCATGTGGGGCTGGATGTCAGGCCTGAGTCAATGCCAGACTCCGCTGTGGTGTGGTTGAGGAGTAATGAGCACCAGGCGGAAACACGGGGCACTTAATGGGATTACACAAGGAGACGTTAATCTAGGGAGAGCAGGTGGGGAATTAAACATGATCAGAGGGCTGCAGTGAGAAGGATGGAAGAGGGGCTGGAGAGTCAGAAGGGAGGGACACAGAGAGTGGGAGACAATACCAGAGAGAAAAAGGACCACAGAAAGTCAGAGGACAGAAACACTATTACACTACAGAGTTGTTCATTATCATTTCTGCTCCCCTAGCTCCTTATTTTAAAGACTGACTCAAATTATCTTTAGTGTTTTTATGCAAGAAATTAGATGAGAGAAACTCATTTGCTTGTAAGACCAAGCTAAACATTTATAAAATGGCCCATTTCATTTCACTGAGGATACGGGCTGTGGGTGTGTGTTAGGCAGCTGGTTTTTCTTGAGATAGATACATTGCCAATATACAATAACTGTCTGGCCAATGCCCATTAGCCCGACACACATTGAGCTGTAAAGCTAGAGGAGTGAAAGGACCCTTTGATAATCAGCCAAGCCCGGAGGACAGCAAGTGCTTCATTTGAATGAAACAACAATTAAATTACTGGCTACAGTTTCTGCTGGCCTTATTAAATCCCTTACTGCGAATGGACTATTTCCATTTTTGTAATTTAGCTTCTAAAGCGGCAAATTGATTTAGAAATCTGGTATTGTCGATGCAGATTCCAGACGCTATGACCTTGCCTGCGAAGGTGTATGACATCTTAATTGGTTTAGAACACAATCAGCCACAGCTGAGTAAAATATATTGAAATTAAGATCTGTTCAGGCGTAAAGAAATGTAGTTGTGGCTGAAGCCCATTGTGGTGCTAATTAAAGAGATATTGAATAAAGCGTATTCAAGTCAGTTATGCGGAAAACTTGAAGTGAGGAACTGTTCTCTTTGCCCTTTGCTTCAGTCTCTACCAGGACTTTGTACTGTACCACTTCTTTGTTTATTTTGCATTCAGAGGGAATAGTTTATCACAGAGGCAGTGGAGACACTACACGTGTCTATGTTTTGACTCTTTCATTATTTTGAATATGTTTTAATTAATCAATTAATAAAATAAATAAAGCAGTTTGCTTAATGTTTGAATTCTTCTTGCCACAGGCCTGTCCTGGCCTGCTCAGTAGAGCTGTTACTGTAGATTTCTATAAAATTTGGTTTGCATCCATTGAAAAGTCTGTAGTAAATTTAACTTTAGAAGTTATCCACCTCATCAGACACATACACATTAAGCCTTTACATGGTCAAAGAGTAATGTAAAGCTGCACTAATCAATGTTTTCATATTGAAGGGGTACCCCAGCAATTTAGTGTTGCACTTTCGTAAAGTTTGGGGGCTCACAAGAGACAGACTAAAAAAAGAATGGTCAAGCAGCAGAGGCCAAGATATCCTGACCTTCTGTCCCTAGCATATGTCAAGCTTCCCATAATGCATTTTTTTTAATGGTGTCTTTCAATAGCCTCAGAAAAAAAGCTTTACTAAACCTTCTGTATGCTACTCTACCTGCCCAGCACAAAACAGCAGACAGGCAAAGTTAGCAGCTAGCTGGTGAAAAAAGTTTAACATCTAGCATTTAAAGAGCCACATGTTTCTATTGTTGATGGAGACCATGTCAGACTTAAAAAAGAGTAATGTTGGACTTGCATGGTGGCCAGAAATATGTCTCCATATTAATGCTAATGTTGCTCTGTGTCTGCTGGATCACAATAACAATTTGCGATAATATGTCAGATGTTGTGGTTTCAGCTTGTTCCACTGCCCCCAAGTGGCCAAAAAAATATATATATATCAATGAATGCAACTTTAAGTACCTTAAGTAAATCCACTGTTTCAGTATATTTCTACATAACAGAGACTCAGCAGGTTGGATAAATAGAGACAGTTGAAACAGGCAAACAGAACCAAAGGAGCAAAAGCAGGAAGGAGACAGTCAAAGAGCAGACAGGTGGTCCAAACACACAGGTAACAGATATTGTGCAAGTAACAGGCAGGCAGGAATTGGCTGGACCACTAACTCACCAAGGGAACAGAGACAATCTGGCAGCAAGTGACTGAAGGCTGCTCTCTATATACACACACTGAGGCTGATTTCAAAATGAGCAGCAGTTGGGCAGTCAAGTGCCTTTTAGCATTGCTAACTGTAATGCTAATGGCCATGAGGCAAGAGTTTTATTTGTAATAATTACTGTAAGGGTTTATATTAGATTGAATCGGTAGTGTTTAACTGGTGTAGATAAAGGACTTTTTTCATGGCCTCCGACATTTTTTATTCTATTCAGTTATGTTTTGTCTTTTATCAAGTCAGCAGTTGAAACCACATTTTCTCTTTAAAAGCCTTTCAGAGTTAGATAAAAAAAAAAATATATATATATATATCCCCAATTCAATCAGCAGGTTTGAACTTTACTGACTTCCAGACCAGTAAAAAAGTGCAACAAGCACATAGATGGTTGGTAATTGCACAACAGTTCCCCCATTAAACAAGGTCCCAGTCCAGTCACAGAGGAGCCAGTGAATTATGGCCTGTTCATCAGCCTTTAGGGCCATGACTGCTGCTCAGGCTTGTGTGTCAGAGAAGAAAAAAAAAACTGTGATACATACTGTGTGTGTGTTTGTGTGTATGTGTGTGTGTGTGTGTGTGTGAATGTTCTTGAGCATACCCTCAATATATTGCTGGGAGAGGTACAGTTCTTCTGTAAGAAATACACTCTGGCTTAAGAGGAGGAAAGAAAAAAAATAAATAAACTGAACAAGCAGTGTGTCCGGGGAGCACGAGCCCTCTCCGCCCAATCTCTCCGCACAATCATCCACTTAACCCAACCAGGCCAACAAGTGAACAGAGATTGCAGAACAACAAACATGCACTCACTGACATGTGCGCACATATACACCCACAGACACCCCCACACACAGACAGTGTACAGCACTGGCAAATTACAAGACAGGGTAAACCAAGGCTGCTCCACACACATTATCAGGTAATCTGAAATGTATGGCCTTTAAGGCTAAAGCTGGCATTATTTCATGTTTTTATTACTATTAGCAATTCCCCTGAAGAGACTAAAACCCACAATGTATTTATCTTACTAACAAGTATTGTCAAGTATTGCTTTCGTAGTCACAGCCTCCATGCATCACTATGGATTTTACAGGTTAAGCAGATATTAGTTGACTGTGGTTTGTCTTATCTCTGGGTCACACAAAAATGGGACATTAATTAGTTGACACAAACCATTATGAAAGATCAGTGTCAAAGAGAGCTCCAAGGTATGTCAGCATGTGAGCTTGATGTTAAACTCCAATTTAAAAAAGATATCAGGGTTAGCAACACCACGATCCCAAAAGATGCTGGAAGATATAACAGTAAAAAAATATATAGCTTGGAGATAAGGATGGAGAAAAGGATCATGTTTTATTTGAAAGTATGAATGCAAACACAGTGAAAAATAGCCAAAAGGTGCCTGCTTGACGAATGTTTTACCTTTGTTTGAGTGATTTGTGTTGCACTTCATTCCTGCTGTGTGCCACAGTTTTTGTCATTACTGTATTTTATTTGCTGTTTGTACTCAAATTGGAACTCGCTTTTGCCTCCATGCCATAAAACGCCATTGTTTCCTTAAGCACACTCTGGTGCGCAAACAGCAGCTCATTTGTATTTTCTCCCTTTTTTTTCTCTTTACTCTGTTTACAAGAAGCATTTTCTTAGCTGTGCACACAAGAGGACCTAATTTACTGTAAAGTACAATGACCAGTTTCTTCTTGAGGCATGAAAAGCAGCACATTTTGGCTGTGTGGGGACATTTTGTATGGCTTCTTAAGACAAAAAGAAAAACAATGGGAATTTTACTATTAAAATCTGTAAAAACCTTCAGGCTAAAAGGGTCAGTTCGTCCTTGCAAACAAAAATATTTTCAAAACCTAGGTATCTAGCCATTCAGACAGTTTGGGTTTTATTTGCCCAGGTTTTGAGATTTCTGTCGCTGCCATTTCTACTGCCATTTCACCACAGTGGCAGTGAATGGAATTGTAGTGTTGTGGTAGTCATAGCACTGAAAAATCTCTCTGCTAAAACAGCGTCCCTCCTACTCAGGGTAATCCACAGAACATGCTGGCAAGAGTTTTAAATGAAAACAATGTCTTTGGTTGAAAGTAGTTTCAATTAGAACAGTTCACAGTGAGTTCTGGGGGGTTACGCAGAGTAGAGGAGACAGTGTTTCTGCAAAGAGATGTTGCTCATTGCATTATCATTTCCATTGTGTTGAGGTGGCAACAGAAATCACAGACAAATATCCCAAAACCTGTGCTATTAAATTCAAGATTATCCACATGGCTGCCACCACAGCTAAATGTGACACCCTCCTGTCTACCTGTGGGCTAGTGGCTTTGGGTACATAAGGTCTGCTCCCCCTCTCGCAAGGCAGCCTCCACCCCCTGCTCCATCTCTTAATCTTAGTTTGCAAAACACCATCCATCCACTCATCCCATGCCTGCCACGACTGGCTTTACAGCTCTACAAATCATGTTATTTCCATCTTGTGTGTGTGGAGATCCTAAAATCGGAACTCCACACACACACACACACACACACACACACTTGGAAATTGGAGCCAAGTTTGAAATATAAGTAAAAGGTTTTTTTTTCTTCTCTTTTCTTTTTTTTGTTTTTTGTTATTTGGCTTAACCAACCCTGAGTCATGTAGTGATTATGCCACGAGCTGAGAAATAAACAGTGTGAAAAACAGCTCCTGGTTCAAGAGGTTAAATCATGTTGTTTTTAGAGGTTGCATTGATAATAATGACCATACTTTACCACACCAACAAGTGCTCTTGCTTTTCTGTACTAATAAATTAACATATTTTGGTGTTCTTGAAATGTACCCTGAGCTTCTACAAAGGGCCTAGAATGCATTTTATTACCAAAAGTCTTTGCAGAGAATTGAGACAATGCTCTGACCGTGTTTATCCCCTGAGTGTATTTCACGGCCCTGTTCCTGGGGTTTAACTCTCCTAATGCCAAACTGGCTTAAACCCCAGAAACACAAGGCAGCACGGACACCTGGATTGAGGAGAAATTAGCGCTATGTGTGAGGACAAAGCCTCTTATTTGGCTGTTTCTGTGGCATCTCCGTGGCACACTTGCTCCCCACTGGCACAGCCTTTGAGTGCAAACAGAGCAGAAGCATCCAGGCAGCTGAGGCCAGGATTAGTCTCTGATTCTTTGGAGGCATTGAAATGAAGCAAGCAGACACTAATCCCTCCTTTCCCTGTATCTCACTAGACCTCTGCTCCACAGAGGGAAAGAGAGAGTCAGAGAAACAGAGAGAGAGAGAGAGAGAGAGAACATTTAAATGAACTGGAACAGAGGAGAAGAAGCTATATTAACTGAATGTGTTAAGTATGTTTACTGGTGCAGTGACATTAACCCAGTTCATGCAACCAGGCACTGGAATATTTCTCAACTATGTGCAAAGGGAAGGAAGGCAAAAGAGAAGGGAGGGAGAGGAAAAAACAGTCGATATTAAGCTAAAAAAACAAAAGCAGTTTGAAACTGATTTGTAAAGGGCACAATTTACAAATCACCCCTTCCACTAGCCCTGGATTGAGGGATTAGTTTTTTTTACTTAGGCAGCTTTTGGGCAACACAACCCTCAGTGGGGAAGGAACTCAGAGACTGATTTGTCTCTCCTTTCCCATATCTTACTCTCCTATCGCTCTGCTCCCACTCCGTCTCCTTACTTTTTTTAAAATGCAGTTTCTCTTCTTGCCTCCTCTTGTTCTACACTGTTCCGTACTTCAAATTGACTCTTTTCAGACCCTCCTCACACACACAGCCTGTGGTCTCTGAACCTAAAATAGTTATTTTGTAAGCGCCCTCATTCTGAGTCCCTTATTGGTTTGCAGTGCCTTCATTACTTTCCTGCTGGGCTCAGCATAATTTTACCATTGGAAAATGGGGACCACGGCTGTTGTTGGGCAACAGCAAATAACAGGGAATAAGAATAAGTCAAAACGCCCACAAAACAAGGTCTGACAAATACTTGATCTGAGCGTATGCGTAGGGAGAGAGAGCCTGTGCTTTGCCACAGTGTAGCCATGCTTTATCATTACACAGCAACAGTGAATTTTAAATCTGTCTGCACCTCCAGCCCGCTCATTTCTCTTCCCACCCTTCTTGTATGAATGTATTTTGATTCATAACTCAGCCGTTTTTATTACTCAGGTGCATTCCTCTCAAATTTAATGCCGACCCCGTATCTTATTTATTGAGGAGGTGAAAGATATAAAGGTACAGCATATAAAATTACTCCATGATGGCTCCTTTTGCTGACAAGGCTATTGGCACATGTTTGATGTTATTTGTTTTTTAAGTGACTGATTTACTGACACGTTCCCTCTGGAGAAGCCTCGTCATTCACCATCACTTACTCTGTTTGCCTCTCCGTCTTGCATAAATTGGGATCTTCTAGAGGCTCTTAGCTTCTGTGGATTTTATGTTGTGTTTTGTTAAACACTAGTATTTAATGTGGATCCACAGTTCCCTCTGGCGCTTCCTCTACATGTGAATCCTCTTTGCTTTAAGCAACCTGCTGTAAAGCCTCATGATCGACTGTGTTTCCATACCCAATTGTAACTTTAATCCTACGGATATCCAACGCTCCACAAGACAGGCTGAGCAACGAAGGGTAGAAACAATGTCAGAGATGGAATGATCATGAAAGCGAGGGGGAAAAAAGGGCTAAAACATTAATAGGCTGAAAGGTTTTCTGGCAGGAACTATATATTGTTTAGATTAAGCCTGTGGTACAATCAATGTTCAAGGACGGAGGAGGTTCTAGTGATGAAGGTGTCATGAGGAGTCACCAGGAGATATAGTGATTCCACCTGACAGCTCCAGGCAGACAATGGGTGAAAATATGATACAGTATTTAGCTAAAGGGAGCCAAGCCAGACCTTGGAAGAAGGTATGATCAATCATTCCACGCCAACAGTGAGAATACAGGAAAAAATAAACACTGTAAAAGTGGCCCACAGTATTTGGCAAGTGACAAAAAAAAGTTTTTCTTTCCTTTTTTTTCTTTGTGACTGATGAGACACACAAATTTTTGTTTTTGTCATTTTTGCTGCCATCAAGACGGCCTTTTCAGATTTGAAGAGAGAATGAATGAAATGAATGACTGGAAAATTTGTAGTTTTCACATTTCAAAAACAGATAAACAACCCAGTCAAACAACCTGAGACACTTTTCAATGGGTCTTGATTAGTCCTGTCTGTTAGAAAGCTAAAAAGACTGCTGACAAAGACCAGCCTGTTGACACCATGCAGAATTTTGCCCTCTGTAATGGGAGCATCTGACAGACCCCATTAACGAGCTGACCACTGATCCCAACACACAGGCACCATTGTCTCTGCGCTGTCATGGAGGAGAAAGAGGCAGAAGGACGAGGGGATGGATACAGAGAGAAATCAGGGAAAAGCCTCAGTTAAAGGTTTGGTCCATTCATGATAACAACATAGCAGCTGGCCTTAGAGTGGTTCGCAAAGGTTTTGGCTTGAGACACCTTACAATGAAGCTACATGTACTTGCAACCCTCTTCACAGGTTGTCTCTGTCAGGTTGGTCTTCTTTTCTCAGATTGTTTAAATCATTTTTTGTGTCGCAGAAATAGGTTTCTTAGCCATGCTAGCAGAGTGGGTCTTGGGATGGCAATGTTGGTATGTAGGTTGGTCCACCACCTTGTTCCAGACTGAAATATCTCAACAACTGTTGGATGGATTGTCATGAAATTTTGTACAGACATTCATGGTCCCCAGAGGATGAAGCCTTATGACATCGATGATCCCCTGACTTTTCCACTAACGCAACCATGAGGTTTACACTTGTTGTTTTGAGTGCAAAATCTTGATAACTCTCGGATGGATTGCTATGAAACTTGATACAGACATTCATGTTCCCCTCAGGATGAATTGTAATAACTTTAGCGATCCACCATCATCAGGTCCTAAGGCCACATTCAGACATTAGCTCTGCGTGAAAAACACATCCCCCTCATTCTTTCCATCACATTTCCCTCTCACCGGTACCTGAAGCTTCATGACCCCGCCAATGCAGCCCCTTGCATTTGTTAATGTATGGGGTTTTTTGGTCTGAACGCCCACTAAATACAGCCTCATGGAGCTGCTAGCATGACTGTAGACTTGTGTTTCTTTTTCTTCTCTCCTTTCCCATTAACCATCTCGCAACCCTTCAAACCCCTTTGGGGATCCCTACTGCTCTACTAAACAAGCTGAGACGCACATTTTTGATGCGCCAAACGTGGGGCCAACTCAGCTCTTCCTCGTGCAAATTATGCAGAGAGGTTGAAGCATCAGCTCTCAGAAGCTGCAGTTACAAATATTTGTTCCTGGAGTGTGTAATCATTACATGTCCTATAGTAACAGACAGAATGAGGCAATATCACTCAAACACTTCCTCTGCCGACAGATGAGACAAAAATAGCTTTGAAATTGCACTCAAATATTCAACAATCCCAAAACATTTTAAGCCATACATAATTCAGCACTGTTTTTCTCAGTAAGTCAGTTTGTGTTTCTGCTGGAAAGAGGAAAGATAATTAAATCTTATTTTTGAGATTGTCTGTTTGCTTGATTTACAATTAAATAATGGCTAGTTTATATTTCAGTTACTAATTAAATTGTCAGGCTTAATGTGATGGATTGTGAAACATAATTATAGAGATATTTCTAAATATCAATAATAAATGTCTGATTGTATTTTTCAAATAATGTATTTTTATTCCAGCATCTTCCTAAAGCTGTTGTTTACAAGACAGCGTTATTGCGTGCCTTCCTTAATCTCCTCACCTTTATCTTTTTAAATCTCTCTTTCAATCTTGCCTGCCGTCTTTCTCCTCTCTGCCCTGCTCTCAAGGTCAAACGCAGTGCCTTCCATTTTTTTCCCCTCTCTTCTATTAGAATCTTCATGCCATCTTCCCTGCACGGATTACGCTCACATTCCTGCAGGTTTCAGATGCAAATCCTATTTAAACCTGTCACCTGCTGCCACACACACTGTGAAAGGAATGGAAGAAAATAGGGCACCGGGATATCGCAGCAATTTGCAAAATGAGCATAAATTCGTTTTATGGAATATCAGGGTTTAGACGTGGGCAACAAGTTGACATAGAGGGGAACTTGTGTGTCATTGATCTGTTCAGATCATCAGGCTGATCTCATTGCTCAGGCTTGAATATTGCTATAATCACCATGATCCTGTGGGTCTTAATTAAGTCTGAGACAAGCAGCCTGCTTTTCGTTGGCATTCCACTGAGCACATTTGACCTCTAGCTCTCACCCTTCTTCACCATCCTTCCTTGTTTTGCCCTCATTTCATAGCAGCCTATGTTTGTTAAAGCTTGCAGCCTTGTCAATCAAGGGCCAGCGTCTGTTCTCCTGCGAGGTCCCCACTGCTCTCTGCTGTGTTCAACAAGAAACTGGAGTGTGCCACATCGCATCTAATGCTATCTAATAACACCGACCTCTCCACCTCACCGCTCCTGTTTCTCTGCTCCAGGGCCAGACACGATCCCCAGCGTCAAACCATGCAAGCTCACGGTTTCACCCCCTCCCCGTACCAGGTCATCACGTCCCATCATCCTCAGCTGCTAGTCTGACAGCTACACTCTTGCCACTCGCACACCGCTTCACAAAGCAGGTTATATATACAATATGAACACTGACACTGTCACAATCTGCCTGAGGAATATTTAGTGGTAAAACTGACATTAAACTGCAACACAGCATATTGAAGAGCTACAGACATTCAACATGGAAAGAAATACAAAAGCTTTCAGTATTACTCTCTGATAGGGGTGTTATATGCAATATATAATAGTCAGCTCACGCTTTGGTTCTGATGAAGGGTTCACAAGCTTTGTTTTCACCCTTCTTAGTCTTTTAAAATACTTTTTTACTTCTTATAGGTTTTACTGCAAAATTGATGTAATAGAATCTCCTAAATGAAACAACAAAGCAGCTTTTTTAAAATGCAGATATCTATCTACATAAAGCAGAAGAATAAAAAATGTCTTGATGAGAATGACCTCATAAAGATTACTAATGTGTGGGTGAAGATTTTTTAAGCTTTTCAGGCAGCAGCTAAGACCTCTCACAGTTCACAGTGATAATGGATGGCATTAACTGCACCCTCTGGCACTCAGTGTATGCAAGTAAAAATTAGTGCCTTTTGGGGTCATAGCTGATCAGGTTTTGTTACAGGAATAGTTCGACAAACAACTAGCTAATCTACAAATTGTTGTTTTACACATCATATTTTGTACAAATTAAACAAACAAGATATAGCATGTTATATAGTGAGCTTGAGTAGTGCTGGTAGGCAGATCTTTTACCTGTGGACAGAGTCAGGGTAGCTGTTTCTGCCTGTTCCCAGTCTTTATGCTTCGCTAAGTTAACCGTTTCCTGGCCATAGTTTCATATTCAATTAATGGTGTCGATCTTCTTATCTAACTTCCAGCAAGAATGCAAGTAAGTATTTCCAGATATGTCAGCAATTCCCTCAAAACTATAACTATATATATACTCTCACATTAATTGCACGCTCTGGTATTTAACGTATGCATGGGATTCATTTGGGAGATTTTGTTATCGTTGTGATCCATTTTCAATTCCCTGATGTCTCATTTTTGCATCATGATATTGTACAGTGATAGGTTTAGATCCCTAATCGCTGACACTGTATTAGAGTATAATACTCTCTGGGCCAGTGGTCTATGATTTGTGTTTTTCTCTTCCTGTTAGTGTCAGAGGAAGGTTGACTCAGCAGGTGCCCTCTCGACATGGCTTGGTGTAATGTCTTCCTAAATGAGCTAAAAGGAGGGCTGCCTCCCTGTGACTCGACAGTCTGTCAGGCCCAGATAACACAGTGGGAGGAACATCAGTGCTGTCATTTCTTACTCATCTCCTTGACCTTGGCTACCACTGCATCAGTCAACTCACCAAGAGGTGCGCCTTTCCCCTCACTTGACGCTGGCGGGACCCCCACATTTTAACATCTGAGAGAAGGCGACAGAGAGCTTTATGAGTGATAGAAGGTTGAATGTTAAATGTTGTGGTGCTTAAGTGACAGAACATTGATCTTAAAAGCATTTAATAAAAATACAATTGAGACTTGCCAGGTGAGGGTCGAGGGGGGGAGGCCAAGCTAGCATTACTGCTAGTGAGCTAATCTGCTAGCATGTTTACTGCTGGCTGACTTCTATTACGTTATGTAATGCAGACATTGCTGGCTGTGGGTTTAAACATGTTGTTTTGTGATGAGTTTTTATTTAAAAAGATGTTACAATGGACACATTCCAGTAGCAGCTGATTATTGAAAATGAGAGAAATGCAGACATTGGAAAGTTATTTATATTGAAGGGATGAAGAAGTTATGTTTGCATGTGCATAATGGATAATGTCTGGGGGAGGTTAGCTTTAGTTTGTTGCTGTCATAATCATAGTTTTTACATTTAAAAATGTTTGCATCGTTCTAATCACATTTTGTACAGTTTTACTAACTTTTCAAGGAGAGCTGCTAGACAAGCTAGCAAGGCTACCAAAAATTAGCTTGCTGATGCCTTTGGCTCCATCGATCACATGATCCTTGCCTTGTAGGTTCTAGCAGTCCGTCCGGACTTTCCCGTTTCAGCACTGGTTTGTCTGTCTGACTTTAATTTCTTTAGGTTTGTTGAAGTGTCTCTCTCCATCTGATTTAGTTCTTCTTGTCTTTGTCAAAATCTGCACCTGACAGCACAATAAATACTAAAATACTGAATCTGTGCTCATTAACAATGTACATGCGTACACAAAGGCACACCCACTTTCCACTGACACCTTCATCCTCCACTACTAATTATTCATCATGCTGGTGAGCAATGACAAAAATGCAGCAAAGCAAGGTTTTTTGATTCAGTGTAATTGCAACAACATTTGATAATCCGTGAAATACATGACTGCAGGCTACAGGGCTGTTCTTGCTCATAATGACTGAGGGTTATTGCTATGGACAGAGCAAGGCCATTTCTCAACTGATCAATTTTGCAGTGGCATGGCCAGGTCAGATCGCACTGCTAATCAAAGGTTGCAACAGCTGGTTAAAGATTCTGCTGGATGTCTGCGGACTGTCTGGAAACCTGCAAGCAACGGTAGGTTAATGTGCTGTCTCGTGCTAAGCAGGTGCTGTGGAAGTTGTTATGCCCAGACATCATGGGTCCTCACATTAATTAAGTTTTTTGAGCCTGCCTGTTTCCCCAGTGCCTACTAATTAGTCTTAATTAGTGGCTGGGCTGATGAAGTTGTAGAAACAGATACAGTGCCTTGCCAGTGATTATGCACTCCCTGTAGTTTAGTAAAGACTCCCTTCTCTTCTCATCTGACCTTGCCTGGCTGGAGTCCTCCTGAATTGCCTCCTGCCATTATGTGACATTCAAATGGACAGGGAGTTGGGATTCAACAAAAACCTAACACCTAAAATGTATATTATCGGTCAAAATGTCTATGCATACCGAAAGAGTGGACATCATTGTTACGGAGGGTTTACTCGTGGGTTTTTGTTTTTAGCCTGTATTTTCGTTTTTGCATTCAGTCAGTGTGATGACATTTATTAGTGTGTGGGTGTCCATATTGTAGATGAGCCCTAACTGCAGGGAGGAGCTGACTTATTCCTCTCTGACTGACGGCTTTAACAGCAGTCTGCAGTGACCCATAAAGAACAGCTGCAGAGATAATCATCTAATGTGCCTTTGCAGATAATGACCCCGTGTGATGTGACCTCCATTTTTCGGCCATTACCACTTCAACCAGGCGACCACTGCGTGAGTGAAGTTGAGAGATGACAGGTCACTCGCAAGCGTGGAAGCAGCAAACAGCATTGTTGCTATGACAGCCATGGGACTGAATTTCGCTTCCCACAGTCCAAGGTAATTCCTCTGGTTCATGACTGAATATGAACAAGATCTCAACAACAGCATAACCAAAGCTGACATGGCTGAGGGCTGCAGGGCTCAGCTGGTAGCAGGAATTTATCTGACTCCAGCACGAGTAGAGGACAAGCCTTGGTCAAATACGTCGTGTATATACACTCCAGTATGTGGCCAAAGGTATGTCAACAGACTTTTGTGTACTTTGGGTCTGGGGCTGTTTTCCATGGTTTGGGTTGGGTCCATTAGTTCCAGTTAAGGGAAATCTTCATGTTACAGCATACAATGATATTTTATCCAATAGTGTGTTTCCAACTTTATGGCAACAGTTTGGGAAGCCCCTTTCCTGCCCCAGTGTACAAAGCCAGGTCCATAAAGAAATGGATTTGTTTTTTGAGTTTGGTGTGGAAGAACATGATTGGCCTGCACAGAGCACTGACTTCAACCCCATGCAGCACCTTTGTGATGAACTGGAACTCCAACTGTGATCCAGGGCCTTACTAATCCTACCCAGAGGAGTGGAGGCTGTTAGAGCAGTGGATAAATTCCCATGGTTTTGGAATGAAATGTTCATTCATTCAAAGGCTGGATTACCAACTGGGAAAAGCGGGCAACTCCACAGGGGGCCCAAAGGCTCCAGGTTCACTATGTGACAATTAACTTGGTAATTTAATTGATGGCAAATTTGTTTGTTAATACTGTATGCTTTAGAAGTTAGATGCACATCAAATGTAGGTGCTAGGCTGTTGGAAATCAGCAGACGTAAAAAAGTAGTGTTTAGTTTAGAATGCAAATTACTCCAACCCACACATTTATTTAAGTGGAGACTTGGATCAAAACATTGTCCATTTAAATAAAGTTGTGGTTTGGACTCATTTGCAGGCGTTACTCATTTCATTAGCACTGTATGAACCACTAAAGCACATTCTCAACTAAAATGATGGGAGCCTTAAGGCAGTGCCTGCATTATTACCCAATCCTGAGTGCCAATCTTGCAGAAGGGCCCTGGGCAAAAATGTAGTTTCAAGGCCTTTATTATTTGATTTTTTGATTTTGTGTTACATATATTGTACTTACATGGTGTTTTTCACTAAACTAGTGTGCTTAACACATTAAGAATGCATGCAGAATGCAGAGAGAGTGGGAGAAAAGAGGAAGTGGGGGTCAATAAAGGCCCACTGCACATTTTAGCCCAGGTGCCCTCTAGTGTCTTTGTTTGGATATTCGCATACTTTTGGCCATGTTGTGTCCTTCATCTTGTTTCTTTTATTTTACATGACTACCAAATGTTGTATGATGAGTTTAATTTTTTTTTCTTAATTAAAACAGGACCTGTAATTAGAAGCCTATTACTTCCTGTCAGAGTGGAACATGAATGGATTACAAGTAATAGGATTAAATTGATGTGATTACATTTATTTTAATCCTCTACATTTACCGGTAACCTTGCACATTTATTGTAAAAACCTAGACATCACACTGAACATTTGATGTTTTTCCATAAAAAGGGAATATAACACGAGATTCTTCTTTCTAACATAATTTAACCATGAATAAATTAGATGTGATTTAAATGAGTCTGTAAATAGGACACATTGTAGTGTAGTGTACAGTCTACAGCTGCATAGGAATGCCAAAAAACCTGACAGAGAGCAGGCTGCTAAATGTGAGCTTGCCAGTGAATTCTGTTTACTTTAAAGCGGGCTGATATTCTGAACTGGCTCACATTTTCATCTTGAAAGTTACCTGTTCAACCCTCCTCCCGGCAGGGTGTGGATGAGAGGGCTATGGAGTGCACTCTAAACCCTGTATAAAAGGCATTAACGTCAGACTATAGGTCTCAGGGATGCTGCGTAACCACTGGCACTTGTCACTGCAAAATTGGGAAGGCTTTTCTTTGGCAGCTACTGACAGAGAAAAGACAGGGTCTGTAATGTGTTTGAAGCATAAGAGAAGAGTAAATCACACATAACGCATGCACACGCCGTGCTTTCTGTTAGGAGCAAGCAGAGGCACACTGGCTCCCCTCTGGAGCTTTGAGGAGAAATACAAACAAGCAAACCCAAACCTGACCCACTGTGTTTACCCTACAGTTGCTGCAGAGAGGGGAAAAAACAGAAAAAGAGAGACAGAGAGGGCAAAGAGGGCCAGGGAGGGTGCCATGATTGTGGATTGAGAGTTCAGCGCTCACTTCAGCATCGCAGCAGAGAGCAGCCAGCGCCCTGCAGTTTACATTTCCTGTGGTGAGAGTTTGCCATTTGCACTCAAATGTTATATTGGTTTTCCTCCAGTACCTGTGGGAGCAGTCAAGTGAGCGCGTTGTTTGCTATGGAATTAAACCTCCTGACTATAGTTTCCATGAGCAGAACAGAGTTTACAGTGAAAGGGCGCAGGGGCAGGGCAGAGTGGAGGTTATGTGGCAACAAGATGAGCCTGTGTTATCCCATAAGGCACTCAACATGAGTGCTGCTGTATGTATGTGAGTGTGTTAGACTGTCTACAGAGTATCTCTGTGCACGTACACATCATTTCAAACAATTATTGTTTATATTTATTGTGTGTTAGTGAGGTGGGGAGGGGTGAAGGAGCTCACAAAGACTCCTTTGATGCAGGCTAATTCCCAAGTCTTTTTTTTTTCTTTCTCCATTCTGCTCCACCTCGGGTCATTACATTTTAACACTCCATTGAAGCCGCAAATTACAATTTTTTGGCAACACAAATGCTCTTCTTGAAGAGTTATTTCTCTCGAGACAGAAATTGGCACTTGCAGGACTTGGCTGCCAGCGTTAGGATGCCAGATTCTACAGTCTGCAGGCGTGTTATATATCATAGCCATATCATGCACATTGATTCTTTGTTGTAGCTGATGAAAAAAACTATGGAAAAAAATCTTGAAATGTCTGGTGAAAGTAAAATTATGTACAGTAAAAGCTTTTACACTTGCGACATGTTTAAGAAAACTAATCTTTTTGTCCAACACAGCCGTCATCGATCAGACCAAAGGGGGCAATAATGAACAATTTGCTCACTTAAAGTCTCTGAGACGACTTGCAGATGACTGATGTTTTTTTCTCACTGTAATGTCTCATTAGAAGCCATGGGAGTAAAAGCTGTTAATGAAAGCCCATAAACAGTAAGACTTGAGGGGTGCTCATTTATTTTAATAGTGTAGTAACATTACAGTAAGCAAGAGCTGAATAATGAGAGATGGCTGTGACTTTGCAGCTTCATCCACCTCTCTGCTGCTGCACAGAATCCTCCTCAAAATATACACCATCCCCCACACATTAATTATGTCCATATGTAAGTATAATAATAATAATAATGCCACATGGATTGTGCTTTTCTTCACCATATCAGACAGCATATTCACACTGAATGTTTTTTCAAAATGTTGAATACATTCAGATACACACCCTGCTGACATTTTCCAGTTGCTAATTCTTACAATATTTGTTCAGTTTGAAATGCTTAATAAAAGATTAGGCAACTACAAGGCTAGAGAAAGATTGTGGTCATTAAATAGGCTACTTAGGACAAGGGCACAGAGTGTCATTGACGGAAAGCACCCAAAAGATTTTAAAGGGTCGGGTCACCCAATTTACCAAAAAAATAAGAAAAATATAATTCTCTCTTGACCCAGCCTTGCAGATTGTATTGTTGCCGGATAATTCCCAGGCTTTAAGGAATCCGTCTCAGAGATTTCTGCTGCAACCCCAATACAATGGAAGTGAATGGAATTTAATTTGGAGCGCTGACACGTTATGTTAAAAAAATTCAATAGCAACACCTCTTTCCAGAAACAATGTCCTGCTACTCCGGATATTTCAAATACCTCACTGGGAACTGTTTTAATTCGAGACACTATGAGCATTTTCGACATGGTCTGTTGAATATTCTTTCCTTTTCCTATAGGGGGTGCAAGAAGAGAGAATGAGAATGACCAGACAGCTCCCTCCACACCGTAGCCTCCACACCCTTGCATTTTTGCACTATATAAACGACACACTACGTCCTGCATTGGCTCTGAATTTTGCCAATGAATGTAAATTGAACATCATTCTTAGGAGACAGAGTTGCAATAACACAAAAGTGTAAGCCATTGGGGGCCTCTTTTCACCAAAGTAAAAGCACATGAAAATGCTGTCAAACAATATATTGATTTTGGTGTTATCCTTCTTCAGGTACAGAACAACAACAGGAGCTTGTGGCCTGAATTGAACCGGGCCTCACCTTGTCAAATCAATATCCAGTAAAGAAACAGCAAACATAGTTGTGAAATAATCTTCCTGTGTGTGTGTTTGACAACTGTTTGGAAGCATAGGAGGAGAATAATGTGAGCATGTGTGTGTTTGTGTGTCCATGTGTTTATGTTTATCTGGTGGTGTAATCATGCTTGTTGCCCATCCCTCTCCTCCTCCAGCCCTCCTCTCCCGTCCTCCCTCTTTATTTATTTACCCTGGTCTCATCCAATCGAGCAGCAGATCAGTCTGTGGAAAGGGCAGCTTGCCAAGGCAGCCCTCTGTGACAGAGCAATGCATTAGGACATTAAGACACCCGCTTCTGCACAAAAAATCAATCAACCACCCCCGGATGCATTAGAGGCATAGAAGGGCACCTCTCACACCTTTCTGAATGCCATGCTGGCTGGCTCTGCGGCTCTGTTCCAATCTCGCTGCCTCTAGCAGCATGCACACCTGGCTGGGCTTGTTTGCCTCACTGTTTTCTATTCATGCTTCCCACCCAGGAGCAGTGAGCTGGCTTTCAAACAAATCATTAGCCTTCTCTATGAGATGCGTAGGTACGCCTAAACAGCCAGTGTAGTCTTAAAAACCTTCGCCTTTTCCTGAGTTTCAGTAGATTAATGGGTGGCATATAATTGTTCACTCTCTTTCATCTGTTTTGCTGTCTCTTTCATCTGTTTGTTTCATCTTTCCTCTGAAGATATGGTACTATGGAAACTGTACCCTGTAGATTAAAATGACTTGCACCACCTAAAGTTTAATAAGACGCTTGGATGTTTGCAGATGAATCGCTCAGTTCAAATATGACATGGCTGAGGTCTGGAGATAAATATGCTCTTTTGTCAAGTGAGCACTGAAATACACTGTATTGATCCTAATTATGTCTGTATGATGGGGTGCCACCCCCTCTAATTTCCCCCCAAATTCCACATGTAAGTACTGGTTCTCATTGTGTCCCAGTGTGTCAAACATCCTAAACCGGTAGAGCCTGGTTATCAGTGTCACTGTTTTTTTCCTAATCTTTATTTGTTAGGGATGTTTCACTGAAAGCAATGCTTGCTCATGGGCAACTCAGCAGTGTTAATGAGCGAGGGGCAACCACAGCTCTTTCAATTTTCCCACTCAAATGTATCCTGCTGGTGCAGGGATTGAACCGGCAACCTTCTGGTCATGAACCCACTTCTCTAACTGCCGCTGGAAGAACATGTACTGACAACATGCTACTGTAAAAACAGCCAGGTTGTAATGTGTATTGTAATGTTCACAGCAGCTCTGTATCATACCATCACAATACTGAAACTCAAGAGGCACAACAAAAAGTTGAAATGGCAGCCAGAGGGGATGAGGAACAAAATTGAGAGTTTATACAATATCTATTGAATCTACGAGGATAAATCTTCCAAGATTGAATATTCTATATTTCAGGACTTCAGAATTGGGTACTGCAGTCACATCAGATGGAATTTTTAAATTTACATAGAGATTGGTTGTGCCCTGGTCAACACTTTCACCATACAGGTGCCATGGCGTATGTGGAAACTCAAAGATAAATGTAGATGTCAAAAAGCTGTTCCCATTATAATTTAGCATTAGCTTGGCTGAAATCCTTCATTTGTCTCCAGTACTTTCTCCTTTAGCACAATTGAAACATTTTATCATTACTGTTGATTTCATTTATTTATTATTTGGAGTCCCTTTTTTATTTTTTGCTTTTCATCCAGGTCAGTGCTCCTTTGGATCCAAGTTGGGTTTGGAGCTCACTCCCCTGTATACCTGCTTGAAGATCTAGTTATTATTGTTATTGTTAATGGCAGTAGTAGTAGTAGTAGTAGCATTTAGGACTTTTTCAGTCGAAACCATCTTATATTCCATTTTCACCATTTTACTTTCCTACAGACACGAATGCATTGTAAGAGATAAAGTTGAAGAGGACAGTGAAACTGGGATCAAACCACAGAAACACAGAAATTGTGAGAAAACAAATGAAACGAAGAAGTCAGATCAAAAAGAAATGGGAAAATGAATGAAAGGCAGAGCCAGTGTTACAGGGAGCTGGATGAGTGGATGTGTACAGCCTGCCTGCTGAATCTGCCCGGCATAGGCCCGTCCATCTAGCTTTGACAACATGCCTCCGCCAGGGACTCTGGAGAGCAGCACCGAAGCAGCTCATTAAAAGGAAACCCTGTCATTTCCAGAGGCACATTATTTAGTGTACAACAAGTCATTAATTTTCAAGTGCTACACCAGTTTGCCGTAATGAGTGGTTCCACCGCACAATGTGTAAAAAGGCGTTTCTAGACGTTTATGTAGAAAATCATTTTAGGCACAGTAGGATAAACAGTGGGAACATGACGAAACTTGTAATAAAATGCAGGCTGTTCTCAGATGTGGTTATGTTCCTCACAATATCACATATTATCGCATGTGATATACTAGATATTTTGTTCTAATTGGTCAGGAAGAAAATAGAATTCTACATACAGGCTTCATCCTATATAAAGATATTACCAAGCAAAGACAAATTAAATAGATATGGTACTGCTGAATACAACCAACTAGTAGTTTTCCACCTAATTAAAATATGTTAATCCAGACGATGAGTTCCTGGTATATAAGAGTTTATTTTCTAATAAGGAATAGTTTCATTTTTGTCTGAGTGGAAGAACAAGAGCAGCACTTTGCATTCCCAGCACACTTTGTTGCATGAGAAATCCAGGAGAAAGGAAATAACGCTGGGACATTATCTATGGAGGGCAGCCCCATTAAAAAAAATGAATATTGCTTTGCTCCCCTTCTTCAGCCCCAGCACCAGATAACGTCTAAACAAATAAATAAATAAAAGCTGTAAATAATCGTTGCCTGTTGCTCCAGTCATTTCTCTATTACTTTGGCCGGTGGAGTGAGACCGACTTCTTTTTTTCCTTGCTCTGAGAAGCAGCTCTCAATTTCGTTGATAAAAGAAAAAAGAAGGAATTGGAGGAAAGAAAGGGAATGAAAGAATGGGTGGCGGGATGCAGTGACAGTGCATTTTGTGAAGGCTAAGGTTGGGTGTTACGTGTCTCCCTTTCCTATCCTTACTTCCTCCACCCTGTCAGTTATGCACACACACACATACACACAGCTGACTTCTGTCACACATATGGTAAAAAAAGGAATAAAGATGATCTAAATTACCAGATCACCCTTTTATTACTTTAATGGTTCAACCGATTACTCTCACTCTATCCGTCATTTAAAAAAAAACCCATAAAAGTAGCTGAAATAAAAACTGCCCTTTTTAACAAAGATCCAATAGCTATGCTTGAAGATAGCAGCTTGGCTAATGCCCCTATAATGAATCCAAAATGACATAAAGAGCCTGTTGATCAGTAAAAGCACTGAACTGGTGGAACCATTTGAATAATTGTGGCGGAAAGCAGATGTGAGGAGCAGCCCAGCTTTTGTGTGAAGTGCATGGCCTACATGCTTCAATCAATTCAGCCCTCTGCCTTAGAAAAAAATGTAAATACTAAATGAATTATCATGCCACACCTGGCTCCACAACAGTGGGATGACAAGTGAAGTAGCTTTTGTCTAGAACAATGCGTCAACTGCTCTATCCGTCATAATGCTGCACTGGAAGCCTGCATCTGTCACGAGTCATGCTGCTTACTCACTTCTGGCAAATGCTAATGAAGTTAAGTCAGGTGTGCTGCACAGTTTGCATTTGACAGCCAGAACCCTTTTTTTGGACAAATTAGCACCAGCCCATTGTTGTGTATCGAGTACTTCAGTTTATGGTTTGTTTGACTATTTGTTGTCCCATTGGTGAAGGGTTAAAGCTGGATTTATAGCTGTGTGTTAAGGGGCTACGTGCCTCTTAGAAGTTAGCTTTGGACCCTACACATGTAGCTGCGCCTCCTCAAAAATGTAACTACACATTGGGGCTGTGGTGGCAATAACTGTAATTGGAGATGCCCCTGGAGATAGTTGAGAAGTTAAAGAAAGGCTCAGTAGTTTGCTCATTTCAGTAACACGCATCTAGCAAAGCCATCATCGCTGCAAACCTTCTGCTTAGCGTGACTGCTGCTCTCCATTGTAGCTAATGGAAGAATTTAAATATGAGGATTTCACGGCAATAGTCTCCAATTCACAGAAGTAAACTTCACAAGAATGTATTCAGCTCACTGTTGCTCAATATCACAAAGTAAATAAAAAAATGTACCAAATTTCATTGCAATCCATCCAATAGTTGTAGAGACATTTCACTAAAAACCAAAAGATGTCAACCTCATGGTGGAGCTACAGGAGAGGTCAGGGTATCACCAAAATCATTAGGATTCATCCCCTGCAGACCATTAACGTCTGTACCAAACTTCATGGCAATCCTTCTGATAGTTGTTGAGATATTTCAGCCTGAACCAAAGTGGACTTTGCCATACAGCCATTAACCCCTTGCGTCAAGTATAAATCCAGCTGTTACGCCCACCCTTAGGCGGCCCTATGGGGTGAACAACCACTCCACCACTGACCCAAATCAATCACAGAGAACCCCCTTTAAAACAACCAAAGCCATTGGATTTATTAACATAAAGACATCCAAACAACCAAGACACTAAATCAAGGCTACCATAAAACACAACGGCCACACAAAATCCCAGGCTCCCCACACCAGAAGCCGCGCTCCTCGGATGCTGTCACAGGAGCTTTTAAGCATGTCATTCCCAGGCCAGGTGCACCTCATTGAGCAATCAAGATGTAGCACACCTGGCCAGAGCTAGAGAGGACAGAAAAGGAAAAGGGACAAACAGCACAGGGAAACACATACAGCTGTAACACCAGCTTAACAGCTTGAACTCTCAGGTATTGCACATGTAATATTTTGGTAGAGGTTTGCCAAATGGGCTTGAAACATCATATTAAGGTGTGTTTTTATTGTATTACACCTTGTAACATCTCTTGTATCACAGTGGGAAGACAGAAACGGGAATGACCTGAGGACATCTGAAATGATTTTATTTATTTTATTATTTGGCATTCAGGTCCTTTGACGGGAGATTCCTTGGAGCCACCGATGACAACAATGACATTCGGTAAGAGACGGGACCAGCTGAGCATGACTTCAATCTAATTCTGTGCCAGTTTCTGTGAAAGTCACAGAGCCCAAATGATTCTGTCCAGTGGTCAAAGCAGAAACAAGGGAAATATCAGGGCACAGACGACTGCTTAGAAGCATCAACAACATTTCTTATTGTGCTTCCATGAACCTGAGAAATAAAGACATAAAGTAAAGATGTATATGAAGGTGTGCTGGACATGCAAGAGCACAGAGACGTCTTTTATTGTGATTTATCCTCATGAAGTTGCATCAAAGTTGACACCTACTGTAAATGATTTCAATTATTTCCTGGATTCCTGGAGCATTCAATATGCACTTTGCATTTGCACCTCAGTCCACCAGGATAAGACTGCAAATACACAAACAAGCACACACACACACACACACACACACACACACACACACACACACACATCCCAGCTGCATGAAAACAAAGCAACACAACATTCACCAGCCTGGCTTTTATCCAGCTGTACCATCTTGCAATATCTGTAAATAACATTTAATTTCATAGCTGAGTCCCATTAAATGAGGTTTAAATCAAAAAAAAATATGAAGACTGCAGTAGTGACTGTTTTTCTTTTCATGCAATTGTGGAACACTGGAAGGGTGTCTTTTAACATTCAAACCTGGTTGTCACAGAAGACACAACAATGTTAGAGTGCAGAATAATCGTCCTGTATTTTCTGCTTTTCAGGTCAGAAAGGTAATATATAAAATAAAGATGTTTTTAAATACGACGATGGTAAGACATTGGCCTTCCAACATAAAAGTAGCACCTACAAGCTCTACAAGTACACTACAAGCTCATTAAAGCCTCCCACCTTCACTCTGTTTAAAAGGAGGTGGCTTTTTCAGAAGATTTAAAGGTCACTGAGATTCCAGTGAAATTATTTGAACACACACACACACATAGAATGAGAAATGATGAGAAATGGTGGTTTTACCAGGCCTTTCCTCTCTCCAATGGATTCCTAAACTACTGGCTCTTTGTTTCACTGAACAATAGTAAATAATATAATTAAAATATATACAAGAAATTAATGTACTTTACCATTTTGTACTTGCAGGAAATGACACAAGACATGCGCGGATGGATGTCAATCAAACTGCAACTTTGGAAAGCTACTGCCAATGAAAAAATATTTTGACATATATTTTAAGACAATATGTAAGGTTACTAATGTTGAAGGGAGTGCTAAATGAATAATGATGCTGATGATGACTTAAAGAGACAATCTGTATTATATATTTTTCATAAGGCAATAAAGCTGAAAGTGATTAGCATGTGAAAGAAAAGGCACTGAATGCTTGACATTGAATACTGAATATTGTAGCCACACTGAGGCCATTGAAAGATTTTCTCTTAAGCATAATTACTAAGGCAGTAAACAGCAAAATCCTACTGCTGCGGTAGTATCAAAATAGGTTCAAGTGCGAGGTAGTCGGTAGTGGGAGAAGGTTCAAGGTTCAGCTCTATTGTCATTATAATGAATTAATTAACACAGATATGCACAAATGAAATGCAGCTACAGCCCTTTCATGCCACATACATAGACATTGTATAAATAAGACAAACATTTAAGTAAGAGAAGCAAGGAAGAGTACTATTCCTATTTATAAAAGAAGGAAATATCATACAATTCTGAATATACATAGCCACACGCACACACACACTACAATTGTAAAGTTGTAGAGCAGGGATTTTAAAGAAAAAAAGTAAAAAAAAAAAAAAAAAACATAATTTAGGGCGAAATGACATTTCCATTTCTCATTAAACATTCTGTGTTTTTTGTATGTTGAACATCACAGCGCATGAATTGAGCATCAGTTATAGAGTACGTATGATATCCTCCATTAGCCATGTAAGGGCTTTTTAATAAAGGTTGCAGGGAAGATTTTGCAGTGCACATTAAGGGTGTGTGGGGGTCGCTCAGGATCACTTTGCTAAGCAATATTTCACTGAGTGGCTTGCATGAAGCCGTGCTGTTGTTGGCAATTATTTGCTTATTAATTTTTAACCTCGTCCCAACAGCTCAATAAATAAACAAATGCATTTAATGAAACAAATTGGTTCCATACCAAAATAATAGGTGATAAATCATTCAAAGCATGTGTATAGATTATACATGCTTCACCCCTGATTTCCATTAAAAAGGCAGGGCTGAATTCTTAACAATTGCTCAGGGCCACAAAAGGCATCTGCTAATCAATATGTAGGACTGGATTGTTTGAGCCCTTGAGGGAAAACAGAAACTTTGTGCACCACTTGAGGTAAACAAATCATTCTTGGCCTAAAACAGTTGAACACATAATTAATGAAGTACTGTATCCACGCTGTTTATAGACTACCTTGCTGGTTCCTTTGAGGTACTGGGTAGAAGTACAGTGAAACAAGCATTATTTGGTCTTCAAGTGGTGAAGGTGGCAATGAGGAAATTAGTTCTGATTATGAAGGTCATAGTTTAAACCCCCCAGAACCATCCTTTCAGTCTAAGAGGCGCTCAAATGACTGAACTACAGCCAAGCGCAGTGGAGATGACTGCAATGTGTGCCTATTATGATAACACATGGTGAGATGCACTTTCATCATGGGGATGTTATTTGGCCTTTGGAACACACATCATTATAATGACAGTCTCTGGGGGCTTCAAGCACAGCAGTCATTTGCTATCGAGGTACTTCCTTCCAGAGCCTCTTATGCTTCGACACTAATCAGGTTGTAGCTCCACTGTGATGGGCATTTGTCATTATCTGTCATGATTGGATACAAATGGTTCTTGGCTGTATTCTGTCATGGCTATGACAGCCCTCTGAGGTGCTCGATGATGGAGGGTCTCAGTGTGGTGTCACCGTGTCCCTCTCAACGACCCAAAAGGTAACACATACTCATCACATCTGCTGCACATGACACATTATGGACTGTGACAAGGCTCTTAGTTATCACTGCGCTGGAAATCACATGTCCCTATAAATGTCTTCAGAGCTTTCAGAAGTTTGGTCACATGGACTCCTATGGGTAAGTCACTGGAAGGGTAATAAATAAATGTATTTATGTGGGCATATGGATCCAAATGTATTTTGTCAGGAGCCACATTTGACAGAGTGATACTGAAGAAGTTGTTTTGTGCTCATTAAACCTCCCTGTAACTCTGAAAGAAGCAGCAGCTACATAGAGTGGTTGTTTAGAGTAAATCAAGTCAAGGTGATCATAACAAACTTGTGTAATGTCTTGTGTAATTTTGATGAAAACAATATTCAATATGAGCATAAGAGATAACCTCATATTCTCACTCAAAAAAAGCTAAATGAAAAAAAGTTGATGTTAGATGGAAGTGGTAGACTTATTGCTGGCATGTTGTTCTTCAAGAACAAAATGGTTACATGCTCATCTTACAGGGATCAGCTGATGGTGCCTCTCATATCATCATAGCTATCAGCTTCTTAGTCTTGTGTGTTAGTGCGTCACAACCCAACAGAATGGTAACCCAGGCTACTGTGATATATCACACATCAACGACTTCCAGCGGCAGTCCCTACTGGACACAGGTTTAAACGCAAATGCAACCTGCAATATTTGTGAGATGTAAAAAAATACGATCAAATTCCGAAAAAAGTGTCAATCTGGAAGACTTAGAACATTAGAGTTCTTCTAATCGCCACAGTTTGCCACAAACAAAAAACAAAAATCATCCAATTCAGAACATTTATGAAGTCAAAATGTTATAACATCAAATAAGAATCAAACCTCAAGGTCCACTAACAAACTTTTTTGGAACCACAGTGGGAACGACTTTTTACTCTGAACCTTCAGGCTATGTATCCCTTCGACCAAACGTCCGATAAAGTTACCAAAACTGAACAACATCTAATTTAATACCTATAACTAACAATTTGGTTTATGTAGCTTGTTGTTAGAAAGCACCAAGGTTACTCTGTTAGACTGAATTCAAGGGGAAAAAACAGTTACTATTCATGTTCCTGGCTAGCTAACTGCATAGTGTATGCCCACGAACAGGGCCTATTCCCAAACTCATTTTTGCTCTCACTAGAACATATAACATAGGATGATTACCAATAAGTTCTTACAGCTGTAAGACCAAAAGTATTGCAATTTATTGCAAAATGACATTAAAATGGATTTTAGCATTGAAAGCCATTGTCTTTTTGGGCCTAATCAAAAAATCAAAAAATACTCCTGCAAGGTAGAGGTCTTATTTTACTCTTTTCTCCCTGGATTTTTTTGCTTTGGCAGAGACACCCCCCTAATGGTGTCCTTGAGTCTCCAAACGCCTGTCCTTGTGTCTGTGGTGACATATGTCTACACAAGCAAGTCTGTGATGCGTCTCTATAGCCTACGGCCAACCAAGAACACAGCATGGTGAGGCATTATTTGAAAGGATGAGATGGCAGAGAGTGTCTCAAAGGAAATTTCATTCTCCTCTGAAATGATGAAGAGCAAAATGCAGGACACACAGTCTGCTAGTCCCACCAGGCTGCTGAGGGAATACATCAGTGTGGTGCGGCGGTGTCTTGAGCATCACTCATGTGCTGTAGAAAGTCAGAGACCCTCTTGGGATACTGTACCTCGGGGTGGCTGCTTTGTCAAGCCTGAGTTAAACGCCACATATGGGCGAGGGGTTAACAGCCTTCATGTTTTCCACTAGGTCACAGGCTGACATCCCCCAACAGATGGCATTGGGCCCATGTCGAGCTGGCTATGTGACACAGCGTATGAGGAAAACTAACAAGCAGTGTAGCCTTGAGGGAGGATGGGTAAGACACATGACAAAAACAGTTTAGCTAAATGCCAGGATGTGGTCCATAGCACTCCATGTGATGATCAAGCTTTATTTCAAGTGGCAGCCCCCTGCCCACCTCTCCTTTGATTAATGAGGGCAGAGCAGATGCTATGGGTACAGAGCAGAGGGAGTAAAGCAGGGAATTGCGTTCTTATCGGCACCCCACATGGCGACAGCCTTCATTTCTTCACCTTTGCATCAGCCATGTCTGGCTGTGTCCGTGTGTGTGTGCACGCCTATATGTGCATGAGCATCCATGTGCTTGTATGTCTGAGTCTGCTGACTCTCTTTGCACATTTGCGTGTTCATATGTGTGTGTGTGTGTATGTGCACGTGAGAGAAAGAGAGACCGAGTCAGTCTGCCAGCTGGGGATGAGCAAGAGTGACCTTTGGGCATTTTAATCTGAAAATATGGTGATGAAAATGATACTTTGAATAAATACATCCTAACACATTATATATTTTCACAGCTAGCATTTTTCACCTAACACATTGTTGAAAGCATCATCAGCTATTTTTAATCTGAATTCCTTAACTTCTCACATGTTGTAAAGATGTGACAAGTGTTGCGCCTGGTTCATTTTCAGCCAAGACAGGTGTGACCCGATGACCTGATAATTTTTCAATTGCAGGGCATGAAAAGCACTTTCAATCATGCAAATGTGCCATGTGTTTAACCATACTCCATTACATAGATGGGATGTGAGAATTATATATTAATAAATAAACATTACAGATTTAAATTTCTAACAACACATTCTCTGGAAATAGTTTTTGTTTGTATATTCACACATATAGTGCACATATACTAACACAAATATACAGTATGTATCTACTTGTATTTCCCCACTGAGTAGGGAAAGATAGTGGGTTGATAATGACTTATAATGTTCCAGCAGTGTGCCTATGAGTATGAGAGAAACAAGTGAAATAATACATTAGAAATAGTTAATAAAAATAAATAAATATGAGAATAGTTTTCTGAGGTGCAGGTTGTCTTTTCTGTTCATGATGATGGAAATGCATTTGACTGACATGCTGGTGCAGCATTTTCCCTCCTGTCACAGAGTTATAAATCACTCTGAATTATTGCCATTTCTTGCCCCTGGCTACTCCTTGTTTTTATTTTATGTATTTTTTATCACCGGGCATAAATTAGTTCCTCCTTAAGTAGGAAGACAGGCCTGGCCCCAGCAAAAGCTAAGATGAGTGTCCTCCCAACCACTTGTACAGATTTAGAACTCCTTGTCGAGCAAGGGCATCTGAAACGGGGAGTCAAGTATTAATGATCCTCGCTGGAAGCAAAACAACCATAACACTGCAGGACAGAAAATAAACTCCCTGGCACATTATGAAGGCAGGAAACAAGTATTTTGTACCTGTTTCCAATAATAGGGCAGCATATTTTGCCAATGGATTATTTATGATGAAGCTTAATTTACATGTGGTGCATTTGGATGGGAAGGTCTATAAATATTTCACCAGCCCGGCAAATTATGCAGTAAAACAACGGCAATGTCAGTACTGTAAGAGTGCGCATGCTGGTCCACAATCAGCTGGGTTTTTTTTTTTTTTTTTATCTGAGTGGTGAGCACATAGAGACTAATGGCGTCCTCCCCTGAGTTTATCCTATTTTCACATGTGGAGGTATAATGTAGATGGCTGCTTGGAAAGGTCAGGTCTAAATTGGGAGCGGGAAACAGATCCTTCAAGGTTTAAGTATCAAATCTCAAAAGTCACTTTAGCAACCTATATGGAGAAGAGTGAGAGAGATTCTGTTGTCCTCCTCACCACACTTTGAAAAACGAATGACCCCTTCCCACTGCCATACAGGAAAGAATGGGTCCCGTTCTCTAAGACAACTACAGTTTCCCTCTCAAG
The DNA here is from genome assembly GCA_008360985.2 of Macquaria ambigua. Taxonomy (NCBI): domain Eukaryota; kingdom Metazoa; phylum Chordata; class Actinopteri; order Centrarchiformes; family Percichthyidae; genus Macquaria; species Macquaria ambigua. Next base: position 138,058 of record VMKM01000279.1, on the reverse strand, counting down.
GACAGACATTAGATCTCTCTCTGTCTTTCCTTGCCGCTGTCTCTCTCAGTGATTGCTTTTCTGCATACGTATGAATATGCATGTATACCTCAATATGTACTTTCACCTCAATTACCCAACAATCTACAAATCAGCTGATATAATTAATACATCACTGTGAGTCATCGTTTGCATGAAAACAATCTTTTTACAGAAATGCATTTAACGTGTTCTCATGTGGACAAAGGCCTGTGGGAAAGAGCAATGCAGAGAGGTGAGGGCACTTATTCATTTATCTTCTATTTATGTTCCTCCATTTAATTGAATTTTCTGCTATAGTCCTGGCCTGTGGATATATATCATGCCTCTCAATCAGTCAAGATCGCCAAAAGACGGCTCCTGCTACAGATGTACAAGAAGGGCGGGCAGGGGGCAAGAGGAGGTCAAGATTTATGTTTGCAAGGAAAAACATGACCCTGGGTCTCTGCTGCCTGTCAGCAGAGCATCTTTTCCATTACCTTGAGGATTCATAAGCACTATATTTCAGTCAGGGGTCCTTGAACAAATTCAGGACAGACACAAAAACCCAAATAATTCTAGTGCACTCCACAATGTTTTTCTTAAAATGCAGCAATTAAACCCTGTTTTTCAGCATCGCAACAGAATGTGAATGTTGTTTATATGGTCTTTTCAAAGCGGTGTTATCAAGAATATGATGCCCTTGGGTCTTTTGACATCAATGCGAGTGAGCAACTGTATGTTAAACTAGTATACCAAAAATGAACATTATCCACTCTCATACAGTATGCTGTTGAGAGCAAGGACCTCCAGAGACAAAGTCTTGGGGTAAACATGTTTTATTTCTATGCTGAGGCCGTTTCGTTGTTCACCCAAAATGTAATAGTTCATTTTGTCAGTCATTTTTAGGGGCTTTACCCTAATCAGCACACAGCGGCTCTACACAAACTCTTTGCTAAAGAATTTAAATGCATTATCTGACTGAGGGCACGGCTTGTTAGCAACAAAGAAACTCAGATGCCTGCAAATTCAACATAATCACTCCACCAATACCAGCCCCCATACACACCCCCTTCCACACACATCAATGTGTGCCCAGCATCCAATCCGGCCTCAGTGTTCTTCAATAAAGTCCCCTCTGACAAACATGATGGAGAGCCACTCTGCTTCAGAGCGGGATACTCAGAAAACGACTTGATGATAAAATATTGCCATCCTGGCAGTTGACTTGCCAATCCAAATTAAAAAAAGTTAGAGTGGCCAGGTTTATGCTGCACCCTTCACCGACGCTATATTTCACGCTTTTACACCTGCTACACACTCACATACTCACACACCTACCCACCCACCCAATCCAGTAAGGGCTGCACAGCCCAATAACCTAATAAGTAGATCTGGTGTAAGGTCTTTCATCTCTGGATATTGATGCTCCCTTAAATCCTATAGCATGTAGACTCCATCACTAACATATAAATATGAGATGAATATGAGATACATTGACCCACAGCACAGTTTTGACTGGAGGGTAACTCACAGAAGGGATCCTCTTGAGTCTGAATACAATATTCTGCAATACACAAATATTGTTTTTTACATTATATTATAATATCTGTTTTCTCATACTTATTAAAATTTTCAAAACATTGTTTGACTTGCTTTACCTGAGTCACTTCAAATGAGAGGAGCCGGGGGATGGCTTGTACTCCTGGTCACTGGCTGGGGTTATACAGTAGCTACATCTTGTGCAAATAGTCAAATCATTTTGCTAAATACAGGGTTCGTACAAAGTCTTGAAAGTCTGGAAAATGCTCAGTTTTAACCGTTATGTTTTCAAGGTTAGGAATATGCTTGAATTCGAATATACTCCTTGCTTTTCAACATAATCTGTGTTACATCATCTACACAATCACTCATGTAAACCAAAAATCTTTTAATATTTGAAATGAAACAATCCCATCATCATATTTGTTTGTAACTATAGTAGTTAGTAACTATTTAGATGTGATAATAAAGGCTTTGAGAGTCTAGAAACTTTTGGTTTAGGTACCTTGAAAGTGCTTGAAAAGTGTTTGAATTTGACTCTTAAAAAGCTGTATGAACCCTGTAAATACTAATTCCTAATCCAAGAGGGCAGTTTAAGTAGTTGTTTTCCTGTTGTTTCTGCCCATCTGAAGTCCTTGCTGAGCTGATATTACTTGATAGGCCACAGTGACCTTGTTTTTTTTTTTTTTACCTTGGCTTTTAACCCTCTTCTTGGTTGCCAGGCTGCATTGAAAAGGTGGTATGTGTATGATCTGACAACAGTCGGTATGCACATTCAGCCTGCTTATAGCACTATACTCACACTGTGAGCAGAGCTCCAACAAGCACCCAACAGATCATAGCATAAAATCATTGATCCATAGAGATAATTTCAGTAAACATAATAACTTTACTTAATAAACACTTATCCAAAGATGTTTCCCTGCTGTATTACTGCTGTATACCATGTAGTAGTCTTAGAATTTAGAATCAGGAATGAATCAGAATTTCAAAACTATTTCTTTTCTTTTTCATCATACCTTTTGAATATGTGGGTCGGGTGTTTCCAAATCCACACACCTACATGACATGTAAGTCAAATATGTTTCATTATTTATTTAAGGATTTTAATGCCCCATAATGTTATTACCAATGACAACCCCTCAAAGAGGCTGTCTGTCTTGCTGAGTTCAGACCAAACCGTTTTCACCTCCATTCCATCATAATATAAATCATTTTACTGAAATACTTTTCTTTTTGAGACACCCTAAAAACAGACATCTGAATCACCATTTTCAGAGGTAACCAAAGAAGGGACCTGCGGCCTACAACCTGACATTTTGCTGCATAGTTCACGAATTGATGTCCTTCCAGCTCTTGCAACTTCTGCACTGTTGTCGAGAAGACTTGATTGTTTAGTCATTGCTGCCGCCGCTCCATAATCTATAGCCCTTCATCAGGGGGAAAAAGCATCAGAGAGTGAGAGAAGAGAAATGGTTGCTATCAAAGTAATTGCAACATGTGGAGTGCTCCCTTTACATGGATCGACATGGTGACGAGCAGGGTTTTTTCATTATGTTATCGTAGATGTACAATAAAACAGACTCAGAGGTAAAACAAACATTTGAAAGCTTGGATTTGACACAGCAGAAGGAAACATAAAGAAACTGGTCATCCAGCAGGGGTTGAGGTCAATGAGAATTGCATCCACATGAATTATAAGATGGACTACTGAAGCGTCTCCCTCTGTCCACCACATTTAAAGCGCCATTGATAAGGTTTAATGGTGTTTTATTGTGTGAATTGGACCTGTGAGGCCATGCAGGGGTAGGAGGAGGAGAGCTATGACTTTTCACTGATGTTTTATATCCAATTATCTTCATGCTGAGTGGAGGGAGGAATGGCAAACACGGGCTAAATGGTGCGTTTCATATGTGGTCAAACTCTCTTCTAACCTCAGGCTGCGAATATCAGCTGAGCATGTGCTTCCTAGTCAGGTTGTTACTTTTCTTGTATTAGCTGATGCATAAGGACAAGAAGACGATTGCATAGCTGTTTGCTATTTCCAAACCAGTGTCAAAAAACATGTTGGAATCCAGCAGCCAAATCTGCACCAGTGCTCAAAATAAAATTGCACTATTGGTGGATAAAATATAATGTTATTTCTGCACTTTATGTGATGCTGTTCAACATATGTTTACAATCCATCATTGTATTTTGGCTCTGTTCACGTGGGTAAGCATTAATGTTTCCATAATGTAATTAATATCTCTCTAATATATTATTATGGCTCCCACAGGATGTAAATCTAACAACCAGCACCACAGCTTATCATTCTTTCTGATCTAGCTTAACATCATTGAATGTGTCACCTGCAGCATGATGTCATGGTTACCTGTCACAGCTCTACAAATGTCTTGGTTGTATTTCACATCTGTGTTGCAGCAGAATTAATAGAGTCGCCATGGCATAATAGCTGTATTTATGACCGCCTCTTCCCCTCAGGGATGATCAAGGTCACATCTGCATGTTTGACAGCCATTCAACAGTCAATGCTGCCATCTCAACTCTGTTCAGATGCAACACAGGATCTACTATATATGTATAAATGTCTGTGAAAGAAAATATGTGTGTAAACAGTAATAACATAATTAAAGTGCAAGTAGAGAATACAGGATGTGACTGGCTATTATGTAGGGGTAAAATATGAGCAGTGGAAGAGAGGAATGTTGGAGGAGAGAGATGCAAACAGAGGCAGGATGGAATGACACCACAAGAAAAGAGAACATATTGTCAGATGGAGAATAGTACTCATGAATAGATGAAATGAACATAAACAGAAGAGGCTAGTCCTCTCAAGGCCAAATCCCCAACATGAAAAGTTAATAGCTATGAATTTTCCCTCTGTTTAATTTCTGGATGATTTTCACTTTAATAAAACAATGAAACAAAATACACGTTCACACAGAAAAGGCAATAACCAGAGAAAAATAACCATTTTAAATTAAGTTCAGTTTCTGTATTAGCACAGGAGATATGGTGGCTCTCTGCTGAATCAAGCATGACAATAAACACTTGTGATTGTTCTCAGCTAGCAAATCACTTCTAATTGCTTTGTATTGTATGAGTACAAACATAGTAGTATGTGAAATTGTAGGTGTCAGTGAGTCATGTATTGCTCTCCACTTACTGCAAAGCTCAATTTAAAGAAACAATGTGTGAAATGAATTGTCAAACATTTAATGTTTTGAAGGTGTCATCATGTAGAACTTAGTAAAAGGTTAACACTCAGTGAACAAAAATACACCTAACTGTTGGAGTGGAAAAACAAAGATGAGAGTTTATAACCAACGGCTCGTTGTACCAAGATACAAGCAAAGCAAAGCCAGTGAGTCTGCCACTACACTCACATGGCATACTCATTTCACTGAAACATACAACCAAAACACCTTTTTAAATTATGGCTTTCTACTTAAGGCATCAGTGCTCTGCTCATGCTTTTGCTGCCACACTGCTCACGTGAAAGCTAGCCTATGCTGTCACTTGCTGCTACTGCTGCCCCCACTGCCGCTGCTGTTCATATACTGCCGCATTTCAAAAGCCTCACCTCCACCCCAAGAATCCATCTGTAGTGAGTATACGTTCCCCTAGAGGGCAAGTTATTATTTCCACTCTGCACTCCCTGCTGTGCTGAGTTTGGCGTTTCCTTTTGGGGAGTGACAAGGTCAGAGATTATCATAGCTGTACATATTCTACTTTCACATAATAAATAATTCCACATGGGGTGGCTAACTCAGCTCAACTTCATATTTTACATTCATTTGGCGAGACTGTCCTCCCAAGAAAAACATCAGCATCAGTTGTTTCAGCAAAAGCCCAAAAATGACAGATGTTTATATACAAATGACAAAGCCCAGTAGCGGTCGTAGTAATTATGACTGTTGGCCATCGGATGCAAACACCAAAGGAGGAAGCAGTGTGACATTATGATAGAGCCACAAAGTCTGCAGAGGGAGGAAGTTAAGTGGATGAATGGGTCAATAAAAGGGCGGACCTAACACGGGAGATCGCTGTTTGTTTCCTGTTTTCTACCGACAGTCAGCGATGGTTTCTTTGAAATAGAACTGTAACTGTAACTAACCATCAGGGGTGGGCTGGGATAATAATAATTCAGGCCTGACGGGCTACAGTTCTGAGTGACTGTAGCTGCCCCATGTTGTTTTCACTTCGATTTACCCATTTCATTTTGAATTTTTAACAATGGTCTGACACTCAAGGCCAGTCAGCTGGCCAGGCCAGGCTGGTGCTCCTGATGGCCAGTCCGGGCCCGGTAACCATGATGGCGAAGGTCCCCTAACTTAGTGAAGTAGTAATGTAATCCAAACCATGATCTTTTCTTAACCCTAACCTAAGTTTTATTGTGCCTAAAGCTAACCAAACCTTCACCAAAGCAACTTACAGGTGATTCAACTTCCATAGAAACAAGAGCTAGATGTCTTTAAAATATTTTAAGAGCCTCTCTCCCAGACTAACAGCTAAAACTGTGTTCTGTTCAACAGCGCAAATGCTTGGAATCATTAAAAGAGAGATTTACTGCTGTGTTGATTACAAAAAGTGCATTCAAATCTGGTAAAAACAAAACAATACAAAGAGATTTAATAATTTGCAGTGCAAATAATCTGGAGTTCAATCATTTATAACCTTTAAAGGTCTTTAAAGGTGCATAATCAGCAGTGCATGTTCTTTCTTCCCATTTTTATTCACTTTCTGTTAGCTGTTAACATTGCAAAATGACTTTGTTTACTGTAAAATGTCCTCTAGCAGCAGTTCAAGTTTAGGGTGGATGTGGGTGACAATCTGTCTAAGTTGATCTGCTCCTCAGAATTTTAGGGTGATTTTTTTTTTTTTTTAAACAATAAAAAATAAAACAATGTATATAATGAGCATATGCTGTCTATAGCATAGACATATTGCAATTTGCCCAAACAAACAAATTAGCTGTTAATTTTCCAACTACAAATTAATTAATTAAGTTTCACATAATTTAGGTCACATTTTATTATCAATCCACCTCACATAAAACACACTGTCAGGCAAAGAAAAAACAACAGTTCAGGTACGACAGGCTTTGCTCTAACCATATTTTAAAAGTAATAAAAAGAGGAAACATATGTTCACTTGAGATCAGTTATAATGGCCTTATATGAGCAAACCACCAGTAGAGCAGAAAGATATTTGGGTCTCCCTGGATGCAAGCACTGCCCGATCTCACTAAGCATAACAGCATAGCAGAATCCTACATTCAATTCTGACACTTTGACAGACAAGTGCAGATGAAAACCAGTCACACGATTCTAAAGTTGAGATTATTTGGAGGGCTGCAAAACAGATTTTGAAAGGCAGGGTTTCCTGTCATATTGTGCAGTGTTCACTGTACAAAGAATGAAGGTGACAGGTGCACCATCAACCAGAATAAGGCCCTGTCAAAGGTAGCATATTCTTCCTTCATATATACTTCTTTAACATCACAGCTCAACGTTTTCTTCCAGCGCTGGCTGTAGATGCACTTCTACCGCCCTGAAAAGAGTTGGTTTGAGAAATTCTGATATCTGTGTACAATAACAGCTGACAGAGTGCATCCTGAATGTGTTGGCTGCGTGGGCCCGCGCTCTGATGAGATGGACTGCTTGTCATGTTTCTGCCAGATACTGAAAGATATTGCCTGCTTGGGTAATAGAGCAACTGAACAGACAAAAGGAAAAAAATGGAGGAAGTGAAAATGCAAATGCCATATCATGTCCTGCTGCCACACACAGCACTGATTACACCAAGTGGTATGGATACACATGGGCTACCCAGGCTACAGTTTACCTTGTTACCATTCTTACCATTAAACAGCCTGGTGGCAGTGAAATAATGCTTCTGATTTCCAATTTTCTTTTGGCTGATGACCAAAATATCCCCCATATATCCCCCTGTCAAGAAATAATAAAAATGCCAATGCATGGTCTGTTTTACTTTGTTAAACAGATCAGACCTAGGTTGCATTCAATGACAATTATGAACATGCGCCCCCACGCATGGATGGCCACAGCAGGAACATTGGGTTTATTGGACACAAATTGTCGGAAATTGTTATGTGCATATAAACACACATGTTGACAAGTGCTTTACTATTAGCCTATTATTTATTTCAGGAACCTAAATATACAGGGAAATATACATTTATACAGAAAAAAACCCTTCTGAGGAGCTCATGTCTCCTTCAGGGAAGCCAAGCTCTACACACTGTTTTAGAGTCTTTCAGCTCATTGTTTTGGTTTTATGGCCCACAGCTTTACTGTTTTGAATAAACCCACTGTACATGCTGCCTGCCAAGCAACAAATGGAGGACAGACAAACTTAGTGAGTAGCTGGTGAAGAAAGTGGAACATCTAGTACTTACCAAGTCAGATATTTTTCTCAGACGTTAGTAGAGACCAAAATAGAGGTAAAAGGAGAGTGAATATTGGACTAACATTTGTTTGGTGGACAGAAACATGACTCCAAATAAATGCTAATGTTTCTCTGTGTAAATTGGCAACTGTTGGCTAATACTTTCACCATAACAACCATAACACTTTCTCACTTTTTAACAACTTATAAAGTGATATGTCAATGTTGAGCTAGTTGTATTGTCTCTAAGTGGCACTTATGCGGATGACTTCTCCACTGCAGATGACATTATTGAAGCCACTAGCCTGTGCAGCAAGCTAGCTATGAAGTTGAATGTGCGTTTGTAACTTCTCTTTGCCCTGACTTGAGTCTATAAGGTAACCTTAGTGGCTCCTACAATGATGTGTGGTGCTGCCAGTAAGCCCCATAGTTAGTTTTAGGTATTAGATTAGAAATTGTTCAATTAAGGTAACTTTTAGGTAACTTGGTTTTTATTTGACTCTGGCATGTAAAAGTGGCTTATTCAAAACTGTGGTGATTGGTGTACGCAATTATCACACATTCCTGTGGGGATTACAACTATCAATAACAAGTGGCAATTCTATAAATTTAATGGCTAAACAACCTTGGGAGTGATAGAAAAATTGCTGTCAGAAAATAAGTGATGAATGGAATTTAAGTTTCCTTTGTTTATCAGTCAAGATGAAAGGCTTCTCACATTGTGGGGTTTTAACATTACTGAAATTTTCCACCCTCTGCATTTTCTCCAGTGGCACCAAGAGCTTGCACTACATCTATGACGGCTACCACTCACCACAGTGACTGTCAAAGTAGGATGGAAAGTACTGATTAACTTTATTATTTCATTACAGCACAATTCTACTCTTAAGTACAACAACTGCATGTCCTTGGATGGAAGAAACACCATTCTTTTGTGTCTGATTATTACAGAATCGTGCACAATAAGAGAAAACTTCATGGACATTTCATTTTTGTTGCCTGTATCCCCCTGACACACACACACACACACACACACACACACACACACACACACACACACGTCGTTTCCATGTTTTCCTCTCTTCCTATTCACCAATTCACGAAATTGTATTGTAGAGACGAAATTAATGAATTACTATGCATTTTACGTTGCTATATTTATAGATGATGAATGGTTCAGTGAGTAATTCCATTTCTTAATGGAATGCAATTCTTTGAATATATTCAGATTCAAATTGTTTGTGCTTTAATTGCTTCTCTGAATTGATTTTCTCCATTCATCATTGTTCATCATGTCATGAAATGTGCTGTCTAATCAATTAATTACTCTGTGTAATTATTTATTAAAACTTGATTGCCTTTCCACGGCAATACTGAGCAACACACTTATAACATATTCTGTCACACAGCCAACGGGAAATGTATTAGTTATTGGCTATTAAAAGACAATATTACTGCGCGTGGAGATGAACTGATTAAAGGAATTATGCAAATTAAATGCTGAAATTTCACTTCACTTCAGTCTGTCTCTCTATGTAAAGCAAAATAATACTATATTTGACCACACAATTGAGAAGTATATCCACATACATATTTCAGTCAGATAACTCACGTTGAAATGTTTATTATGCAGCAGAACATAGTTAGAGTTTGGCGTCTAGGCTCCGACCTTATCACTCCCAGCCAATGTGTTTACATGAGATATTGGGGAGTGATGAGCAAATATCTTAAACTGCCCGGATTCGGAGCCTGACACTGCTGATGTGAGGATCTTCCATGTGAAGATCTAGGCACCAGCTGCCGTGTGACCATTCCCTGTGAGCACCTTGGCCACTGGGGAATATACTATCTAGTGAAGCTGCTATGTGTGGGCCTAGGCACCAGCTGCCGTGTGGCCATTCCCCATAAGCACCACAGCCATGAGGGGAATATTCTATCTAGTGAACACGGACCTCCTGCAAGCACAAAACCGATATGCTTGGATGGATGAATACTCTAACCCAGCAAACCACCTGTAATGCAACAAAAGAATTAGGCAGCAAGGCAGATACAAGTGTTTATTAATGCATTAGGGGATGCAGGAGCTCATGAGCTTTTGCGCGGTCAAGATCTCCTTTTTGTGGAGCCTAATGTAGCCTTGGTAGGCAGAGGATGACCAGCTGCCCAGGGATTTTAGAGTTGAGGTAGGCACGTGGAGAGCTGCAGTTGTAGCCGCGCCAATTCTTAGGGAGTGAGGGGAATAGTGTTCAGTGGGTAGGCTGCAGCTCAGGCAGAGATCACGCAGCTTTGAGGAAAACCAGGATCTCGTCATGGGTTTGCAACCATCAATGATGAACAGCGGTGCCGACCGATGGGTCGGGGAGCGATGATGCAGGAATTTCATCATGGAAGTGGAAGGACAAAAAGTCTTAGCAATGATGATTTGAGTGCCTTTGCAAGATCTATCAGACTTTAAGTGTTTCAGAAATATTGAGTACATGTGTTCTTCTGAGGCTAAATCAGAGAAGGTCATGCAGAGGAATAAAGGAGAGAGATCTGGTTGTATATTCACCACACCAGAGAAACCCGTAGAAGGCCATTAACAGAACTGCTTCCAACATAATATCAATATACAGTGAAAAACAACCTTGCCTCAACCTTGACACCAACTTATGCACCAGTGAAATAGTGAGAGGCAGTCTTTTATCATCAATGATAAGACGTTTTTTGTTTAAATATTTCCTGGTAGCGACGCCTATGGGGCTTACTCTGAAGATGGCAAAGAAGGATTTTGACAACGGACCTAACATGTATCCCTTTTTAACCTCTTTTAATAAGAGCTTGTCTACTACTTCTGGCTCCTTAAGGGCGGACTGCAGGTTTTTACAGACATGGGTCACTTTTGGGAGCCAGCATAGACCTGCTAGGAATCCTTGAACTAAGCCAGTGATAAGGTAATTAACAAAGCATCTATTAGGGTGATTTGACAGTGCTTTGGAGAGACCTGGAACATTCACTGGAGTCGAAGGATGCTTCATGTTTATTTCCCCGATTTTGCAGGACGGAACCTCCTGGGACACACCGAGCGTGGGTGGCTGTCTGCACACCAACTACACACATGCATGAATTTACAGTTAGGAAATGTAAAGACATTCCCATTGAAATTAATGCAGATAGGGGACTTATATCCTGAGGGAAATTGTACCTGTCGCTTCGGAGGATGGCTTACAGAATTTAACCCTGGATATTTTGGCTGGGGCTGAGATTTCGAGGCCGACAGTTCCTGCAGAGCAGTTCAGCAGACAGAGGGAGAACGTGTGTCGAGAAGGAACCGCAGATGGAGCAGGCTAGGGTCTGTCTGCTGATTAGGGGCAGGTCAACCACTGACCAATCTAGTCTCTAGCATAACAGAATATTCACCAGATTTACATCATGGCCTGTTAGAATTTGATTCCTGAGGGAATCGGGAATTGCTGCTGCAGGGGGCAGGAACCGAGAACCCATGGTTGGAGCTGGTACTGCAGTTCCCAGGGTCCTATGGGGTGTGACGTCAACAGGAAGCTGGGCAGCTTGAGCCGTCTGGGAGGTTGAACTGGATGGGCCCGGGATGTTTACATTATTATAGGCAGAGGAAATCGCATTGTTTTTCAGGGAATTAATTCTGGTATTCATGACATTAAGTGCTGATTTCACTTCAAGAAGAGAGGACAGGATGGATGCTTCAGCGGAGGGCCCGGGTTCGGATTGCTTCGCCCTCTTGGAGGGATTTACTGCAGGTCTGGGAGAAGCAGTTTGAGAAGCTGCGCGCCTTTTTGCTGGAGCTTTTTTACCTTTAGATGGAGCGCTGTTTGAATTACCGGCGCTCAAATTAAACTCTTGGGCATCGGCGGAGCTTTCTTGCATCTGCAGGTAATTAAAGAGCTCTTCATGGTTAAGGCCGGATGGAGCTGAAATGTTGCGGGCATATAGCTCTTCCAGGATGTGGTGTACAGGCCGTCCGGCAAGTCGTTTACGGGTGGTGCGGGAGCTACGGCGCGGACGAGGGGCTTCCGACTCATTCTCAGAGCGAACCTCAGCGGATTGAACCTGGGTTTTCGGGAATGAAGCCAGTTTCTTCTCCTGAGGACTGAGACTCACTCTCCGAGTCGGAGATGGCGACCAACAGAACTAGAAGGTAGGATGACGATCGCATGAGCAAGGACAGCTACAGGTCTACAAGAAAGCTGAAAGAACAAGCAGCAATCGCTGAAAGAACAAGCGGCAATATTGATGCAGGGCAGCAGTGGCATTGACAGGCAGAGGGAGAGATGGGAAATTTTTTGCAGTTTAAATAGACCGCCAAATTGTGAGGGTGTGTTCAGTAGATGGTTGAGGAGAGTGAGGTATGTCACGTGTAGCAATGCAGCTCGAGTTGAATTTATTGGGGTTTTTTTTTGGTGGGGCAAACCTCTTGGTTTACACTTGCACTTAGTTATTGCACCTTTAAGACTCAGCACAAAACTAAAAGTTTGGCTTGTTTGTTGTAAATAAATACACGTCAGGGTAGTTCACTCGGTTTAACCTGTTAAACCTGAAGACACACCTGCTCTGTTTGTGTAAGCTGAGGCTGACAAAAAGACACACACTCTGTTGCTCCTAACAGCGTGTGAGGATCTGTAAGGGTGAAGGTGTGTGTTCACTAGTCTCCTCTAAGGAAAGCCTACTCAACAAAGAGAAAAGATTCAAACCGACAGACAGGCGACTCTGAAAGCAAAGGGTAAGACCATTGCTCGTTTTCTCTGCTCTTAATGGCCAACTCTCACTTCCTTTCCAAGTAGCTTTCATGGCCAAGGAGGCTGATGGAATTTCATTACTTATGATTGAAAACCAATGGAGTTTTGAAAACAGAATGAGATGGAAAGGTGCACTCAAAATGCCAGTGTACCCTCTAGATGCCAGCAATCTAATTTACTGTCAGTGGTAATAAATGGGGAGCCACCGGATGGCACAGATAAGATGCTATTTCACCATCAGGGTTATCACTTAATATCTGATAATGTCTTCGGGGAGCAATTGTATCCGACAGTTAAAACAGGGGGCCTCAACTCCTGGCAGAAGAAATGATCATCACTGTGGAAGAATTGTTAATCTGTCAAATCAATGTGACTTCACTCAATAAAGTGTTCATAAAGGGACTTAAGTTTAGACCGCTGTGTTAATGATTCACACTTGTGGAAGATGATTTCTCTTTAATGAAACTGAACAGCTCTGCACATAATATGCTCCGTGATCTATTTAAAGGGGACCTATTATGCTTTTCCTTATTTTCTCATTGTCATATATATATATAATGTTACAATGTAGGATGTTCATATTAAACATGGTCAAAATTTCAAATGATGAGGTAAACACAAAGTTATCCCTGTGAGCAAAAAGCTCAGGCTTCAGACTGTTCTTAATACTAGGTTTCCAACCTGTTTTTCTACTTTTGTGACGAGCTGATGTCAGCTCACAGATTTCTTTATATTTCTTGGTAAAAGTATGTACACGTTCTCACCAAACAGTCTACTTGAGTAGTATTATAGGCATTTAATGTACTCCAGCATACAAATAACTGACGGTGCAGGGAGATACAGTCGTTTGGCAACAGCAGAATAATATTTTACTAGCTATGCTACCTTTGTTATTTCCTGACAGCACAGGTTTTCCCACACGTACACCTATTAACAGGGACATATATAGAAACGTTTTTATATACAGCTTGTGATTGAAAGACTAAATCCACCCTTTTGTTACACAATAAGCAGCTAACGAGCATAGTCCTGTTGTAATCTTTGTTGCTGCAGATGTTTGTGCTGTCCACTCTCATATTCCAGATTGGATCGAATACTGCTGTTGTGCGCTTACCGGAAATGACGATCGCAACCTTTGACCACATCTTCTTCTTTTTAATGACGGATTGCAACTTGGCAGAGCATTATCGCCAACATTTACTGCGATTGCCGCACGCCGAAATATCTGCCAGCGCGTTTGCTCACTTGACTTCAATTCAATTATATTAAAAATGAATGAAAAATGAACGTGCTTTTACTTTTAGCTGTAACAATCGCAACTGCAGCCGCCATTTTCATACGTTGGTGGTCCTCCGTTGAGGGTGAGAAGTGTGCAGCATTCCACACAACTTTCTGGCCGTTTTGTGTATATCATCTGGGTACTTGCAGTACACTGCATTTTGCCATACTTACCAGTGTGAACACACTTATGCACTCAAAATACTAAGTTTGAGTACGCAAGTATGCGATTTGGGACACAGCTCAGTTCTTAAAATACATCCATGGTGCTGCCCCTAGGCAGGCTTCCGCGAGTCTGGCCAGGATGAACTGAGGGGCTGCTTAAAGGGCCAGTGTTAAAGATACTGCAAATCATGCAAAGCTACTCTAGTGGAGTCCCAGAATACAAATATAGAGCTGGAAATGAGCATAATAGGTCCCCTTTAAAAGGACTAATACAGATATGGATTTATCTGAGAGCAGACATCTTCATCACACTGATTCAGTAGTGTGCAGTGGCCTGTCTAGTAGAATTGATTTCACATTAAGCTAAATTGACTATTTGTGTGTTACTGTATGTTCATTAAGATTATACAAGGCCCTCTACACTTTATGGAAATGTTTGAGGCAGGAATGTTACCTGACTAGTTGAGAACATTCCTAAAACCAACATAAGATGGAGGCAATAACAAAGCACACCCTAGTAAGTACAATGAAAAATCATTCACTGCCAAGTCTCCACCTACAAAACAAAATCAAAGAATTATGATTGCGTGAATGCGAAGAATATGAGAGCGTGGGAATGGGCACATAATGTGGCTCATGTTTTTCCCTGTGAAAATTCAGCTATAGTGAAGCTGTGGCACCAATACAATATTACATTCCTGCCCTTTTCTTCACAGAGCTGATCCATCGATCCTCAAGCCATTTTATTCCTCTTGCCTTTTGTCAAAAAAAAGCCTCAAGTATCATGGGAAGAGGCGAGAGTGACGACTGGGATGAAAAGCATCCGGACACGAGGCAAACTCAGCCCCAGAAACACAAGGAAACAGAGAGCAAAAGCTCAGGGAGCAGCTGCCCCAAGTGCTGCTTGCGGACAAGGGACTGTCTGATGAGCCCAGAGTGCGGCAGGGCACTTCAGATCTCCAGCGTCATCTCCATGTGTGGCATGTGCATCCGCATGTGGACATGTAAGTCTCACTCTCAGAAGCAAGCAGCTAAAATGCTTACATAGTAACTGCTTGGCCATGATCATTAGTTGTTCTGATGGCTGACAGAAGGGAAAATAATTTCCTGCTTAGATGAGTATGAATATCTGAAAATACAAATATGTAACCCTAACATTTAAAAGGTGAATTCAGTTTTAATTAGTGTCTTTCTATGTGTGTTCATACTGTACACTGCATTTAAAAATAGTGGAAATAATATTGTTCCAAACAGAATCCTTCCCAGAGTTTTATTATTGTGAAGCACTTTGTGACCTTACTTACTTACATACTTACTTACGTACTACAAAAACACTGTTCATTTTTCATTATATTTATTATTATTTTGTTTCCTTTTTAAATGACAGAACCTAACCTT
The DNA here is from genome assembly GCA_008360985.2 of Macquaria ambigua. Classification (NCBI taxonomy): domain Eukaryota; kingdom Metazoa; phylum Chordata; class Actinopteri; order Centrarchiformes; family Percichthyidae; genus Macquaria; species Macquaria ambigua. The sequence continues at coordinate 122,513 of VMKM01000279.1, read as the reverse complement.
GGATAGGAGGACCAGCTTTTCTGGGTTGTGATGGTTCTCAGAATCCTCCGGCACCCTTCATGACCTTTTCATCAGCTACAGTTACCTTTAATTCTTTATCCACAAGTTGTTTGTTTAACATAAAATAATTCAGTCTGTACATAAAAAAACTAGAAGGACATTATGAATGAATAGTTACACATTAGAATGAATCACTTCTGATGCTTCTAATGCTACAGTATTTAGTTAATCCAAATGTTGTGTATGTACTGTATAGTTAAGAGGTTTTCAAAAATGTAAAATAACAAACAAGGGAGCTTGAAAGCGTGTAGAGGGATAAATACTGCAGTCTAACACCAACATTCTCTCTTAGAATATGAGTAAGATGGCCAGATGGTAGGGGAAATAACTGTGATACATCTGAAGTAATGAAAAACTTTAAATAAAGCTTTCAACAACAACTCCGTAACAAGGACACAGGTGTATTCAATTCAATGCCATTAATGATAAAGACCTGTAAAGGCCGCCGTCAACACCCTCGTCCAAGGTCATTTGAAAAAAGTTGCTCATTGCACCTACAATAAGCAAGCTAGCAAAGAATGTATTCAATTTGTTTTTTTCAATGTAACGTCATAAAACAGTAATGAGATTGCTGCTTCTTTATGTGCCTGATGTCCTTTTTCATGATAAAACAATGATACACTGAGGGACAAATGCATGAAAATCGGGACTCACCCAATTCTCCCCAGCATGTGAGCGACAGCAGTATCGAGCCTTTTGCACAGGTACATGTCTCACATGTCGTCCAGTGAGGTGGAGCGTGGGCGGACAGCAGAGGTCAAGCCATCGTGGGAAGGCAAAGTACACGATGGGAAGAGAGATCTTGTGCCTGGGAATTTGAAAGACATTTACTGTCAACAAGCAGCTCAAATTAGTAGTGAGATCTTAGCATGCAAACTCATTATGTTTGCATAATGCGTTGCTGGTTAAAAATGAGCAACAGCAGATTGTTAGAAAGTGTTCTTATATTTTTGTATATTCATACATTTCTCAAGGCATAAATTACACTCTATTACATGACGATAAGAAAGCCGCTTCTACTGCTGACACCTCAATTTTTTATATAGTAAACAAAGGTCAAAAATTCTTCTGGTTTTAACACAAAAACTATTCTGTGCTTACCTATATTTTACCAAATATGTGAGTTTTGGCTTTGTAGGACAGCTTTGCTTACTAGTTCCAAGACAGCTGAACCAGGTGGACAAGATATAATCTTGCCATAGATAAGCAAGGAGGAAAGTGAGTCTGGAAATGTAAAAAATAGCTTTCTAGGTCTGTCTCCGTCATCTGTGTTCTTCAGGCACTCTCTGGGGGTAGCAGTGACATTTCGAAAACGACTCGGTGGATAGAGCCTGACTAGGAACTCCAGAATGCTGGATAATCATGCTTTGATCATCTTGTACTTTCCGAAGTTATGCCTTCCATGCAAATTTGCTCTAGACATAGAGTATTACAGACCAACCAGAGCAGAGCGACAAATCCCCCGTTTCTCTCCTATGTTTGAAGCAATGTTGGGTAATGTTGAGGTTAAAACCCACAGGGACAAGTATGGAGTCTTTGAGCAACATTGATCTCTGAGAATGATTTATAGGTTGTCTGTCTTCCTCTTTTGCTTTTCGTTTTCTGTTTTATTTCTTTATCTCTTATTATTTGTCCCTTTTCTTTTTCTCTCTTCCCCTGCATTTCTCTTAATTCTCTCTCCCTTCCTCTTGTGTGCCACTGTGTCAGCGTAGGGATCACAATACAGGGGTGACATTTCAAGCAGACAGATTAGGGCTTCTCTCCAATTAATTTTGCTTTCCTTCCCCTGTTAAATACACAATCAACCAAAGGCAAAATGTCAGTGAAACAAACGAGGAGCCGCCATGTGGCTGACAATTACCGCCAAGCACCTCAGAAATGCCAATATGTTAAAGTGGGAGCAGTGTGTGAGATGAATGGGGACAAACGGCAGTCTTTGAGGAGCCTTGTTGTTGCAGCAGCACTGAAACACGCATGTCTGTCGTTACCTGCCATTGTTATCTGGTGTAGTGACAGACAACATGCTGGTGGAAAGGTCAAATGTTCCTTAAAGTGTTAAGGTTTCGATTAGATGATATCTAATATATCCACTAATATCTTCTTTAGCCCACGATATTTGTAATGGCCATCGCAGGAAGGGAAGGGATGGGTGAAAAGTTGTGTTTCAGAAATAGAATTGACTAATAAACCTGCAATAAAGCAACTTTCACAAGTTTACCTTGTGATTTTGGGCAAGTTATTTGAAGAACACAGTCACTCATAGCTTATTACTCACCGAAAAAATACATCACTTTACTAATTATTTAACAGCAGGAGTGATTAGTTACATTATTCCTTAATTTGCTCTCTGTTACTCACTCCAGCTCTGCCCAAGGTGCCTTCCAAATTCTCCAAAGTGGCCACCCACAGATCACAGAACAAGAAAATGAGACGCTGTGGATTTAACAAGCAGCCAGCCTTCAGTTTGGAGGTATTTAATGATCGTCACCAGCTAGCTTAGCCCCGGTGACTGCATGCAGCACTACGCTCTGACACTGAAGCCGCAGATTCACAGACAGCTCAAAAATCCAGGTGATTCCTAAATGTAGGCATAGTGTGGTTAGTTAGCCAGCTAAGAGGATACAGCATATAACAAAGGAGTTGAGTTACTGGGACGCTAGCCGTCATCAGTTAGGTTTGACAATTTGCTAAATACAAATATCAAATTGGCAAGAGAGACCAAGCTGTGAATGCTGAGGGGGGTAAGGAAAAGAGCTAAGGGAATTTGGTCTTTGTGGGCATATTATCGTATTGTTGTCAACAGGTGACCCTCTGTTGGGGAGCATGGACTGTGTTGAAGGAAACCCAAATCTACTTCAACAAGAGGAAACTCACATTGAGGATGAGCAGGATTTCAAGCTGTTCCTGTTGTGAACACACTCCGGCCCTCACCCACGTTGCCAAGTCCATCTGTTGCTCCCGCTCTGAGCCACCACGTGCCTAAATGTGCCAAACCTGGGTGAAGCGCACCCACCTGCCTCCTTCCAACCCTGAGGGAGTCAAGGAAAGAATGGAGGAAGCTCAGTCAGGTGTGCTGCTAGCAGGCTGCATCCTGTTTGTCAGGGTGGGGAAACAGAATTTCTCCTTGCTCTTCCAAGTCAGTTTAATCACCTTCTTTTGCCAAGATGCACAGCCGGCCCTGCCTGTGATTAACTTGGCCCACAGCCAGCCTCAATACAATTTGTTGCATAAATGCTAAATCGATGGGTCATTACACTAATGAAAAGACATGACAGAGGGACATGATACTGTAGTAGAATCAAGGTTCTTCATATCTTCTGGCCATGGTTGGGTGCCAAGATTCTGAAATGTTTTAGAAATGCTAGATCGTTTAAATTCCTGCAAGGTGGTGAAAATGGCCTTGAATTCAGCCTGTGGCCATTTCTCTGTTTTTTAATGTGTATGTCTCTCCACACTTGCACACACAACAACTGAATCAACCATTATTGGACTGATTCCTACTTCACCTTCCCATGAAAGCTCACATTAACATCTGTTTTCACAGTTGAGAAACACCAAATTACTCAGCACTTATTGACTAGGTCCAGCTCTCAGGGAAAGAATACAGATTATATGATATAAAAGGTCTTTTCATGGTTATCCAACTGAGGAAGAGTAAAACAAAGGCCGTGGCATCTTGGAAGTACACTCTGCCCGCCCATTTAAAGATGTCCAGACTCCTAATTCATCCTACAGAGTCACAATTCACCTCTTCCCAGAAACCTTAAAGACTCGCTGAGACTTTCTTCTTTTATTTTACCTTGAACTTTTTTTTCTCTACACCTTTTACTGCCACCATGAAGATGAAAGGAGTGATTTGATATGCACTGTTTGTGTGTGTTGCACCTGTGTTTGTGTATGTTGTAGAGAGAAAGTGAGGGGGGGCAGAGAGAGAGAGGCTGTGACAGAGAAAGAGAAGGAGACAGAGAAAGAGATAAGATTTGTGATCTCATCTGTTCACCCGGGGCCTCTCTCCAGAGCGGCCTTTTACTGTCGTCAATCATCTCCATGGAGACATCTTAAAACTCAGATGGATGGGAAGCTCCGATGCATTTCCAACATGCCTGTGATACACACTTAGAGAGATTGTGGATGGAAGCCACTCACCTTGGGCCTGATTACAGTCACAAAAGAATTCTTGGGCTTCTTGTCTAAGTGTGGTGGTGTTATTGGCAAGACCAACAATTGCCAGCATTGGGAATGTATCAGTACAGGTAAAAATCAATCAGGTCTTCAGTAAAATAAAGAGGAGCAAGTAAAAAAATAAAATATGTCTGGTGCAGACTTTTTATTTTAATCTTTACCAGCAAGTCAAAGAGGAAAGCCATTGTCTGGTCACTAATTCTCTGGTCTAAATTAAAGTGTAAGAAATTTTCCTTTCAATCCTGCTGCCGTGTTCCAACTGTACACAAAGTATGCATAATAATATATTTTTTTATGTTTTTAAATCATTTTTTATTAATTTATATCCTTGGGTCTTTGTGCACCTCACCAGTATCCTGGCACCTCTGCAATCTGCCCATACTGCGTGTGAGGGCAGCCAGCTGAGCCTGTTTGTTTACATGTACAGTCAGGAGTCACATTGCCGGTCTTACATTAAAGGCATAGTTCAGCATTTTGGGAAATACGCTTATTTGCTTTCTTGCCAAGAGTTAGATGAGAAGGTCAATACCACTCTCACGTTTGTCCGTTAAATATGAACCACAACTTTTTTACGCTTCATTTTTTGGATGGATTGAACAAACAAGATATAACATGTTAATTAGTGAGCTTTAGAGCTTTAAAGCTGCTGGTTGGCTGATTTGGGCTGCTCCCAGTCTTTATGCTAAGCTATGCTAGCTTGGCCGTAGCTTCATGGGACATGCACATTTGTAGCTAAGCCAATACAAACGCACCATCTTTCTGAAATAACCTGCAATTGGTCAAAGTCTCCCATCATGGGCTAGATTTTCTGAAGCCTAAAAACAGAGCCAAGAGGAGGGGCTGAAGTAGAGGTTTGCTCTCAGACCACTTGAATTACAATATGCTGGACTGTTATAATTACATTTTTGCCAGAAAATGCCAAAAAAATACTGCCCACCCCAGTTTTAATGGTTCAGGTCAGGTCTTGAATTGATTATGATATAATTGTTGGTAAAGGGTCGGTTCACGTACTGAGCTTTGCAGGTATTGCTTTTGTAAAGCTGGAGTGGTGCAGGACTCTGGCTGATGCTAATGTACTAAAATGCAGGGCTAAATAAAAATGATGTCAAAAGTTTAACTTTATATGAATACTTTGTCATAGTTTTATGCAGGTATTTTTTTTCTTGTATGTTGCTTTTACTGTTACTTACTTGTTTCATTATCTTTCTTAAATATAGTTTTTTCTATTTTATTTCTTTGTTACTCTACAATGACATTTTTCACTTTACTTTGTTTACTATCATGGGATGCATGGGTTGTTCATGTACCAGCCATATTGACTGTTATATCATGAATCTTTATCACAGCTTTACATTATTTCACATCAGTTAAGTGTTAAAAAAGTAGAAATGTGTCAGTAGGGATTCTAAATAAAATCCCTTTCAGAAATAATAATAATAATAAAAAAAAATTGGAATGGAGCTAACAAGAAGTTCTGTAACTGCCTAGTAAAAGCTAGTAAAAACAGAGCACTGCACCAGTTCACGAAAGAATGATACAATACAGCCTGAGTAGACCATTGTGTTAGATACTCTTGTGTGACGGCCTTAGGGTTGGCCCCTTCTTGTCTGTCCTTTTTGGCTGTGTCTTTCCTTTTCTTTCCAGGAAGTTCATGGGTGGAGCTGCAACCTTGTTAGGGATGCAGCACACCTGAGCAGGCTGAGCTCAGGAGACTATAAATCAGACCTGCAAGATCATCTCACTCTCTTTTCCCTGATGGACTGATAGACATTTGTCTTTTGTTTGTATTTTTGTGTTTCACACTCATACATGCTTCACCATGCACAGGCACTGCATACATACTGACCTACTGACAGACATACCCTTTGTATTATTTGCTTATGTACTTCATTAAAATGTTTATTATTCCTTGCAGACTATGTGTGGTCTTCCTCTTTGTCACATACTTTTGAGCCAGGTTGTGACACTTGAACACAAAATTGGCATGTAGACTCTAATGTAATGCGTTGCTTTAGGATGGATCCACCAACAAAAAGTGGACAGGTGATGGAAAATCTACAGGGAAGGGAGAGGAGCTGGTTTTCTGTCTGTTTGGTAGATAACTGGAAGATGCTCTTGTCTGCTTCTCTCTAAGAACAAGGTCTTGCATTCTCCCCTTCCAGCAAACAAACAAAGCTGATGTAATCCTCAGCTTCCTTAAAGCCTGATCAAAGCGAGTCAGGGTCAGTTGGACCAGACGGAAGAAATACACACGGTGTATCATTAGCGTCACAATGGCTCACCGCAGGATTAGCTGGGCTGCTTTCACTGCATTTTCACAGCCAAGACCAACTTTAACACCCAGCTTTGTTCCTCACCCGAGGGATGTGGAAGGAGAATTCAATGTACTCTCCTCTGTTTTCCTGAAATTTTATGGGAGCTTCAACAAGTCTTGTCTTTTGGCTGACGGCCTTTACAGCACTTACTTTGTCAGCATAATTCACTGCCATTAGAACAGGCGATATAAAAGGGCACGCAAGGCTAATTCTAGAAGAGAAGAAGTGCTTTCGCTCAATCTTCCTCCTAAGGAGACAAAAAAGAACCATGAAGTCACAAAAAACACCCTTGTGGCAACACACTGTAGACATTTTCTCCTGTCAGAAAAGAAAAACCTCACCTCTTTTCTTGTTTTCAGTCTCTGTCTGTGTTCTTCAAAATAGATGGCTGTCATGGCTGGCAGTGGATTGCAGTTTTTTCTGAAAGTCAGTCATTAAGAAACTGTGACTGGCAGCACTGAAAAATGGTGATGTATTTTAGTCATTGTGCACTGTGTGCTACAAAGATAACATTTTGCAACTTTAGCTTTATGTATAAATTGAGAGCGTACTTCTAAATATCTCTTCTGACATTTAAGAAAATGAATGGGGTTAGGGTTAGGCGTACATGCTGTTTTAATTCAAATCTAATGTACTGAAGTACAGAACCAAAGCAATAAAACAACATTTCACTGTCCTAATACTTTCTGAATTCACAGTACATGCTCATACAACATACATCAGTCAAATCTTGACACAAACCTGAATACGTAAATATATATTTATATAAATAAATCTCATTGAACACAACAGATCCAGGTCCTTTCTGTATTCAGTCAGTGTCTTCTGGGATAAGTCAACAAGCTCTGTCTTGGCTACAGAATTTAGTGTCTTTAAAAGCAAACCCTGTCTTATAAATATTGTGTAAATCAAAAAGCTATTTAGATTGCACCAACGTGGTGGTTGCACAAACTCCCCTCCTCCAAGATCACTTGTTCTTTTGATACAGAGGCCTGCGTGCTGTTCCGGTTGAAATTGCCAAGTACAATCCAAGTGATTCCCATCAGAAGTGTGTGTGTGTCCAAGACTCTTTGAATTGAAGATGAATTCCACTTGAGGTGAAATCTGATTAAATTCAGCTTCAGAGGCTCACAGCAAAACAACATGCTAAATATTGTTTGTTAGTCCAGTTTTTCCTTCTTTCAAATGTGTTTGCCTGTGATGCTCAATATATCAATAGAGTCGATTTATTTAAAAAAGAATGAAAACAGACCAGTCCAGATTTTAGGGCTGTTTAATGATATCTAAGTCAAAGCAGACATGGGTAAAAAATGTTGTTTTGTATCATTTTGGGTGCACGATGGTTTCTCTTAGATGTAAAACATTATGAGTACCAGATATTTTACACTGTGTTGTCCTCTGAAGTGTTCTGAGAAAACAATCTTGAAAAAGGTAAAGGAGTTCTTCTCTGTTTCCCATTTCCCCAGTGCTCTCAGCCTGTTGAAGGAGTGACATCATTGGGGAATAGTTATAACCACAAGCAAGGTTATTGCTTCTTCCGAAGGATCATTTGTTACTTGGTATTGTGGCAATTTAATGGCATTATGTAACTGCAAGGCTAAAAATAAAGTTACCCCAAATAAGCGGAACCATCATAGACCATTAAATCAGATGTGACACACAAAAAGCTTTCCAGCAATTACAAGAGTTTCAAGTTCTCCAAAAACATTTTTTTATTGTTACTTACGATTTAAAAGCTTTCTTGTGATAAAGGTTTGAGGTTTGAAACTACTGGAAAAACTACAACTCTATATCAACTTTACAGAATGATTAACTTGCTTGTTTGATATCCTAAATGAAGACTAAACAAAGATAGATATTGTGATAAATATCATGAAATACAACAAACAACCAATTCATAAAACGACAGGACAACTCACCTTAATGTTAATTTAGTAGCTGTTCGGAAGCTTTCGATCATAACACGATCTTCCTCAGCAGATGGAGTTTGTCCGTTTCCATTTTTCTGAGCATTACTTTCGTGTCCATGTTGGCTAAAAGATTGAGTTTCAGTGTTCAATCTTGAATATCTTGCCACAACTGGGAAAACTGCTTCTGCTGAGGAAGATCATGTGATACGATCGAAAGTTCCAGAACAGCTACTAAAGGGACCTTGACGTGAGATTGTTTTTGTTTGTTTGTTTGTTTGTTTTTGCATAACAATTTATACGTATATGCATTGTATATGTCCATGGATCATTTCCTTCTGATGTTTAGCCCAAAAAGAAATGGGGAGATTTATTGGCGTCTAAGTAGTAATAGTTCCAATAAAATGTACTCAACTCCTTGCCTGGTAAAAAAAAAAAAAAAATACTAAATAGCTTGAATAAGTGTATTTTTCTTTTTTCTTTTTCCCTTTGATTGATTTCGTGATTGTGTCTGATTATATACAATATGTAGTGTCCCCCCCCCCCTTTCTCTCTTTCTCTGGTACATATTCTTTTGCCACGAGCCTGAACAGGATAAGTGGTTTAGAAGATGGGTGGATGAATGAATAGATGGACCGTTTCTTTTGTTAAAAAAGAGAGTCATAATAAAACATAGATGTCACTAAGTCGATGTGCAGTCTTTCTCTTCCACTGCTCTTTTTCTTGTTCATTAGTTTTTTTAGTTAATTTCTGCCAAGGATTTTATGATATAAGAAAAACCAGGCCAGTATGAGTGACCAACCTACAAATACACACAGAGACATACACACCTGAAAGTAAGAACACAGTGCTTGATTACTTTGCAGATGAAATCACTGACCAGAGTAGGAGGGTAGCTGAGACAGCTGTTTTACATTCAGTGGCTGATGCATTAATAATGGAAGATTAGATATCCTATTAGCTGTCACATTTCAAGCCTCTCACCAATTTGTTCATAACTGAGGTCAGAAGCATGGAAGTAATAGCAAGCAAATTAATCCAATAGGGAAGTTGTATTGAATATGAGGGATCAAGAGGTATGCACATTCTGCCAAAACACAGAGAAAGTAAAAGTGTTCTACAGTGATAAAATTTACTGATGGAGGAAGATAAGATGCAAGCCACTGGGCATTACTCAAGATATGACGCAAATTACATTTGAGCAATTAATTCTCTGTGGTGATGTGGTTCTGAGCTGTTAGGTGCCTGATCTTTGTGATGATGAGGATCATCTAATCATTTAACTGTCTATAAAATGCTAATAAAACTATTTTTGAACAGACCATGTGGATTAATGATTGCACCCTGTCTCTGTGTGCCGTAGCCTCATTTGTAACCTCATCACTCCGTACGTTACTGCGTGACTCGGTCACATAGCGTTCCCTACACAGACAGGTATTTTAGTGATCCCACAGTCTAATGTCTGCCCAAACCCAACAGTTTAATCCAACATTTTTACACAGACTGCACTGCTCCACTCTGCTCTTCTTCTCTGCTGCACTAGCTATGACTAGGGCAGTGGCAGCACAGACTGTGGAAATGTTGGGTTTAAACAATGGTTTGAACATTTTGTCATTTCAGGTAACTGTGAGATCATGAAAATACCTTTAAAGATGCAACCTGCTACTTGATAAAAAGTAAAAAATTGTTTTGATTTTCCCCCTAGCGTAGGGAATACTATGTGACCGAAACAGGGAGTGCCGGGGTCACAAATAGCCATGGCAGCCTGTGATGCAAACGTTTTTAAACCTTGTAAATTCTAAGATGCGTTTTAAATTATTCGCATGGATTTCCCTGCTGCAGTGACTCTGCAGTCTGCTGCTGTTAATCAGCCACAACTGTTACGGCCAGTGTACTGACTCAGCAGACGTTAGCTGTAGCTAGTTAGCAATATTCACACAGTGTGCATGTCTGTGTTTATGTGACAGCTGAAACTCAAAGACTGATCTCAGAACTCACCAGGAACTCCCGTTCGGTTGTTTTTCTCCAGTTTCTCTCCTTTTACGTCTCTATGTTTGCCACCTCCATTGTTGAAACATTAGCTGTGTCTCAATTCAGGGGCTGCATCCTTGTAAGGACGTGGTCTACAAAGGCTTCATAGACCGCAAAGGCCAAACCGAGTGTTGTTAAATGAGATGGTCTAGTGTATGGAGGATTTCTCCTGTCGCCTAGAAACCTTGACAGCTGCAGTTGAGCTTTGAGGTTTTTAAGGCCCCTTGGTTTTTTAACATTTGTATTGTTAGCTATTCGAGTGAGTTGAAACCCTGTACTTACATTTAGAAGTCCTCGGACGCCATATTCTCTTGCGCACAATGAATCTTGGGATAGGTTGGGCTGCGAAGGATACAGCCATTGGATCCTTCAAATTCAGGAAAAGAAGGCCGCATTTCTCTGCCGCATTTGAAGGAGCCTTTGAAATGGGACGACCTTGTCGCGCCGCTGTGACACATTCGGCCTTCAAATGCAGCCTTTGAAGGATGCGGCCCCTGAATTGAGACACAGCTATTCTCACGCGTTTACCCTAACAGACTTTTTCATGGCAGACATTGTGTCATGTCATAGCAGGAAAAGCACAGGTGTGTTTAATAACATTAGTGATGGCTGCATGCCACTTAGAAGAGGTCCTGGCTCACTGGAATAGCTTATTGGGACACTTCGAACAGAGCCATCGTTAATGTTATTAACTACACCTGTTCTTTTCCTGCTATGGCAAGTCAATGTCCGCTGTGAAAAAGGTCTATTCGTACTGCACATTGCCACTCGTGTCTTTACATAGGCCTTCTTCACAGCAGACATTTTGACTTGGCCAGGCCAGTGTGTGAGCATGCACAATACCTTGACCCTTGAACTGAATCAATTATGATTAAGAATGTTATTAATTACAGCTGTGCTTTTTCTTTATGATATAGCCTATTGACTTTGTATCCCATCTTAAAACATGCCTTGCCTGCAGTCTGACTAGTTTCAATAAATTCAGGATTACATGCTGTACACCTCCCAGTGCGTTTTTATGTCTTCATAAACATCTCTCTGTCATTTGTGGCATCATTTCTCTCGTTGCCTGATGTGGATTATTTCCTCAGAGACTTAGCATGTTGTTATTTGTGTTTGCAGGCGCATCATTGAAGGCCAGCACTCGCAGCAGTCTGGATCGTGGCCTGGTTCAGTAGAGCTGTGGAAAGTGACCTTCTCCACAGTATATTTTACACCAGGCCCCAGTGGCCCGGAGCCCTCTGTTCCAGCTGGAACACACTGTTGTGCGACAGATGCCACATTAAGCAGCACTCTCCCTGCCATCAACCTGCTTCCAAAATCCCTCCACTGTCACTTTGCAATGGCCTTCTTAGCTGGACGTGTACTGGACTGTATCTGTGTGTATGTGTGTCTGGGTGTGTGCGCATTAACCAATGAGGTGAGGGTCTCAAAGGCTCAGGCCATCAGAGTCATATTGGACATGTGTTAACATGCTTACACTTATAAAGGCTCTCCAAACAATTCTCTCTCTCTGAAGTCCTGATGTTTTCCCTCATCCCATCCAGACTGAAATGATGCGTGTGCGCTTTAGAGATAATGGCGGGGTAATTTTGTTTCAGTGCTGCTACGTTTCATCTGAGAGCTACCTCACATTATACAATTAGGTTTTATTACAAAACAATAAAGCTGTACTTTGGTAACATCATAGTACTTTCAAGAGACAGATTTAAAACCTTTTTTCTCTAGGCTGATCAAAATACATTTTCATTGCAATACACCCACAAATGACCTATCTTCCTAGTAAAATGCCATGCTTGTATACATCAGGTTATAGTAGAGAACGCAATGTGCTGCGGCTTGACCGTAGCCATGACACATGACCAGATACTCTCATCCACCACTAAGCCTGCAGCAGGCTTTTGAGCTGAACCTGTAAAGAGTTCAGTAAGAATATCCTTGGACAGCTCTGTGCTTAGAAGTGAGGGGATCAGGAGAGCTGTTGAAAACTGAAAGAAACATTTTTCTCTGTGGATGCTAATTATTGTATTTGAGTCATACTCTGACTGGCTATAGCAATAGGCAAGAGAACACCACACACAAACTGAGGATTGATATTGATTTTCTCCAGTTTGCCAGCCAGTCACACATCAACCCAAACAGTTGCTCCAGAAGTTTTTATTTACTCCACATTCTATGTCTCCGTTGCTCTCTTCAACCTTTGTAGAGTTTCCTCTGCTTCACAGATACACACAGGCCCACCAACAAAAACACACACACGTAAAAAAGTCTCTTTCCATTTAGAGCAGTTGTACTCCAACTAAAGTTTAATTCAGGGTTTTAAAATGTTTCATATTTCTTGACCTCTGGTCAATCAATACCTTAACCACATCATTATTTATGGATGGCCATAAATACACTGGCTACAGTACAAAGTGAAAGGTTAAAGGTTTTCTGTTTTGTGTTGATTTGTTTTTTGTAGGGCAGCAGTTAGTAAAAATTGATTTTGTTCATTCCGGCTCTTTTCCTTGATCCGCTGTGTGTTATGAGAAGTCTTTTCAGGAAGTGTAATATGTCAGGAACACCCAGACATGCAGTATTATTAGCTGGGAGCCCGGCTAACGCCCAGAGCCACCACGCAGTGTGATTACGCTTGCCCCTGCAGTTCAAAACAGATGCTCTTCACCAGCACTGGCAGCATGGAAGAGCCTGAGGCAGGCAGCTATTTTGGGTAAATTAGTAAAGACAACAGTTGCTCCCCAGGTTGGTGCTGCCATGCTGAGGTGCGGTGCAAGGCGACAGAGTGGAAAACACAGACTCAACCTGGGCAGCACACCCCCGCGGGCGTTTGTCATTTGGAGGCGCTCCAGCCGACAGGTGGCTGCTGTGGTCGACTGCTCCCCGTGCACCTTATCCAGGTAATTAGCCATTCAGCTCGGGCACGCAGGAGGAGAGGGCAGTCATTGACAGAGACAGGTATATATATGAAGACAGGCTTGCTGTGGAGACATTATTTTTGTACACTTCTTATCGTCATATTCCTGAGTATGGCCAATGAGAAAAACTGAATTTCATGATGACTTTGTCTTCATTTACATACAAGTTACTTGTGGATCGTATGTCTGTCTTTGTATGTCGGAGTTATGTATGATGCCAAGCAAACGTTTGAGTTTCAAAGTTTCATTTCTACAAAATGTAACTAAAAAAAAAAAAAAAAGCAAAATCAGGCCACTTCTTCAACCTAAAGACTTGTCCATACAAAAATCCATACATCTTTTCTAGCTTGGCTCTTATTGGTCCAGAACTCCACAGCAAGGCTGTAAAAAGAAAGAAACAAAAAATAAACAAATAAAATAAAACACATAGATCACACATTACACCAATTTTTAGCTTCTCTCCATCTTGTGACTGACAGACATTACATGGTCAGACGCTTCAGTACTTAAAGGAGCACTCCTCTACCTATTTTACATATCAAAGCCTGTTTACAGGTCTCGGGGAGTACTACAGCATAATGAATAAAGTTGTATAAGCCGTCTGCAGCTCCAGCGGGAGTTACGCAAAATCTCATAGATTGCCTTAAGTTATGTCACTTGAGGCAACATGCGTTGCGGCTGAAGAGTACAAGTTAGAAAATGAAAAAAATTTAGGGGTGTGGAGTTAGAAAGAAGTGAGCTCACCAGACCTATGTAGCGCACTCCTCATCTCTGCTTGAGGCTAGCAGCTCAAGGCTCTCTCTGGTTCTGCTGCATACATTTTTTTTTTGGTTCTTTTTTTTTTAAACTGTCCATCATGAGTCCAACAATGTTACAGGAGTACAATGTTACATCAGTGGAGTTCTTTTTTATGAGAGTTGTCATGACCTCTAACTACTGCCTCAGGTTCTCAGAGCAGGGTCAAGGCTGAAAACTAAAGGTGATTATGTTTTGTTGCTCCTTGACTTTGTAAAAGTGTCCATCAAAAAAAGTCTCTTGTTTTCTTTGGTATTTTCTTGATGTAACTGTATTTTGTGGCTTCTGCAAATTGTTTTGTTGAATGCATTGCTCTCTTCTATTTGTTCTGTTTTTTCTCTCTCTTCAAGGTCTTTGCAACTCCAGTTAAAACGTGTTATATCACTATGTTTACTTATATATTTTTTGTACTACTGTGTACATCATCATCATATGGTAAATATGATGTCTGCTGATGGGATACTGTTGGCACTCTTTTTCTTCGATGCCTCAATCGGCATTGTTCTGCGACTCATGCTTGTTGTACCAAATACAAATGAATGACATAAAAAGACATCAGCCTACAATAAGTACCTTTTTCTGTACTTTCAAGGAGAGAGAAGTTCAGCCAGTTGATGGGCACCTTTCTCCTAGTGAGCACGGGGCAACAGCCAGCTCCAGATCCTTAAAGGCTTGATTACCTATATTATGCTATTGTGCTCATATTCAGCATTATATACTAATTACATCTAATTGGCCAGTCAAACCCCTGTAACCCCCCCAGTGCTACATGAAAGCATTGACCTCTACCAACAAGCATATAGACCTAGTAGTGGTAATGAGCTGCCGTTTTCTAAAGCATTCTAATGATGTCTTTTTTATGCCCTTTTGGCTGTCTGAAGTTTTGTGAATGGGTCTTTTTCAAGAAGAACAATGTGTTTGATGGAAGTTCACTGTTTGAATGTTCATCACACAGTCAGAGGTGGAAGTCCTGTGAATGGTCTGGTGGATAGTTGTGGTTGAGTCAGTCAGCGCTGATGGGCAGTAAATGGGGAAAGGGAACTATGTAAATGGGAACCTGGCTGTGCTGCTCTGTTGGGAAATCAGGTGGCCATTTGAATATTCAACCCCAGGGCCAGCGCTCTAATTCCTTTCCCCTCAACATGCCACACAAGGAGAAAGGAAGTGACAAAATGGCAAGGAGTGCACAGGCAAGAATTTGCATTTTAATGTGCCTGTCGGAATCACTTTGGATAAGAGCTGGGAGTATGAGGGACCACACAACCCCACGGGTCGCCACCAAACAACCTATAATAGCCGCCGCCCAGAAAACAACATCCTGCATGAGAGGAAGTTGTTGCAAAATAGGAAAGGGGAGAATCAATGTTGTTGAGAGACCAGAATAAGTTTAGATCCTCGAGGCGGATAAAGGCCCAGGTGGGCTAGGTGGAACACATAGACAGGCTGGAAATATGTTTTAGTTAGTTCCCATTTAGAAACTTTTCTATCGCCAGAAACTAAACCACAACCTTGAAAGGACTTTCTCTATAAGCTGTGATGGTAAACATTGTCATTAATTGCAACGACAGTCTAATTATAAAGATTGTTTTCCTGAAGGACAATTGAATTTGTCACGTCTGGAAAAACAACCAGCTCCCAAAGCAATAACTGAGGACGAGATGTTTTAAAGAACCAAACCATACAAACACAGATCATTATTCTTAGCCCTTTGTACCTACACTGTGGAAATATTTCCCTTCTCCAAATCAACAACAAAGGAGAAGCATTGTTTTTTCATCTCTACAGCTCCTAAGAGATGAAGATGGCAATTTGAAAACAGCTGCCTGGGAGTTCATCTTCACACGGTGGCACTCTGTTATTGCTATTTAATGTCCTCAATCACATTGTCATTTGGCAGAAGGTGAGTTGAGTATCGAACACCTTGATTAAATCAGTTAAATTTTATCCCCCGCCGTTACAGAGAGTATCTTTCCACGTATCGATGAGTGTGTGCCTGGCAGACGCAAGGGCACTGAGTGAGTGGTACTCAGACACTTCCACTGTCAGGGACGGTCAGAGAGCAGACAGCCAGGCAGCAAGGCCAGACATCAGGATGCTATTGAGAAGCCAGAGTCATCCTACAGGGATGCATCGTCGAGGCTGATTCACCTCGTTGTTAGGGCCATTTTGTGCTTTCAAGGTCCTCCGTACAGTACAGCTTAATGAGACTGCAGTCTCCTTGGATTACTAAGCAGCTGCCTCTAACTTTCTCTGCCTGTCTATAGCTTGAATATTTAATAAATATATTTTACTGAATTATGTCAACCTTGGCATGACATTTTCTTCTGACCTTTTTGCTGTATGTATCACATTTCCTCACTCTCTGACAAAACTGTGATCCTGGGTCAAACTCTTGAAGTTATACCCTTTATTTCTGGCTTAAAGACCCAATTAAATTGATACTTAAAGAACTTAATACCAAGCTCAAAAAGGAGTGTTTCACTGCCCTCTCTGAGTCAAAGTTTCTAGTTTGTTGCACCTCTAACCACACCCAGCATCATCCATGAAAGTGGTTGGGTGTGGTCAGAAGCGTGCTCTGTTGCACCTGCAACTATACTCAACAGTGATGTCACAGTGTACTGACACACCCTTCTACATCACTGCTGACCCACTGGAGGTCAGCAAAATCATTTGCAACTAACTTTAAATCTAGCCGACCGCCAGTGGTCCAACTTCTCACCATGCTGTAGTGATGTAGGCATGTACTCCAGGGTGTGTCAGTACACTGTGACATTACTCTTAGGCACACATGACACGTTCAAAAAGAGAGGGCAGCGAAACAGTGTTTTATGTAACCAGTAAAGCCATCACACATTTTGGAGTAATCCCTATCAAACTGCCCTTCTCTCATAACTGATAGCCTTTTCTTCAACAAGAATGACATCACATTATGGAAGTAATGTTACCATTACCAATGAGACCTTTAATTCTGATCTGTGTGTGTGTTTTAATGCCACTACTTACGCAACAAATCCACATACCTAAATGACAAAATAGGTCATGGCCCCATGTCCAACTACGACTCTAATGACCGTTCCAAAAATGACTTGTAATGAGAGTTTTTGGATATAGTTAAGATGTGGTTACGTTTAGGCAACTAAAACTACTTGGAAAGGGAAAGGGTTAGAGAAAGATTGCCTTCATCATTGGGTCATTTCAGGACATGAACTGCTGTCCCCAGTGTCAAATTAACAAGCTTTGTATGCCTAACCATTCCTCCTGACCTCCCACATAAGTGTTTTCGTAGCAGTATAACAACCTTCTACTTCCCCTGTGTCACTCAAAGAGGATATTATTACATCATAATGTACATAAAAAGACGACATCACTTGTCAGAAAAAATAGCAGGTTGCTTTAAAGGTTTTAACAAGCAACAAATGCAGTCATTTTTCTGGTGAGGACAGTCTGAACTTTATTTTTTGCGTTTATTAGATATTTTTCCGAGGAGATGTAGACAGTAAACATGGGGGATGAGAAAGAAGGATCACATGCAACAAAGGTCACTGACTGGAATCAAACCGCAGACGTTGGGGTAATATAGTACGGTGATATGCATCTTACACCACCAGGCCACCAGGAAGCCAGGCAGTTTTTAACTCACTTTTCCACATGACTTTGTTGCTCAAATGCACACAACTTTTTTAACTTCCTCCATTTCTTCCTCTATTTCCCATTCACTCCATTTTCTATACTTCCAATATCTTTCATAATTTTTGTTTAGTCTCTCAGCCAGCCTATCTTGCTCTCTCTGGGCCTTCCTTGTCCACTAAACCCTTTACCATTCTGTTGTAATCTGACCCGGCCTTCCGTGCCATTATTGCACCACCTCTCCCAGATCCGGTCCTAATGCAATTGGAAGAGCTTTTCCACTCGCGCTGTTTCCCCATTTTCACTTAATAAACCCCATCTCATTGTTTTTAGGCCACAAACAGAATTTCGCCTCAATTGAATTTATGCCACTGCTCTGAGCTTTGCAGAAACAACACCCTTCTTGCTCTACCGCTTCTCAGTGTAGTTTGTTTGTTTGAAGCTGTAATATGGCACATAGAAGTGAGAGGAACGAAGAGGAAAACAAGTGGAGCTTTGCAAAAAAAATGAGCAACTGCAATTGTTCTGCATTTCACCTTTATTTCATGCAATTTCCATGGATTCCAATGACTCTGTATTTGGATTTTAATTGGGAAGGGTGTGTTTGTCTGTTTATAAAAGGGCTGAAAGCAAAGGGCAAGCTCAGTCCTTTAGTAGAATAACATGCTTGATTTAGCTCAATCAGTAGCTGTTATGTATCAAGCCAGCAAACATTGACACTCAGAGTCTGATGATGGAGCCCAGCTTAAGGAGTCCTTGCATGTGATAATGTTATTTCTTGCCTTTACAGTAAGTAAATGAGCTAAAGAGGAACAGACAAATGAATCAGAGCAGGTGAATCAATACATCCCAACTTCCAAGCTTCTTCCTCTCCCCCTCAGGTCTTGTGTGCACGGTCAGTGGGGACACTTAATGCAGACTTCAGTCGGAAGAGATGAGCCCTCACTGTGCTCCTGAGCAATCACTTCCTCCAGGGAAAACGGTTCCTGTGGGTTTAACATGCAGCGGATGGCTCACTTGATTACCTACAGCTCTCTCCACTTCCGTCTTGCTGTTTCCCTCCACTCTCTCCCGCTCTTGTTGGTTTCCATCCTCGTTTGACCCTATTGATTTGCCCCAACCCAAGCTCCCGCTCACTTGCCTTTTCTTATTTATTTGCACAGTTAATCTGCAACACAGCTTTGACCCATTGTCCTGACAATAAAGTGAAAACAAACTGCAATGGCTGAATGAAAAGCATGGCAATTGTGTTTCAATTGCTCTGCTGCAGGGAAAGTGGCCATGTCACCGGATCAGCCGAGCAAAATACTTCTAGACTCCCAGGCCACACCAACACAGACAAGACAGATATGGACAAATAATGAATACGGTCTATTTATAAGATAAGTTAAATGAGAGTAGATAGAAGATAAAAAAGGTTTGGAAGATGTGCACTATATATCTAAATAATATATCTAAAGTTATCTGTAAATCCCTAATAACTACCTCCAGTGACCCTGAGCCATCATATCCAAATACAGGAGCTCTGTTTCTCTCTTGCGCCTCCTTTGTTCCAGTTCGGTGCACTACCTGCCACACTGGAGGACACTGGAAATTATTTCTCAGATGTTGCACCCTCAGAGTGAATGCGGCTCACCACTCCATGCTGGAACTTTTATTAGAGCTTTGATTTGGTAAAAAAAGTTTTTTTCCATCCCCTTGTGGTCTCATCTCTCTTTTTCTTTTGTCACTGTGAGAGAACAGCAGATTCTCAGAAAGGCGCTAATAAATAAAAAAAAAAAGATGTCTAAACAAGACCCTTAGAATAATGAAAATAAAGAAATCATTACAGAATAAAAGGTTGATTAAAAGTTACATTTTTCAGTTATGGTTTTCTACCCTCTTTTAAGCTACTTATTGAGTGTGCAGGCTAATCAACATAACTCAGTCTGGTCTCTTCTTTCTCTTCTCCCCATCCCATCCTGCAAATACAGTCAGCAGCAGTTGTTACTTGAAAAATCAACTACTCATTACATATTACTCTTTTAAAAAGTACTTTAACAATTACTCAACAGCACAAGTAATCCGTTACATTACTCATTACATTACTTTGGTTACTCAGCACAGCTCTGTCAAAGGCGTGTTTAAACAATTTCAATAATTATGCCCTCAAATATGCAGGCAAGACAGTTTTCTTGACTTTAGACATTGATATCTCCACAGTGGCTGAACGGATCTGTGAAGATAGCCCTTACCTACAGCTAATACATGGGACCCTGGGAACATAAGACCTTGGGAACATAAGACCATGGGAACATAGGACCCTGGGAACATAAGACCATGGGAACATAGGACCCTGGGAACATAAGACCTTGGGAACATAGGACACTGGGAACATAGAACCTTGGGAACATAGGACCTTGGGAACATAGAACCTTGGGAACATAGTGCCCTGGGAATATAAGACCATGGGAACATAGGGCCCTGGGGACATAGGACACTGGGAACATAAGACCATGGGAACATAGGACCCTGGGAACATAGAACCTTGGGAACATAAGACCTTGGGAACATAATACCTTGGGAACATAGGACACTGGGAACATAGGACCTTGGGAACATAGGACCTTGGGAACATAGGACACTGGGAACATAAAATCATGGGAACATAGGACCCTGGGAACATAGAACCTTGGGAACATAGGACCCTGGGAACATAAGACCATGGGAACATAGGACCCTGGGAACATAAGACCATGGGAACATAGGACCCTGGGAACATAAGACCATGGGAACATAGGACCCAGGGAACATAGGACCCTGGGAACATAGAACCTTGGGAACATAGGACCCTGGGAACATAAGACCTTGGGAACATAAGACCTTGGGAACATAGGACACTGGGAACATAGGACCCTGGGAACATAGGACCTTGGGAACATAGGACCCTGGGAACATAAGACCATGGGAACATAAGACCCTGGGAACATAAGACCATGGGAACATAGGACCCTGGGAACATAGGACACTGGGAACATAGGGCCCTGGGAACATAAGACCATGGGAACATAGGACCCTGGGAACATAGAACCTTGGGAACATAGGACCCTGGGAACATAGGACACTGGGAACATAGGACCCTGGGGACATAAGACCATGGGAACATAGGACCCTGGGAACATAGGACCCTGGGAACATAAGACCATGGGAACATAGGACCCTGGGAACATAGTACCTTGGGAACATAGGACCCTGGGAACATAAGACCTTGGGAACATAGGACCCTGGGAACATAAGACCATGGGAACATAGGACCCTGGGAACATAGAACCTTGGGAACATAGGACCCTGGGAACATAAGACCTTGGGAACATAAGACCTTGGGCACATAGGACCTTGGGAACATAAGACCTTGGGCACATAGGACCTTGGGAACATAAGACCTTGGGGACATAGGACCCTGGGAACATAGGGATGAGCCTGTGGCGGACGTTAGCAAGCCAGCTGGGAAGACACAACATGTAAGACAACTTTGGAGTCACATTTCTCCTCTTTTGGTACTTGCTAGTCACCTCGCCCAACTTCCAGCCCCTGTGCCAAGCTAACACATACGCACCAGTCTCTTAATTACTGCATTAGCTATGTGAGAAATTCAGTTTAAAACCTCTTTCTTTATTTCTCTCCCTCTCTTGTTGTCTACTTGATTGACTTCCAAGAGCTATTGTTTGGCCCCAAGTGCCATGTCACACTGGCTGTTCAATGTTAAAGTGACACTAAGACAGCTGCTTATTATTTTAAGTACAGGTATATTTTGTGTATATTTTATAAGCCAGAAACCTGCAATACATGCTG
Source organism: Macquaria ambigua (assembly GCA_008360985.2). Taxonomy (NCBI): domain Eukaryota; kingdom Metazoa; phylum Chordata; class Actinopteri; order Centrarchiformes; family Percichthyidae; genus Macquaria; species Macquaria ambigua. The sequence continues at coordinate 100,850 of VMKM01000279.1, read as the reverse complement.
TATTATTTGAATGTCAGCTGCTTGATGGCTCAGTTGCTCGATGTACTCAGACTCAGTGTATTAGTTAATTACCTTTTAATTAAATAGGCCATAGTGTAGCAAGTCATACATCCCATTAGCTTCATCCAAGCCCAGGCTATTCTTCCTGGGCTCCAGTGTTAAATGGTTAAGAGGAGGTATTGCTCCTTCGTTTTCTCTTTGTTTCCTCTTTCTCAGCTTTTGTCTTTCTTTCTTATATCTACCTCTCTGTCGTTCTTCAGCTGGTATCTAATTGCCAGCATTCTGTCAGTGCTTCTACCACTCATATTGTGAGTGGCAGGCAGGCACTGGCAGAGGGTTATCGGAGAATATGAGCAAAACTCTTGGAAACATCCAGTAGACACGACTTCTCATGAGTCACATTCTGTTGTATTATATTCAAAAGGCCTCTGGAGACAAACTCTCGAGTGGGTGCTGAAGGTGTGAACTTTAGAGCTGAAGCAAAATATCCCGCACCCTCCCATACCCACTGCTCTCTCTTCAACCATGTTACAGAAAGGGCAGATGAAATTGACATGCCATGGTCAGACCCACCATTTGACAGTAGCAGGTTTATTGTCATTCTCATTATCATAAATCATTTGAACATGTTGGCCAAACTCACCCTATAATTAGTTGTGCTTGGCAAGCAAATGTCCACTTGGCTACAGTGGATGCTCATTTGTGACTTTGGCACATGGCTTGCAGTTAAATTGTTTGCCTAATACTCTCAAAGAATTACTCCGCATGCAAGTCCAACCTGTATGTCTGGACTGCTCCCAGTTTGGAACACAGTTTGAAAGCCAGGGGGCTTTGTTCTATCTTAACTCAGATGCTGTGACAATATTTGGGAATAAAATATTGGCATTAAAGCCTTCTGTGAGAAGCAGTGTTTGCAGAGAAGGTCCGGTGCCTGTAATTACTACCTCAGCACGACCATGAATTGTATCCCCAATAAAATGAATAAAACTTCAGCTCTCCCCAGCTATAAAAATCCAGCCCCATTTACATATCTTCTTTAGCTGGTGTGAGACAATCCCCAAATCCAGTTTAACCTCATCAATTTGAGCCATACCTGCATGCTTCATTACAAACTTCTTTCTCACTGCTTTTTCGAATACATAATTACACTCTGGTATGACACAAAAATACAGATTTGAGACCACTATAATCTAGTTTTTTTTTCTCTAGTTTTTTGTTTCAGTCTTAAGATTACTGTTTTAAAACCACACTGTAGTTTTTACATCACAACAGAGTTAAAGGTTTGGAAAAAATATGATTTTTACTTGTTGTAAAGATTAAAAAAAAGCCATGTTAATAATTACTGAATGAAGTCAACACATGTTATTGTATTTCTGTGTTTAATGTATCAGACAGGTGAGTCAGAGGCTGGTCGAGAGGCCACCTGCTGGGATGAAGAACCACTGCCCAGCTTTGGCATCCAGAGCATAACCATCTGGTGGGTGTCAGTGTAGGTGCAGCTTAGCATCACGCTGTGTGCTAATGATCATAATTAGATCACAGAAGCAACTAGATCCCTGTAGAGTTCCCTGAAGAACACCTGCATCACTTGTGAGAGATTATGTTTTTTTGTTGTTGTTTTTTTAAAGGAAAAAAAGGAGCAGTCTTCAACATTGTCAAGGTCTGTACAACATTATCATGGTACTGTATAGTGGAGTGTTTAATAGCTTCACCGGCCCATCATGTGACCATATAGTCATTCTTACAAAGCAGAGAAGTTTAAGTTTCCTTAACATGCAGTATTTTAGTGCAAGTTGTGTAAAATGTTTCACTACACTACAATCCAGTTTTGTGAATTTGCTTTTAGATAAACCACAACAGAAAATACTACTTTCTAACAGGGTTCCTTTAAACTCTTATAAATCTTAAATAGATATATACATCAGTTTTAGTCAACAGTTTAATAACTATTCAAAAACAACACTTATCAGCCTGTAGACTTCAAGTAACTGTAACATGCTTTACACAATTTTAGTGGTTAAACTCAGTAAGTGATAATAAAGACAAAATTTATGAAGTTAGAGAAAATAATCTGAAGTTTTGTAAATGGCTATTAAATAGTCCCGACATGAAAGAATAATGAACTCAGTGGAGGGAATGATGAAGTGGAGTGGCTCCGCCTCTGCAGCATCCATTATGTTTGGGACACCTCATCATGTTTTATCTCTTACATATCATCCATCGTGATGAATGCATTTTTAATACTAATAATTAAAAAACAATACAAATGTTTCTTTAATGAAACCCTGTTATGAAATATGGAATTTGAGTACAAGTTGTTTGATTTTTCGTAAGCGACATCATCATAATTAAAGTAATACATGGGAATGAAATAAAACCATACATTACAAGACAGTTTTGGGTATATATTAGAATGTTTGTTTTTTGTTGAGACTGTCAGAGTTCATTTTACTTACGGTAGTTTTAATTTGCATTGGATAACATTGTTCATGCATTTATTTTCATGCTTCTCCTTCCATGATCAATTTAAGTTTGGGGGGGGGGGCTTACAAAACTATAGCACCGCTGCAGTTCACTTTTTCATATGGCCAAAGCAAGGAGGTTAAAAGTTCTGTTTTAGCTAATAGATAGCCAATAATAGCTCTCCACAGTAAAATAAACTGGGATCAGCACAAAAAAGTTCTTTCAATACTCCACTACAAACATCACATTTTATGCAGTAATTGCATCGAGCAGCAATTGGTACAAGGCTACAAGATGTAGCTGATATTGCATGATGATGTACTTTATATCAACTGTTACTTTCAACTTTCATTCAAAAAAGAAGAAAGTTCGGGCGCCCCAATAGCTCACCTGGTGGAGCACGTACCATAGACCCCCTATGGTCCTTGCCGCAGCAGCCAGGGTTCGGCTCCGACCCGGGCCCTTCACTGCATTTCATCCCCTCTCTCTCTTGTCTCTCTTCAGCTGTCACTATAAAATAATAAAGGCTAAAATGCCCAAAAAAAACAAACATATCTTTAAAAAACAAACAAATAAAAAGTCAAGTAAAACAGGACATTGAATGGATGAACCCAATGAAGAGAGGAGTAAACACCTGTAAGGAACGCTCTAAGAAATAAAGTGAACATCCTAGCTGAATGGCTAATTTTCCCGACCAAGGTGGCAGTGATCATTTCATTGGTCAAAACCACACCTGGCATTCGATTGGAGGAGGAAAAATCTGAGGTTTTCTAAGATCACCAACCGGGCAACTGTCACAGGGCCCTAGATGCCTCGAAAGCTCCACCTTCATTGTGTGTCAACCAGTTTGTAATAATTTAATGAATTGAGAATTTATTTGGGAATATGCACCACAACCTTTATCAAACTAAACTTTATTATCTGTCCACATCAGTGGCAGATAGTCAATAGTAGTACATAGTACATCGTTGCAGGTTAATCCAACCATGCCCGTAAAACTGTACCATCTCTGTATGTTTTAGCATGTTTTAAAATGTTAAAGTGACCGTAAACATCTATCAAGTATACACTGTTGCAGTCTATTTTTAAAAATATATATGACACGCATGACATGTTTTTCTTGTGGTCGTTTTCTTTTCTTTTTTTTTCACAGGAAGTAACCTTGAAATGTCAGCCTCATTACCATCAAGCCTCTTGCATCTTTTGCAAAATAACAAGGTTACCATACAGAGAAAAGGCTCAGGTTCACTTTCCTTTGGATATAATCATAAATATTCTCTTTTTTAGTTGGTTATATTTCTAACACTGGTCCCTCTTAATGCCGCAGTTCTGTGATTACTCACACCTTTTCTTCTCCACTTGAACACAAAAGAAACAGTCCTCAGCTCAGTCCTCTAATTCCTCTACTGTTATGTCTCTTTAAGTACTTTTATAATATTGTCATAACATTGCAAAATTGAATTCAAATAGTTTGGATATGTAGAGAAAGATGAACCAATTACGAAGATATTTTTTTAAGGAAAACAACATTTTATGGTCCTAAACACAAATGTAATGCCGATTTAGATCCCAGTGCCACCAGTGTGTTTATCTGCAGGTAAGATTGCTTAAAATGCTGTAAATAGATAGCTGAAAAAATAAGCATCACTGTGTCAAAAAAAAATGCAAGCACTTCAAGGAATGACTCCAAACCAATTACTTTGGAAAGCCGTCTAAGCTGGTGGTTCTGTTTGTTTCCTCCTCTCCGGGAGAAAAACAGATGTTTGAAGTGAAACAAAAGACAACGTACTGCAGGAGAGACGACTGAAAACAAACACTGGTTAGAGGATTTGTTCACTCATAAGAAAGAGATGGAGGAGAGGATATTTTTCTTATCCTGACGTGTCTAGTGGCAAGAATAAACACGAAAGACAACAAAGTGAAACCTGCCAATTACTGCTACTATTTGTCATATCTGATTTTTTACATTTTTACATTTTGCTTAAGCTCACATTCGGCAGGCCCAACAAGACATAATAACCTGAGCACTTGAGAAAAATGCTTTGAGGACTAGTGTAGCCCTCACTCGCCCACTTTTTATCTCTCCTAATCTCACTCTGTCTTTCTCTCCCTTCTGTACTTCTCTCCAAATCCTCCCTCTGCTTTCTCTCCTTTATTTATTTTTCTCTGCTTCTGCAATCTTCTTTAGATTTTTCTATTTTCTGTAATCTCAGAGAAAGTGTCAGTGTTGGACATCACGCTGTGTCACCAGCTGACATCTGACACAGGCCAGGCAGCATAGTCAATAAAGTCCTCTAATTGAGTGCCACTGGCTGCTGTTTATTGACAAAATAAGACCTGGGAATTAGGTGTGTCTCCGTCGGGTGCTCGCGGCCCCGTCGTCCTCCTGCCTGTCGACAGCTGTCCACTTCCCATCCATCACCGGCTCAGCTTGGTCTGCTGTCTGTGTCAAAGGATAGTACCTCGCTTGGAAAAAAACAACTACTTTACCTTCCCTCCCCTGTCCAGGTGGGAGTGGGTGCATGAGGCAGAGAGAAAGAGAACGTGAATATGAAAAAGGAGACAGGCTGTAAAAATGGAAATGAGAGTTTTGCTTATTTTATGGTGTGTGTGTGTGTGTATCTATGTGTGTATCTTCTGTCTCCATCTGTATCTCTGTAATGCCCATCACAACAGGCACCAGCAGAGAAGCCTTCTCACAGTAAAGTACACTCTTGGTAATTAATTAGTGTTTATGCTTCTGAACACTATCTGTCGCCTGGCAAAAGCAAAGATAAGATTCCCGTCGCTAAAGCACTCCCTACCTGCTTAATTAGAGGCCAGGCAGGGCCTTGGGCTGAGATACAAAACAAAATTCCACTATCTACCATTCAGTTGTTCAACACGAAGACTCTTATCACCCCCCTGCTTTCCTTTCTACAAATTAACTTCAATCATGTGATAATGGTTTGGTGGATGATCGCGCCTGCTTGTAGGCATTTACCGTCAGATTATCTGAGTAAACATGCAGTAAATCTCAGAATAGGTGCGGCGTCCATTTCTGTAATGACTGCCAGGATGGTGGTAGAACACCGTCGCCACCAAACCTCAATGTCTCAGCTGCGCTCACTCAGATTCTTTTGCCTCTTCCTCCAGTCTCTTCTCTTCTTCTCCTGCAAATCTCCAGGACCAGGTGGGAGCGATAAGGGCGAGATGGTAGCGGGACTGGCTGGCGGGACTGGAGACGCCACACTAGCAGGCCTCGGCTGACAGTGATGAACGAGCCATCCAGCCTTCTGATAATTCGTCACTCAGAGGCAGAGAGGTCCATTAATCAAAACAAGTGTGGCGGCAGCGCATTTTCTAATACGAACCTCCTTTCTCCCACCTCCTTCGATCCTTAGCTCCTCTGCCTTAAACTGACTTGACTAGCGGCGCGCTAGAGAGCAACAATCTGTTGCACGATTGGATTTAGACCCTGAATGTATGCACAGAAGGGACGGGACTATGTGGCAGAGAGGTGCCCATTCAGAGTCATTTCTCTAACTGGTGGTGGAGGTGGACAAGCATGCATGGGCAGTACAGACTCAGACAGTACAGCCCCAGGCACAGGTCCTCTGAGGGATCACTGTCCTGGCAGGCAGCAGGTGGAGAGATGGGAGAGCGGGGAGTAGGTAGATTGATTGATCCGTTGCAGCTGTAATGCATCAGGAGTTTCCCGGTGGGGAGAGGCTGTGTGCAGAATGTTAGGCACTTCTGCTCAAATCTGGCTAGTAGGGCACAAATCAGCAGCACCAGAATCTCCAGAGAGGTTCCCATTACCGCTGCTATATATAACAGTAATCTTGTTAAGCTTCCATTCCGTCTGGGCCCTGTCAGGGGGCTTGATTCAGTCAATAAGTGACTCCATGGACTGTAAATGAGATTCAGCCTGTTCTCTCAAGCAGGCCTATACACATACAAGCACATGAACGCACACATCCATGCATACATAAATGCTTACATATACGCACGCTGGCACATGTACGCTAGCCTCTGGTTTGTTTTGGCAGAATGTTTGGTGCGTGTGTACGGAGAACAGTCCCTGTTTAATGAGACTGGGGGCCTAACCTGTGTGCTCTAACATGAGCCCCTAATGACAACCATTTGGAGCCTTTTCTGTTTACCCCTTCATTTGGAAACCATGCTTAATTAGAAATGGCTGATTTTCAAGCAGAACAACTCGCGCTGTCGTACTTAAAAGAGCCCCAAAAGACCTTCAAATATTTTGGTGGGGAACATCTGCCATGCTCCTGACAACGAGAAAGGAATCAAATAAAATAGTGATACGTGATTGTTGAGAGAGCTCAGAAAACGTTGGAGGACATGTGGCTTGATTCAGTTTTGCCTTCTGTTTAGCAGTAATAGCTGCATCTTATCTTTGAATCAAACAGAATACCAGAGGATAAACAGACATGACAGACATTTCTTTTTTTGCTTCTCTGAGGAACTGAGGAAAATTCCCCCAAATTTACAGGCAAAAACTCATCGAAGAAGTAAAGTGAGGGCAACAGATAACAAAATCACATGCCAGTGCAGACATCTTGCTGCATGTTAATATCGTGCTCAGCAGAAGTCCCAGGCTCAGGCGGCAGCCTTGTGCCTCAGTCCACAGTGCCTCAATGCTCTCGCGCCCTTAACCATACAGCATGATTTACCCCCCAAGAAAAGCGAGGAAAATTTCCTTCAGAACCCCTCAGAGTGACTCCATCAGTCTGTGCCTGCCTATCTGCAAATGCCAGCTCATTTCTCAAGCTACCCCCCCCCCCCCCCAGTTGGACTCCAAACGCTGCTAACTGTTCATTCTTATGCATCCCTCCTGCCAAACAGCACATCAACCGGGATGAGGAAAGAGCCTAAAGTTTTCCTGGACTGTATTTTTGGTGCTTGGAGATATCAGATGAAGCTAGTTAAGGTAGTTTTTGGGAGGACGTTATTGGATTGGTTCAGGGGCTCTGAAGACCTGAATGAAATGGGAAGAAAGGGGAGGCGAGTTGACTGAAGCTCGGCACCGTGTCTGTGTGGGATGGGAGAGACGGCAAGTTCTGCTTCACGTCAGGGACGTAGACAGCAGTTTGTCGCCCATTGGGGTACATGGCACAGTGGAGCTACAGGGCTTACTCTCTATTGTTTGTCATCTTACTTTCTTTGCTCTCAACCTCCATCTTGAGGTTGTGTCATTGCCACAGCGCTGTGGCTGTAGCTAGCTCTCTGGCTCCTCTGTATATCCCTTAGTCACAGCTGCTTCCTCCTGCCATCTGTCCAAGAGATGCTGGTGAGTCCCAAAGAGCAGGGCCCTGCCAAGCTCCACACACCGCAGCCCATCAGCTATGCAATTTAGACATTAATGAGAAGAGGGAACTCAAAGTAGCTGTCGGACTCCTTTGTGTGTTCGGTTCAGCATCTCACAAAGATGTGCTGATGGAAGAAGACACTACCCTCAAAAACTGAGGCTGACATTGTTTATTTGCATCTATTGATCCTTGCAGTAAAGTGTTTTACAAGCCAAGTTAATGTTCTAGTGCTTTGGAGTGCTTTTTTACTCACTCCCAGTATAGATAATGTGTTTGTTAAAATGTAAAAACACTTAAACACCTAAAATGGCGGTTTTACAGCTGAAATGATGTCAGTGTCACAGTCTGTCTCCCTGTCCCCCCTCTCCAGCCATATTTATGTTTTCCCAGTGTTTTTCTTCGCTAGTCCCCCAGATGCCCTCAGACTTTCCTTCCTTTCCCCATCACCTGACCTCCCCACCCAACTACACACCTGTTTTCACTTCCCTCATCAGACTGGTCCGGTCCACTTCCTTTGTTCCAGTGTTGGTTCATCCTGATTTCCTTGTGTCCTGTTGCTGTCTTGCTTTTTGTATGTTCCGTCAAGCTTTTGTCACCCAAACCTCGACGTACCTGCATGTAAGCTCATCTTTACAATAAATAACTGAACTGCACCAGTCTGTCTGCATTTGGGTCCTTTCTCTGCTGCCTGCACTTCCCACCGTGACAGTCAAAATGGTCAGTAAACCAGTCTAAGGTCTGGTTTTGCATGCAGAACCACAACAGCCATAAGTAATTCCTCAGGTGTGTGTTTGCATGTGTGCGTGTTTTCAGCCTCAATCTGCCCTGACTGGCAGCACAAGACAATTACAATACTATCTTATCTCAGTTTGGTATTGTCACCACAAATCAGATTTCACAGTGAATTACATGGATTAATCCTGCCGTCGTTGAAGGGAAAACTAGGCTTTGAGTTATTTAGTCCCATTATTACGGGATGCTGAAAAAACATGTCTCTCAGTGGGGAGATAGCTCCACACAGAAAAAGTCAAAGAAAGAGTAAACAAGGACTTTGAAGCGGTTTCTACTTTTTCGAGCACCAGGACAATAATCATATACTGCTGGCCACCCACTCACAGCAAATAACTGTCAGTTCTATAAACAAGGAAATGTTTTTTGAAGACAGGCAGGAAATACTATAACAGTTGTTGACAGAGCTACTGACGATGTGTCCTGGGAAATTAGTTCCAGTGCGTCACATTTAAAAGAGCAGGGTGGGCTACACACACGCACAGAAGAATGTAAATCAACTGCTCTCTGTTAATCAAGTACTCCACTCCTCTGCATGTGTTAATAAAGCTGTCATCCTTTTAATTACAGTTCTCATTTTAAGTAGCTGGGTAATATACTCCACACAAAAAAATGTCTACTCTCACTTCACAGCGGTTCATGGATGAAGCAACAGATCCGCATCACACTCTGTCTTTAAAACTTGAAAGGCTACGGCGCATTTGTACAGTTTACAACTTCCACAAAACAGTTGCCCTCATCGAGCGCAGCAGCGAGCTGTTCCAAAAAGCTGTCCTCCTGTTAGTATGCTAAATAAGCTTGGCTGACTGAGACATTGCATATTCATGGGAGGTTTCATTGCCACTGAGGTTCCAGTGAAACCCCATTTTCACAAAAAAGGGACTTTCATTAACAGCACTTTCCGTTGTGTCGTTCTGGAACCATTTGGCCTTTGGTCTGTCATCTCAGCTTAATTTGTTCTGTCAGAGAAGAGGAGCACTTACACCATGGCCATGTGCCATCTACAGGGGCTGCTGGTATGTCAAAACAAAAGAAAAACAATGAGAAGAAAAAAAGACCAAACAAGCGAGCTAGCTGAACTGAGGACCACTGTGTACTCACAAGCCACCATGTCTGTATCAGCTGTGTCTCGGCAGCGTCTCGGTTGATTGGCTGAGTTGGTGATGCTTTGAATAGGTAATCAGACTGTGCTGCCTCTATTCCCCTTGTAGTACGGGGATAGGAAGTGATCTGTCCTGTACACACCAAACTTCTACTAGTGTCTCAGTGTTTCAGTTAATAATGTAGGATGCCGTGCTCTACCTACTGAGCCTGGCTGGTAGACTAATGATGTGGCACAGCCTTAAAGTCACTTTCCTGCTCGTCCCCATCAACCTTGCCCCTCCTTATCACACACAAACACATACTTACACAAATACACACTTCTACACACACACAGGCAACAATTATCTAAGTTAACAATAAAACAGGATGATGAAACAGCAAGAGCGAACAGACTTTCATATCTTCTCTTCAGACAGACTCCATAGAACCTACAGGCTACAGGACCCGTGGATGTTCTTATCATCGTTAGCACTTTTAATTAAAATAACGTGCCTCTGTATGTTTGCTTTTGAGACCTAATTTGTTTTTATGCTCTGAAGCTTGTGTGGAATTATTAATTCATGCTCACTTAACAACAAATATGTTTGCCATGACTCTGTCACCTCCTAACAATAATCCAGGGCTCACGTTTCTAATAAAGTGCAGTAGGCTAGGCACTGAGCAGCAGTGTCACTTTTGTGCTTACGCAGGGAGAAGTGTTGAACAGATCCCCCTCAGGTAAAAACTCAAGGTTGGTGAATGGTGTCTCTGTATCTAATCTGCTTAGTAATACTACGGTTGTCTCCTGAAAGACGGGGAGCAGAGTTTGTCATCGTGTGGACTCAGCTGGTAGACACGGCAGGCTGCTCTCCGTCTCTCTCAGGCCCATGTCCAACCTATTCTCAGGAGGTGCTTCCAACACGTTGTCCTCTACAAATATGGCCCATCCTGTCATTCCCCATCTGGAAAGAACTACCATAATTGCACAAATCAGAAGTCGCCGTGTTTGGCAAGCGAACGCTGAAACACTCGGCGTATCATATCATTCTGTCAGTCCTCACCGGCATGTCCCCTTTCACTTCTGCACACCTTTCCTATGCACTGTCCCTGTCTCATGACCACTGGCTCTGCTGTGACACTGCAGGGTCTATGACATCTTTAAGTATCCAAGCAGAGTTTTGTGGAGGGGGAGGGGGGCACAAAGCAGACAGGTCGGAGAGAGAAAATTCATTATTCAGACCCTTCTGCGGCCTGCTCCGGCTACCGCCTTGCACATTCCATCTCTCAGCCTGTGAAATAGAGCCCCTGCCTGTCCTGCACATCTACTGTGACCCCATTACGCTGCCACATATACAACCCTCTGATGAGAGCTGCTGCTCTGGCTCTGCCATTCTAAAGAGAAAAGAGATGCTGCCACTATATATACACACACACACACACACACACACACATCTACACGCCACCTGAACATTCTTATTGGTACACCCACACACATACAGTACAAAGCCACCTGCTTACTCCTTTCTATTCTCATTGTTCATGCTAGATGAGATTCCAGACTCATATATATATATATATACATATATATATATGTAGTTGGTTTTTTTTTAAAGTCTGCATCAGAAGAGGGCGCAGGCAATATGTAACATACCATACTCCACACTGAACCTAAAAGTTAAAGAGATGCTCACAGAGAGAAAAAGAATGGCAAGAGAAATGTGATTTGGTTGCACATGGAGGCATTTACAATACAGGCACGTTGTTTTCCTTCCCTCGCCCTATGTCTTGAAATATAACCCTCTCCAGGATGATGGAGTCCATCTTCTCTTACAGCAAAGACACCCAACCTCCCCATGAAACCAAACTAGTGTATAAGTAGTGAATTGGATGCAGCATGCATTCTGGACTCCACTTGTAGCCACTAATGTTCCAATACATATTCTAGGTCTGCTGGCTGTCTCCAGCAAAGTCCTGGACTGACCTCGCCTTCCCACTGACTGGTTGGGGAAATAAAAAAATATGGAGCAGGTGAGTACCTCAAATATTATTAACCCTTTAACACTCACACCCCGTATAGATACACCACATTCTTAAGGTTTCAGTTGTTTACTCTGCTGTACATTGTACCTAGGTTATTTTGACGACAGTATTCTTTTTTAAAATGATCACAATGACCAAGAGTCTATCAATGTATAATTCATGTTCAGATTTATGTAACTTTTCATAATAGTAGCAGTTGCACAAAAGCAAAGGGGTAAAATACTCACTGCCACATCATAAGAGATTTCACTGTATATGGACATTTTCAGAATTTAGAAATAAAGCAATCGGTTAAATTACTGTTTAGAGAAATTTTTGGTACTCATCCTCGCATTTCTGATACTTTCTTACTACACAACACACTTTGATAGACATCTGTTGGCTCTGGCTAGCTAATATGACGTATGGAATTCCAATGAGACATGACAGTAGCAGTAGCTACTGTAGTAGCAGTGATGATGTTAATCCAGACTAGACAAAGTTAGCTGTAAAAGTAGTGACAAATCACCAGTGTGTGTCCCAGATTGTAAAGGGGCAGCAGAGGTTACAGCTTTCTAACAAAAGTAGCATTAGCATTAAAAAAATGTTGAACATTGAAAAAGGGATCTCCGCGCATCTTCCAGCAGTATGCAGGTGTTTTTCAGCTCGAGGACAACAAACTTCCAAGGAAAAAAAAAGGGGACTGGAGCACACTCATTGATTTGCAGCCTTAAATAGTGCAAACAGACCAACGTTTCAACACCACTGCACATTAATAAATAAAAGTAATGTTAGCATAAGTGAAATTCCTGCGGTTTGCATTAGAGCCCGGAAGTTCCCTAATTCTGGATCTTATATTAGTAATGTCAGCATGATAATCCTCTGTTTTACCATCAAAATATACCAGACACTAGGTACAGTATCCCAGATGTGTTACGTTTGACAGCATTGTATAGAGGCAAAGCTTCACTCATAAGAAACTACATCAATACAGGATTTAGTAAGTATTCTTTATCAGCTGCAGGGATCAGGAAAGAGACTCTGCACACCTGTCGCACAAGCTCTGGAACTCTAAATGGGTGTCAAACTGACCACTAAAACTGATCACTGAGCCTTGGAGGTTGGAGGTTGGATGGAGATTGAGCCTGATAAACCTTTGCTTACTGCTGACCGGTATGTTCATTAGACACCCATAAACTAGTGTGAGCTGTCTTACCCTAAAATGCGTGTTTCCTCATCAGTGTCTGTGCAAAACTACCATGGCTCTGATGCATCGCTTTTTGCAATTTGTGCAGTTTGGCGCAAAAACAACTTCTTATTAATACTTCTTATATTAATCTTCGCATGAGTACTATGCTTTTTTTTTTGCAATCTTTGTGCAAGAAACAATGTATCCTCTGCTGAACGTACCCCAAGGAAAAAGGGTAGTTCATGATTCTGATCTTTCAACCTCTGAACGCATCACAAGGATTCAAAGCCTGTCTTCATTCTAGTCAGAATCAGCATACAGTAATCTGTAATACCAACAAGGAGCAAAAGGAGCACAGTGGTTAAACTAGCTCACTTTATTTCACTCTATCCACTTGTATGTACCACATGAGAAAGACATCTTTGCTTGAGTTTACCTCTCCTCCATAAATACAGGCCTGAAATACACTGAGCTGCCAGGTCATTGGTATAATTGCCAGCTTTTTACACATTATTTTAGGAAAAAGGGAAGAGAGGAGATGCACTGTGAATTACATTCATGTGAAGATGTTTAAAAGTGAAATATACACGTGTTTCATGTTGATGTTAGAAGTGCTATACTGATTAAAAGTTTGGTATGACCTTCCCTTGCCTGCTATCTTTTATTGACAGGAGAGCAGAGGAGAGGAAAGTGTTTTTGAAGGGTGAGTATGTAATGTCATCAAGTATGTTTCTACTAAAATCAAGAGGGACAAAAAGTAGCTCTTGACATATTTCATTTTTTAAGTACTGTAGCTCTCATAGTTAAAAAATTGCAGATCCCTGGAACATAATGTCAAGAGTATAAGAAAAGTCTAGCATTCAGTTTATCTTGATTTTAACAGAAAAATAATATCAAATTACTTTTTATTAATGAAAAGGTGGAAAAAAGCTCTCTGTGCTAGCTAGCTAGCTCGTTAGCTCAGTCGCTAACAGGACAAACGGTTAACACGGTTTATTCAAAAGACATATTTGTACCAATAAATCCTGTCTCATGGCTGTCTGTAAACCATTCCCCTTTTGTGGAGCAGGTTAGCCTATACACCAGCAGAGAAGGGTGAAATAAAAGTGGACGGTGCAACACAGCTAATGGGCTATAGTAGCTTCCTCCATTTTGGACAGATTGTTAAATATATGCCATATCTAGGCTTTGGTTATACTGGAAGTCCTAGTTGAATAGTTGAATTTTCTTTTTTCATGCAACTTTGAGAGCTTTGAAATTACCTATTTTATGTGAGGATACAAGAGACATTTTTTATTACTTTAATTGCCCACAGAAGTTACTGCGCACAGCTTGAACACATTTTTCTCCATTTTGGTGGCAACAGCTGAGCAACTGTCTCCATTTGGTGTGGCCCAGGCAGTGTAGATGGGTCATGTGGAATACTAAATAGCACTTTTTGCCTCTCGAGGCATAATCTATGGAGCTGTCAGGGCGGGGGAAGGTAGCAGCAACTGCTCCGGGGGAGCAAATTTATGTGACTCTCACACACACACACACACACACACACACACACACACACTACATCTGTCTGTTACCACACCGTCAGGCACACACTACTTTGCCACCTGCATGCTGGCAAGATACACAGGTGGTAGTGAGGTAGGGGGGAGATGGTAATCGCTCTTCCTGCTCCCTTGGTCACAGTTTAAGATACACTGCAGCCATATTGAGATGGATGCTGGCCAGGTATATGTGAATCTGTGAAATGCAACTACAAACAACTGAACAGATTAGATGGAGAAGGGTGTGTGCGTGTGCGTGCTTGCATGTGTGTAAGCCTGTGATTGTTTCTCTCTCAGTTGTGATCTATATGCATCTCCATCAAGTCTGAATGTGACTCCAAATCCAAACATCATTTTCGTTCTCTCACTGTCAGCTGTTGTTCCCTGAGGGTTTGTTCTCTGATCGCAGCCAGAAGTGGGTCTTGGTACACCTTCATTAGAAATGCATATTATGCACAAGGTAAGCAATAAACAGGCTAAATTCAGTATCATTCAGCATTCAGAAGTCATCCAGCGGGTCTAGTTGTTCCATACACTGTTCTATGTGTTCAGAATATTTCCTGTGTCTCTACCTGTGTCTCTACCTGTGTCTCTACCTAAAGAAACAAGTAGGTGCGTCAACAAAAATGTTTGTTTACCAAGAAAATGGTGCTAAAATAAACCGACCCCTGCATGTTTAACTCAGGGCACAATTGATTCAGTTCCATTCCTGCTGAGGAATAATGAAGAAATCTACGGCCTAAATTAAAATGTTGTAATCAACTTGCTGTTTCCTTTACAGATCTGATGAGATATCCTGAGGCAATATTGGGATGGGATTTTTTTTAGTTGACGAGTGAGGTGAAAGAAGAAAGAGCAATGTTGGGTCACTGGGCAATTTAAATGGCAGTAATTGAAACCGGCATTTTGGGAGGTGGCAATAATCCCAAACTGAGTAAGGCTCAACAGGCACATTGTGTTTTATGTGACTAGCATGTCAATCAGTGGTGAAAAATTTAAATACACATTACCTTAATTATGAAACCCTAACACATCAACTCCAGCCAGGGGTGTGTCCAGGGAGGTTAGTGCAACCAGCCCCCACAGCAAATAGACTGGCCACCATGGGTGCTCCCCATAAATGGCTAGTGTATGCTTGAAATGAACTAGTTTGTACAACGCGTTGATTGGTCACGTCTGAAGGCAAAAGTGTTTATACCTATTCCGAAAGGCCACACATGAAGGCGGAAGGCCTTTCGTCTTCCTGCAACAACTCTCCTCTCGCGAGATTTCGGAGCGAGACGTTTCCTTGAGCGAGACTTTCTGTTTCTGGTTAAACAAAAAGGATCTTACTCTTTAACAAAATGGACTGTCTCTGTAGGGATCCTTTCCATAATGTTGTCAGACACTTTGAGGGAACAGTCAGTAGCAAAAACAAGCACTTTTAGTGGACGTACTTTTCATGTTTGCAGTTGCCCCAAAGGATTACTTTGCAGCCATGGCAGCTTGTTCTCGGAAGCTGGTGGAGGCGATTAGTCATTTGGACCCCAACATTTGCAAAAATAGGGCCCAAGTTTAAAAATACCGGAGTTTCCCTTTAACAAGTTTGCTGGTTCGACCGGTTAGCTTATAATGAATTACAATGTTATATAAACTTGCCTTGGTCTGTCAGCAGCTATGGTTCAGCTATTGTTAGCTGCTTTGCCTGTTAGTCATCATTAACAAACTAGCGAGCTAAGAATGGAAATAAATTATCATTCTGTAACTTCTTGCTGCCACCAGTGACCCAACAGTGTGATGGAGAGCCACAGCTGTCCTCGCTATGATAAATTGGTCTGGACATGCCCCGTCTCCAGGCACAGTACATGATGGGCCGCATTTCACTGTTCACACATTGTTACCACAAGGTCCAGAGACCCATCAGCAGGCTGTATGTAAGCCATTGTAAGTATCAGTTTATCAAGGAGGAAGAAATTAAAGACAACAATCTTATTCAAACTGAGCCACACGGATATCCAAACAGTCACAGCTGAAATAACCAAGCAGCAGCTGCTACTGCAAAATTGATGTATTCTGCATATGCTGTGTTGTTTTGAGCGTGAAAATGATACGTTGTGTCTTGGGGGCTTAACCGTGAGGAATGTGCAAAAGCTGTGGCAAATAATAATTGCTGTAGGTCATGTATGGTAGAGTTTACAGCCAACCAGAGTGGAGAATCAAATGGGGTCTGCAACCTATAATGCAAAAACAGAAGCAGGGAGGAAGGCATTTCTTGTCTGCTGTTTGATATGAGCATGGCATGGAGACATATCGGTTCTTAGTTGAGTGACAGCATACGACGATCTCATGTTTGCAGAACATGTCTGACTGCAGCCGCAAATCCAGCGAGACTCCCCATGTAAGCTGCATTGCGTCGGTACAGTCAATAGAAGAAAGGTTCAGTCAATCAAATCTAAACTGTCACAGGATTCCCTCCAGAACACTTCTGATGGGAGCTTGCCTTGTTGATTGGATCAATTAAGCAAACATACAGTATTACTAGCTGCAAACCAAAGCTAGAAGGCACATTAACATCTTATGGGACAGCAATATATTCCACATCAATGGCACCTCAGTTATACCTCAGAGGCATGGATAAAACTCCTCATAAAATCAAGTGACTGTTTAATGAGAGTTGTATGGCAAGCTGGCTGCTGTAAAACCTGGGTTTTTACAACATTTTTTTATTCATACCACAGTTACACATCTCAAAGAGATCGACATCCCCTCCTTTATTTATTTAGTTTTTTTCCTGCTCAAAAAGAAAAATCATAAACCCAGGTTTATGAGCTCAACAGTCTTCTTACTTGCATGACAGTAAAGTCTGCCAGCCCAGCATGAGACTGTTGGCTCTCCACTGCAAGTCTAGACAGATCTGAAACAGCTACATCTTTAATGCTAATCGCTTGTGTTTGTTCGTTGTCTCCCAGTCCCTGAGCTTCAGCGCAAGTGACAGCCCATTTGAACAGCATGACTCATCGCCATACCATAATGAGAGCGTCTATGCATGACACTCACTAGCTGCAGTGCCAGCTCTGATGTAGACACTGTGATATGTTCAGAAAGTCTCCCAGAGCTGCTTCACCTGTGTCATCCCACCCTTGTGGAGTGAGCTGCTTTTCACCTTTCCCAGCAGGTGCCCATCTCATTCCCACTTCTTACGCCTTATCCCTGGGCTCCTGCCCGAATCCTCCAGAGAACTAAAAAAAATGACAGGCTGAGATGCCACAGTCCAAAGTGTTAATTAATAGAATCTCTCACATATCAGTGAGTTGGCAGACTCCATAATCCTCTGCTGCAAGAAAGGACGGGAGAGTATGGCAGAGGGAAGGTAGCCTAACAAATGAGACTCATCTCTCCTTATTCCCCTTACTGTAGACATCCCTCTTTCTTCACAATTCATTGTTTGTCATTTGCCAGCGCATGAACACACAGTTGCTCATTCATTCACTCCCCCTCCTTTTATCCATTCCCAGTTGTCATCCCACATACCTTTATGCTAACGCAGCCCCCTCCACCATTACCTGATGTGTCGCAGTGACAGCACCACAGCAGCAGTGGTGTGATAAATGCAGGGCCATGCTTTGAATATCATCTATAAAGCACGGTAACTGAAGACATCAGTCTTCTTGTTTGTTCATTCCTTTACCTGCGCACAGAGTTTCTCTTTCTCTCCTATCCCCCTGTTCTGTCTGTCCCACACTTGCTCCTCTGTCATCTTGTTGAATCCGCTTGCTCTCTTTGCTGTCGCCATCCAGTTCTTTATGGGTCTCCTTTGGAGTTATCCAGGCTCCACAGGTGGGAGGTTAGACTCCATCTTAATGAGCAGCAATGTCTACTTTCTGAAAGGGTGAAAACTGATTTAATGAGCCCTTACAATCTCTCTTTTCTCCATAAAAAAGTCCCTTCCTGATACATTGTATATGTGCTCATACCATGTTACTATGTGACCACTGTTGTGTGTGTACCTCATAAAGTTGCATGATAGCGCTACATTACAGGGTACATACAGCAGCTATATTTTGTACTTGCTGTATATTTAATATATATGTATATATATATATGAAAAATGCATTCTTTTTAACACCTTCTACTACAATATGGTTATAGTTCAGTGGCATTTACAGTTATATGCATACCACAGTTATATGCATACCACATTCATATTGTGAATCCATAGCTATATTAGTTCTGTATGTAAAATTGAACAAATAAACAATGTATGTCATTTTTACAAGAATCATGATATGGACCTTTCTCTTATCAATGTACAAGAAGCCATTTGTGTCTTAGCTTTAGCTCCAATCATCTGAGTGCTTTTTGCCAGCACAAAGCCCCATTTACCCGTCTAGCCAATTCCCTGAAAGCATTCAAAATCAATTAATCAGAGTAATGGAATTGTTCTGTTGGTCTGTTTAACTCTTCCTTCCTAAAGGTCAGTGGTGCCCTGGAGATTCTAGACAATGTGTTATATAGTCAAAACTGTGCAGCCAACTTCTTTCTTGTCTGACCAGTAAAAACTCTCAGTTGCAATAGAGTACAGTGGCAATACAGTATTTGATGTGCTTTCTGTGTCCACCACAGGAGTGCATTCAGAGAAGGGTCTATAGAATTCTGCCCAGATGGAAATGTGATAGTGCTTTACCCTTCAGCAGCAATGTGGACTTGCAGAACAATGATATAGCTAGTGAATAAAAGTCTACACGCACAGAGCCGGTGAGCTGCACAGAAAAGATGTAAAGAGCAGGAGATAGGAAGGACACTGAAAGAGCAAAGCCTGAGCAAAGAGGGATTAGTCAAACATAACACACAGCAGCCACCATTTTACTCCTCATCAGGCTTATAGTTTAGTTACAGCAGGATGTAAAGCAGATAGCAGGTAGTGATACTAGAGTCTGTAAATGGGAGATTTAAATTACACAGCCCCAGCGAAGATGAATTCAAGCCTATGTATTTAATAAAGTGATCTACTTAGGCAAACTCATTTGGGACTTTTGTATGCTCTTTCTATTGCAGTCGGAGCTATACAAACAAGAATGTGCGTTGAGACTAAAGGCATGCTGTGTCATATGCCTTTTCTGTTTCAGAATGTCAAAACTGTGTGCACAAAGTGAAGTGAAAGTTCAACAATTCAGCCTACGATCAACAGTCTGTGTGCAGAACATCATCGAGATGTCTTTCTCGGAAGACATGCAGACTGCCAATCAAAAATGAAACAACATCAGTTCTGAAATGTGTGACAATGCGAAGACTGTAGCTCTACAAATGAAACTGCAACAGCAGAGGCCATATTAACAAGCCAGCTGTGACAGGGGGGTGACATAGTGGAAGTAAGAGAGGCTGCATTAGGTTTGCTGTCACCACACCATGACAAACTGTGCAACTTTGGCCTTGAATTAGGCACAGCAGTTTGCCTGCTTGACCTAAAGTTGAATGTTATGTGTTGAATGTAAAAGATCCACCCTCAAATTCTACTAGAACCCTCTCTCCCCCCAACATGTTTAATAAATGCAACAGTGAGGGAACGACTGTAGGAGGCGTGGCCTCCTGGCTACATAGTGTGTGGGACAGGGGACATGGGGAGACTGACTGACACTGATTAGAGTCTTTTTAATATACATTTCATGACGTAGACAGGTCCCAAAATGTTGACTCTATGTCAGCATTGGCCTCGCAGGGTCAGGGATGATTTAAAACAGTAGATGGCACGTTGAGCCATTTTCAACCCATGATATGCAGATTTTTATAAATTTGGTAAGAAATGTGTTTCATCACAGTACAGTCATATCATTTAGTTTACAGCTCAAAAAACATGTTTAAGTGTGCACTACCTCTTTAAACTATT
Source organism: Macquaria ambigua (assembly GCA_008360985.2). Lineage (NCBI taxonomy): Eukaryota > Metazoa > Chordata > Actinopteri > Centrarchiformes > Percichthyidae > Macquaria > Macquaria ambigua. The sequence goes on along the minus strand of VMKM01000279.1, from coordinate 80,588 downwards.
GCATAGCCACTACAGGGATACAAAAGCTTACATTTAACATTCTTGCACTTTCAACAAGTAATGTACACAGACACAGTGATGCTTTTAGCTAAATGCTAACATTAGCATGCTAATATGCTTACAGTTACAGTGATAACATGCTGATGTTTTGCAGGTATAATGTTTACAATGTTCACCATCTGTGAGGCTGTTAGCATGCTAACATTTGCTAATTAGCATTAAAAGTACAGCTGAGGCTGATGGGAATGTCATTAGCTTTTCATGCTTCAAATTTCATGACTATCCATCCAATAGTTGTCAAGACATTGCATTCAAAACTACAAATATGAACCTCATGGTGGCACTAGAGAAAAAGTCAGGAGATAACTAAAGTCAACTGGCTTCATCCACTGGGAGCCATGCTTGTCTGTACAAAATGTCATGGCAATCTATATAATACTTGCTCAGATATTTCACTGTGGACTGCCAGCAGACTGACATTGCTATCCCTAGAGCCATGCTGCTATAAAATACAAGTAGAATATCATCCTGTGCTCTAATGTGTTTCATCTGTGATATAGTAATTGGATATTATATATTGTAAGAGACATTTTAGTGCACTGGTATTCTGCACAAATATACTTGAATAAAAAACCTGATCTGTGTGCAGCAAGCCCTCAGTCTGGTTCTTTCTGTCGCTGTCTTTCAGTTCCACTCTCTCTCTCAGACAGACTCATGATGAACTCTCACGCTGAATTGATTACAGCAGCTGTTTGATTGTTGGCCGTCCATCTGCTCCGCCCTCTAAATTGTAACCCCTCCAAGAAACGGTGGCTGGCTACTCTCACATCCCCGTCCCCTTCTGCGCCACTTCCATCAACAGCCTTATTCAATTCCCCTGAAGCACATGAAATCAAATTTACACACAGTTCTGAGCTTTACCCCCATTGATTTTTAGTGACAAATTATGTTTGTTTTTCGGAGAATAATCTGAACCCAATTACTTTTTGTGTTTGTGAGTGATTGCAAAAAAAGACACAGTTAATGCTGAAAAAACACTTTCCTTTTTTTGATTCAAAACAGTTGCGTTTTTGGTTACACTCAACAATTTGGAACTCATTTGATGCAATGTGCTATTTTTTCCAGCTGTTATACAGCATGTGTCTGGGTGAAGGCTCACTGAGTATAAAGAGATAACAAGGTGGGTGGTTTAAGTATAAAGTCAAAGCTGAGGTTTTGTATATCAAAGAGTGTACACACTAGTTAGGAAAATCAGCTTTCTGTATTTTTCTGTGCTATCTTGTAGACATTTACAGGTAACGTAACACCCATTATTCTTTGCTCTCAAAAAAGGTTTTATCTTTTCATGTGGTCAGGTTGCTAGTATTGGTATAATTACCACGGTCTTCTCCTTATTCACTCAGACAGCTCTTTCAACAACAGGAAAACCTGACCTGCTATTAGCTTCTTGCTACAGAATAGCTTGAATGTGTGGTTCCCTGTGTGTAATCTTTATATTGTTCAGTAATGGGCTTGGCCTTTGGGTGCCTGCATCACACAACACCGAAGCTATGGCTTTATGAAATGAAAAGGAAAGACAGCTCATAGCTAGATTGGCATGAATGAGAGGGAAATGGCAGATTGTGCTACGTGTGTCAGACCTAAAAGAGCCAACTAATTTCAAGACTTTCATCACTTCCATAGGAGCTACTGCTATAGGTATTTGTCAGTTTCTTCATTTAGATTTTAGTTTGGTTTGAATGGATTAATGCATGGTTTTGTGCTTAATGTGCCAGGTGGTCATGTGGGCTCCACCTGCTGTTTTCTGACACTGGGTGACAGCCACCTACGCTGCGCTACTACAGCCATGGACATCAAAACACAGAGAGGAATCAACATGGGCAATATAGCATAGTATATCCATCATATTTTGTGGCTAGTGCAATGGGAATCTCATACCTTTGAGAACATGCCAGAACATGTCTGTGCATGCAGCCAGGGAGTTCAAGTAGAGGTCTCTAAATCTAAATCATAGTCTCACACAAGTGACACATTTATATATTGGCTCATGATAAGGCATGTGTAACTGTGAAATAGATGGTGCCACTTGACTGTTAGATCTCTCAATATTTGTGTATTTGAATACAACTGTGTCAACTGGGTCGCTTGGTATTTGTCTGCCCTGGCACAGCGGAAGTCACTCACTCCAAAGGTCAGAGCTGTTGGCTAGTTTGACTCTAACATCAGTTTCAACATGCATTTTTCTGGCTAGCTTTTGGGCTACATGTTTCCATATCAGTCGAATCAGTCAGAGCTTAAAGGAATACTTCGACATTTTGGGAAATACTTTTTTTCACTTTCTAACCAAGAGTCAGCTGAAAAGATTGATACCACTTGGATGTCTGTACAGTAAATATGGTGCTACTACGAGCAGGCGGTTAGCTTAGCTTTGTGTGGCCCATAAGGGGTTTCAACAGACTATATTATAGAGCAAAACACTAAAGCATAGTAGTACCCCTCCCCCCATTTTAAAACATAGACATTGTAAAGGTTTTATTGTTATTTGTGCCAGTGGCAGAACCAAAGACTATTGTGTGTCTGTGCTAGGACAGTAAAAGGACAGAAGAGGGCGCTCTAAGTTTTGCTGTCAGTACGCATCACTTTCACGGCATACAGGGAAGTTCAGAGGTCAGATAGAGCTAGTGCCACGAAGAGATGATTAGCATTGCTGACCACTGTGTTAAATGTTTGCACAGGTAACCCCCCAATAAATAAATGTGTTGCACCAGTTTGGGCCCAGCGCTTCATTCAGGACCTGTAACATATGCACAAAGACTGAAAACAGGGAGAAACAGCTAGTCTGGCTCTCTCCCACAGTAAAAAAAATCCACCTCCAGCACTCTCTGCTGGTTGCCTGGCGACTGGTTCTTTTTTACACTTATTTTTTGATGGCACAAATGTTTTTTTGACATCTTCTTAGCTAACCTCCATGTTACAGTGGCATAATTATGGTTTATTGTCTATTATTGTTGTGGTTTTGGCCATCATTTCAACATTTTTAAGCCAAGGTAATTGCTGAGATCCGGGAACATGGCGGCATCACAAAAACAAGTCCAACGGGGCAATGGGGCACTGTTCATGTTTCTAGCACTGTCTCAATTTTATTTTATCTTGCACATTATTTTGGTGAGTACAATTTGATCCTACAGGCAACTGACCAAACCTATGGAAATAAAACCCAAGTTGTATTAAACTGGAATTCTTTTAAAACCCCATTTCAAGTCCCAAAGAGAGAAACTATCATTCTTTCTATGCTTTAAATTAAAGAGCAAAAGAAGGGGAACTTAATCATTCATACTATGGTGAAAATTAAAGAGCCAAATGATGTCTGAACCTAAGTCAGTGGTTAATCTTGTTAGCACAGTAGGCCACAATACAGTATGTGAGAACAGGATGTGGGCGAGAGTGTCTCAATGAGAGTAGAGCCTGTGTCATCTGTAACTCCACGCAACAGTAACAGTCAGCCATAGTCCACTCACTTGCACACTCCCCGGGGCGAGAACTCCTTAAAGAGAGAAAATTGGGAGGATAGCTATGACTGAGCTGCATAGCGGCAGCTCCACCTCAAGCAGCCCATTCCAAACTCAATTACCACACATCTGCACCCCCGCCGCCAGCCCTGGCAATCCCAGGAAACTCTGGGATGGTTGGCCAAAAAAAAAAAGCTTTATCTTTGGCTGCTCAAGTAGCAGAACACCTAAGGCATTGAGTCTGTTGAGCACTGGGACTGAGACTGCAAATGAGGTCTGTCACATCAGCATTTGCAGCTTTTCATAGCTCTAAAATGTCATAAATCCTGGGAGAATAGAGAAAACGCAAGCTTGATTTGAAAGGGAGATGCAGTTTAAGGATGGAAACACGAGCCCAGCAGGACGGTGCAGAATCCTGACATTTTCTCATCATGCAGGATGGGGAATAAGCAAAGTAGTATTGCGTAAAATACTAACATTTAATTGTTTTAGAGCAATTCCTTGCCTCTCTACAGGCTGCAGAGACAACAAACATGCAGCTCTGTCATTGGCAAATTTACAGGCTGCCATGTTGCTGGACTAATTTAGACCCTTTCTGCCAAGAGAAGCTGTGTCCATAAAATCATTTCCACTAAACAGAATGGCGATGTAGTGGCATATTATTTATTCATATTTATATAGTTCTTTGTATTAACCTGATAAAATATTAACCTGATAAAAAGCTGCTCATAAGGTTTCCCTTTCAAGGGGTGTCTTTGTGTGTCACCATTCCTTCATTAATACAGTCAATAAGTGTTTGGGCACAGGGGGGTGTCTTGTCTCCCATGAAAGTTGGAACATTATGATGCCAGCCAGGGCTCTGTTTAATTACCTTCTCTCTTTCTGCCCCATTGATTTACATTGTGAGCCCTTTAATTATACAATTCATCACCTTTTAAACATGAAAAACGGTGTAAAACGCACGCTAATTAAAGCTTGTCGAAAGGTTTTCTGCAAGGGCCCAGTAAATCAAGCAAATGGGCTGTGTGGACTGTGTGTATGTTGTTTCGTTGTATTTTTTTGTTCTTTCTTCCATGTGTTGCCATCAATTCCACTTAATCCTCAGCAGCAAGCCGTTGGAGGCTCGATGTCTTTGGAAGCAGGTGCCGTGAATTAATTTTAATGTCTTTGCTTGCTACGGCTTTTGAGTGTTCTGGTTTTGTTCTTTGTCATAATGTGAAGACGCTAATAGGGAGAACACAGCTCATTCTCATCCAGCATCAATGGAGAAGGAGAATTGATGACTGGAAAAGTTCTCTGATAATAGAAGTTAATGGATTCACACCCCTTTGTTTTATAGCCGTAGCTGCTTGTGTAGAAGGTGTGTGTTTGTGTTCACAATCATGCACATTTACCATTGTTCATTTTTTTGTCCTGTCTTTGTTATATTATTAAAGGATAAGGCTAGTGATACAATTTTTTTTGTCAACAAATCCCATGGATAGACTACAACCAGCAATTAAGTGATGCTACTAGCAAGTATTGCTGTGTAGCCAAAGCCTGATATTCCTGATATTCCTCTGTGCAATAGAGCTCCATTGTTGTCCAAAACCAATTAAAAACACATAAATTAGTCACACAGATGCACTGGATGACATGTTCCTTCATCATGATGAACATGGGCACTGTAGTTTATTTTGAGCCAACCCCAAATACACCATCCTGCTGCTGTAAATACTCACTGGAGCATCAAATGTGTATTCATCCGCAGCTGAAAGTAGTCCCCAACAAATACACTTTTTACTCCTATTTGAGTAATGTTTGCTCAAAACTACAGTGCCCAGGTGTTTAAATACATTTCCTAGCATGTGTTTAAAATGAAATTATATATTTGTGACCTGTTTTTAAAAATGTACATCTTCAATAGGCACACATTTAAAAAATGTACATCTTCTTTAGGAACAAATGGGCCTGGTGTTTAGTGGTAAAGAAGGCAGAAAGTACTGAGAGGCAGACTAATGGATTGTTGGTTTTGTCTTTTTATGGGATTGTTTACAATTTTAAAAATATGGAATAACATCTGCCTCATTCTTTTTTTTTTGAGAGCACTGCAAGAGAGTATTGAGTCCCATTTACACCAATCATCCATATCCCCATTAATATATATCTTATGCAATTTACTTCCACAAAATGCATCGTTTGTGGAGGCCCTAATGAAATGCTGTCTCTAATGCTCATACCTCAGACAGTGAGAAATACTTTGTCTCTCAAATCCATTCACTGGTGCGAGGAAGATGAAAGGTTGAGAGGGAGAACTCGCCTCCCCTGGTGGAAATGATGGCTCTTTCGCCTTCCTGATGCCTCGCACTGTCAACAGCTGTCACCAGTGTAGCACAAAGAAATGAAACAGTCACGGGAACGACAAACAGTACAAAACTCATAACAACAACACCTCAAGCCATTTTGTTAAGGCGCCTCGGCATGGAGGCTGCTGCACAAAGGGTAGATGTCATCTCTTCAGCCCTGTGCATTGACATTGAGAAGCAGAGGTCAGTAGTTTATCTGAGAGCATGTCTCAAAATGAAATCTGCATCTTTATATTGTTTCTTTCTCGTATGAAGACATAAGGTACACTTACAATGTATGAGGTATTGCTGAATATATTGTATAATGTAGTGAGAGGTCTAAGCTCAGTGATGTGCCACTATAGAGATTGTCAATCAGGTTGCAGAACCATTCCACAAGGACATATACACACACATACACACACTCCAATATTAACCAGGCTACTGCAGTGTCATTTGAAGTCTTTAGTTTCAGCCAAGAAAAACAGAAGCCGACGGTGCTTTCGCATGACCTTGCCTGGTGTATAATAATTTTAGAAAATTCTCTTGTATTGTTATGTTGTGCAGCACGTATCCAAAGGCAAGTCATCAGTGAATTAATTTGAGTAACTGGTGAAATATTTGGTGTCGGCAGGGAACTGGGGGCTTTTTAAATGTCACCTTCTCTATATTCTGGGGATGCGGAGGCTTTTTAAATGGCACTGCATTCATGATCTGTGATTAAATGCTCAATATCAAATAGAGGCGGCTCCAATTACAGTTTGTTCAGTTTTGCTGTTGTGTGGCCTTCAGTTTCCCTTCATGAAAAGCAACTTATAAAGACACACATCGCGGTGGCGCACGTTGGCAGCTGTGAAATTCTCCCAAGATGATATGTGCCATTTCCAGTGAACCCCTTGCTGGAACAAAGACTTCTTTTGTGTCTTCCCTCTCTTGATCCAACATCAGTGACCAAATTGAAATCCTCTCCTCTGTAGTGACCTGCAAATATCTGGGGACATGAGATAGGCGCGCTCACTGCCTTAAACAATGCCACAGAGTTAGGCTCTGATTCATGCTGAAAACGGATTAATTTCTCCACAAATTAACTGCTAATTCTTCTCTTATCTTTGCCCCAGACTCTCACTGAGTGAGTCGCCTTTTTCTCTTCCGCTCTGTGTTTCTCTCTCGTTCATGGCTCTGACTTTGTGTGACTGGTCTTGGGCGTGAGCTGTGACTGGCACTACCCTTTGGTAGTCTTTCCCATGAGTCTGAGAGACATGTCCCATATGTCCTCATTTCCTTTTCTGAAAGACGTCTGCGGGTTAATTTGCCCCCTGAGCTGCTTAAGTATTTAATGACAGTGACCAATTCAATTAGATGTGTGAAGTGCGTGCCTGTCATATACCCACAAACGGGTACAATAAACATAACTGTAGAACTCGGTATACAATAACAAGAAGTAATTTACCACTTGGAGAGAAATGCGAGAGAGTGACCTTTGTTTTGTAAAGATGACCATCATTCTTTCATGTTAGGGACAAATGACGCAGGGTGGCATTTCTTCTGTTTGTTTATATCACAGCACAAGAGAACGACGGCCACAAATCAAGTCCAGCAAGCAGAATGGCTACTTTCTAGTACTACAGTTTATACTTAATGCTATATCTCCATGCCCTGTTTGATACTGGACCTTTAGGCTATCAGCAGCCTCCACCAAAGAAGCCTTTGTAACAAGGGGATACAGTGAAAAGCTTGGCCATCAGATTAGCAGCACCTAGCTCGTAGACGGAATGTACCGCCGTGTCTGCCATTTAGCGAACTTTAGAAAGGACACCAAGAAAGGACATGGATTCATTCAAACACACCTCATCATTTATTCATGAAAAGTGAGCAGGGAATTCAAAGCCTGCTTCCTTTCTTTTATTTAAAGCGGTCTTATAGAGAATAATATATTTCTCGCTAGGTGATCGTTTATCTACCTAGCGCTACTCATTTGACGTCCCTTATGGGCTAACAGGTGAAATTAGAATGTGCTTACAGAAATGGATGCATGCCATGTGCTCACATGCAAGAGCATTAATATGCACACATGCCCAGACACACAGGTAAGAGGTTATAGAGTGAGACTTATGCACAAGAGGTTATAGATATACAGGCTAAGACTGCACTTAGCCACACATGCTTCAGTATCCAGTCATACAAACTCAGAATTAATGGGCTCATTATGTTCGGCAAATGTTGAGGTTTCCGTGCACTATCTACCACATTTCTGAAGAAAATCTTTGCCTGTCTCACATGAGGGTTATGAGTCCTATCGGGACACTGGTGTTTCCATAAATACTGTGACATGAGTCAGGTGAAATGTCCTTTGAAGTCAAAAGTGACTCGTGCTGAGATTGACAGTGGCATTTAACTTCGCTTGGCAGCGCTTTACCCTTTCATACCTTGATTAATAAGCCAAACTTATTATTCGCTCAAACTCCCTTAATATTGAGATAATGTGTCACATCAGGTTTTTTTAGGAGTCATTTTTCATAATCGTTGCGATAACCCTCCTTGAAAGGGGTGGCTGGGTGCACGGAGAGCGAGGGTCGGCGAGGTAGCAGCCAGGGACAGCTGTAGCACTCTATAAATGAGTATGCTAATGCTGACTGACATTTCCTTGAACAGCAGAGAGGGAGAAAATGCTTGCTCCCAATTATCCTAAACGTCAGTGTGAAATAATAGTCCATACCCATCTGGGAATAATTCAACAAATACAGCAAAGGAATGTAGTAAAACCATAACAAAAACAATGTGCACATTTAAGACTATTTAAATTGAAACCTTTATTATCTGGCTTTTCATTATTAAAAAAATAATTAGATAGCATTGCGTTGTCCACAATGGAAACTTACATAAACCCTCCCACAGACTTCAAATAGAAATAGACCAGTTTATAGGTGTTAATGTGTCTTGTATCTGTGTGATGTATTCAAACACTGAAGGCCGAGACTTAGCCTACCAGTTGCGTCACAATTCGCTGAAACTTTTAAATAACCAGACTTTATTTCCCATCAGCACTTGTTGTTCATGTCTGCACACTGACCTCTGTAACAGCTGCATACCCATGAGATCAGAACATTGCAATTACAAATGGTTTATGGACTATGTATCTGTATAGTTAGGTGGATGGCAAAGAAAATTATTCATTATTAAAAGTTAAAGCTTCAGGGTGACGTATATAAAAGATAAAACCTTACATTTAAAAATACATTGCTGGACTTGTAAGACAAATCTACCTAGGTACAAAGACTTTAGACACTCTCACTTGTGTTTTGTTTTTGAGACAATGAATGCAACCTAGTTCCATCCTTGACATTTAGGCAATATCCTCTCAAAATGACATGCTGCTGTTCCTCCTAAACTACTATAATACTTCCTGCTCTTAGTGCAGCATTTAGAAGTAAATTGAATGGCCTGGAAACACTTTTCCCATTACATTCAATTTACCAAAACATAAAAGTAACAGCATTAAAACTTTTTGGATGTGTTTTACAGAGTTGAGTCAAAAATGCATTAGGCTCTAAGACCTTCAGGCATTGTAATTTCTCTAGTCTAGTTATTTTGAAAGGAAATGCTTTGCTAGCTGTAAAAGCTAACTTTTGTCTTTGGACAAGTTCACTTTCTTTCTTCTCCAGCTGAGCCTGAAGCACAGCTTCCTGTGAGAACCCACAACCTCCTACAGATCTGAGCATCTGAAAAAACACCAGAGGTTTGGGCTTATTAGGAGCTGTCCACTAGAAGTGGTGCTGAACTGCTGACTGGAAGGCAGCAGCAAAATACTTTTCTGTCACTGACTATTTCAGTGTGCACTTTAACTACACACTATCAGTTGAAATTGGGCAGCCTTTATTGTACACTGAACAAGATGAAGCTGAACTAATCAATATTTTAATATTAACAATGGATCAAATGATTATGTGTAATAGGAAATGGGTTGCTCATAGAACCCACAGAGAATTATCACACAACTCTGCAGTCTCCCTCAGCTCTACAGAGCCTCTTAGTCTGTTTGGATCATTGTTTTGGTTCTCTGCCCCCCAGATTCCCTCTCATCAGCCTCATGTTATAGGACTGCAGCTAAAGATAATTTTCATTATTGATTGATCTACCATTTTCCAACAATTTTAAACCCAGAAATAATCAGTTGACTATGATAAAAGGCTAAAAAAAAACACAAAATATTCACATTTGAGAGGCTGAAATCAGTGACTTTTTTAATCGACTAATCATTTCAGCTCTACTCATTTCCTACAGCAGCAGGCAGCTGTTTTGTATGCTACCTGTCCAGCACCAAACAGCAGACAGACAAGGTTAGTGACTTGCCAGTGAATATAGTGGAGTATTGTAACGGCTATAGAAAAAGAAATGAATGCTAATGTCTCTCTGTATCTGCTGGATGTGTAAATATGAAACTATTCTCACTGAAATGCTAACACATTCACCATAACAACCTATAAAATGTGTCTATGTTGTATTTTCAGTTTGTTCTGCTGCCCCCACATGGCCATAAAATCAATTACAGCAGCTTTAAAGTTAAAATGATTATGTCTTGGGAAGCACACACTGGTATGTATCTTTATATTGTAATGAGAAGAAGAAAGTGGGTTGAGGGTCTAAGGATAGAGGGTGTCGTATGCTGTACAGATTGCGAAGCCCCCTGAGGCAAATTTGTGATTTGTGATATTGGGCTTTATTAATAAAATTGACTTGACTTGACTTGAAAGGGTTAACCAGAGGTGGCTACCATGAGTTATCATTACAAATATTGCATCAAATGTTTAATTATGTTAAGGTGTTTTTTCTTCTTCTTTTCTCATTTTGTGCGGAGGCAGTTACCGCCTGTAAACCGGAGCCAGGCCATTTTGTCGCTTACGTGAGTTGAGCTGAGCAAGGACATTTTTTTTCCCTTTGACCCAATGATTAAAAAGCTCCTCATATGTTATTTCAATTGGACTGCAGCCTATTCATCTGGTTGACAGAAAGTTGTGCATATTCCATATCAGTAAAGTTATTAATCCTCATGTCATGCTTTTAGATTAGGGTCAGCAGAATGAATTTCGTCTGTGCAGGTTAGCGAGAGGAACAAGAAACAGAGAAAGTGAGAGACCAGGAAAAAAGATGAAAGCACACCAACAGCTATAATTTCTCATAGTCACATATCAGGGAAATTCATACATATACATATATTCATACACATGCATTTATGCATATAGTGTATGAATATATGCAATGAGGCCATCACTCACTACATGAAAAACAATGATTGTCTCTTACTGTTCTGCTCCGTATGGACTCAATCTACAGATTTCTGTGAAAGAAACACTAGTTTAAATAGAGGGTCATGTCAGCGTGGTTGTTAATTTTTTCTGCTGTTTCCTTTCTATATTCTTTGTCCTCCAGATAAAAGAGAATTTGCTCCAATTGCAACTTCCTTTGCCTTTGTCCCTAATTCATGGAAAGTGTGTCATGCTCATGAGTGGCAACACTTGTTGGTTTTCTCTAAGATTGCAGTGCAGAGTGCTGTTGTAAATGGAAATTTTGAGGTTCAGCCATCATCGTACAATAGCCACTCCGTAACTTTTCTTTATTCAAAAGGTGAAGAGCTCTTTTTACAGTGATGGCAAGCTTTAGGGAAAAGACTGATAACTCACTGAGGCACTTTGGGGACCATGGTTACAGCACCACAATACTTTCAAGAAGATTCAATTCTAAATGCTACGTGTGCATATTTTCATTTCAGATTTCTTATACTTTTTTGTGCTGTATTCTTATGTTGGTATTGGAGCTTTCAGGTTTAACTATGAATTGACCAGAGAATTAAAATAAAAGATAATAGCTTTATCAATCCCCATTTCAAACAGAATCAGCAGCTACACACATCTAGGTAAATGTATGATGAAATTAAAAAAGGACGTGTATTGGGCTCTAACTAGAGCACCAATGAGTTTACAGACTGATGGCAAGGCAGCTAATCAGGGACAGCAGTTTGAGAGGGATGTAACATGTGGTCCTATGGTCCTTTACCTGCAGGAAGGGTTATCGATCAGTGCAGACTTTGCACCTGATTAAACAAGACAAGAGGCGTTAACTCTGGGATGTGACAGGAAGCCGCAGCCCTACTTGGCTTAGTTTCTCTCCCTGTCTTTGCTCTGCTAATGGATTTACCTATTAGTTGAGGAAAAGGTCATTACAGGAATTAGCGTTTTTTCTTCACTGTTTCACAGACACGAGCCTGTGGTAAAAGAAGCCTACGAGAATTACACCTGTGAGACTCATGTCAGCACAAAAGGCAGCATGAGTCACTCAGTGTAACAGGATGTTGAGTGGCAGCAGCGCAGACAGTTGTGAAAAGCATAATTGTTTGAAAATTGCCATTTGAATGATTCATTGCTTCACGTGTGATTGTTACTTGTTTCCCTCATTAGGAGCTGAAGTCTCCACAAAAAGATCTTTACGGGCATCAACAGCGAGAGCAGCAGTAATTGTGGGATCTTTCTTGTAAAGGTTGTTGATTCTTTGTTTGTCATCATGACATTGCACACCAAATGAAAAAGGACATGAAAATGAAATCTCTGTGAAGCCATTAGGCTGCACCTCTCAGTGGGCCAGTTATATTATTTGGACTCAAGCAGCATCAGAATATGAAAAATATATTACATTTTCCTTTATTGAATTCAAGGCAGCTGAGCTCTGTTTTGTCAAAATTCTCCCATGGTGAATGATTCAGTTAGAGTGCATACCGGCTTACTGGCTGGCTGCCTGGCGATCAGGGTGCAGTTTTATTCAGGTATGTAAAAAAGCTCTGTGGAGCTCTCAAACTCAAATTCGTTTTTAAAGAGATTTTTTTTTTCCTGCATGTGCTCAATTCTGTATCTTTGATGGAGCAGGAGAAGAAGGGAGATATCTGAATCAGAGTGGGATGGGGGAGGTGAAGGGGTTTTAGGGAAAGACAAATGGGAATGAGGAATGGGCCGTCGAGCCCTGTGCTCAGCTAATGGATCATGTGCCTTCCCCTGGAGTGGTCGGCCTCGCCTTTTACTGACCATGGTGCCGCTGCACTGTAATTACCTGCAGTGAAGGGATAGCTATTGAGAGAGGGGCCAGCAAAATAGCAGATAGAGAGGAAGTGAGTAAAGACTGGCAGGATGGAGGACCACTTGTCAAGTCATTTTCACCTGCAGGAGGATTTTCTACAGAGCTCCTAAATGGCCTGATTCATCCAATGTGGGTTTACAACCTTTTAGACTATTTATATGAAAACAGGAAGAGAGTTACATGTCAAGGGCTCTGACTGAATTACTTCTTATTTTGCCAACCAAATCACAACTTCTTCTGACACCACCACTCAAACCTTGTCAGCATTTTGTAATCTCTCATGGTGACCTGGTTCACTGCATCCACAAAGTCAAGTTCTCTATTAAGGCCCTGCCATACCAGAAGGTGGTACAGCAAAATGAACCCATATGTCTTAAGCCCAATTCAGACCAAAGTTTTGCAACGAGACGACTTGAAACTTGCAACTACTTGCAATGCGCCGGTCTGCAACTTCTCAAACCTGCCTGTATCGTTTCCATAGCAATGACTCTCTGTACTTCCGTTCTTTCAGGCATTTTTTGTAGCTGGATATCATTTGTAGCATCTTAAAATATGAATGAGGATACTGATAGTGAGTTACTTGCTACATTTCTAGTATGGATGAAACGGCAAAAACATTTTTTAAAAAACCGATTGGGTCGAGATGACCAGCTGACTTTGCTACTGAAACCAGCCGCTGGCGATTTGACAAGCTGAGTTGCAGCAGGCGATGCCGGCTTGAGTCGAGCTGAGACGGGCCAGATCACACCGCTGCAACTTTCTCTGCCACGCTCTAAAACGGTTCCGTCTCGTCGCGAATCTTTGGTCTGAACTGGCCTTTAGCAAAACATTTGTTTCTAGAAGCTTGGTGACACAGTGACCAGGTCTTTAGTGTCCATTTAAACTTTCGTTATAAATAGAATTATTTCATAAGTAATTTGGCCATGTACTGTATGAGTACAATGAAGGCAGCCTCTATCTTTGGCTCATAATTTTCTATTTAGATTTTTTTTTGTAGCAGTGAATTGGGCTGTTAATTTTCTCTAAGAAAGGTCAGAGGGATGATATTTTTACCCAGCAGCCCTCATGCTTTTCCATGACCTCTGCAGCTCTAACACAGTCTATCTTTGGGGCATACAACAACTCATTCTCAGCTTTTGTTCCAAAATGTCTCCCTCCAGCAAGCTGTAACTCACTGTTGAAAGTGAACAATACTCCAGAGTTTCTTTTCAAAAATAAACCTACATCACAATGGCCATCGATAACCTTCCCTGACATGCCTTTTATTTTTCTATAAAGGATAGAGATAACAATGCTAAGAAAAATAAAAATGAGCTAAGGAAAGAAAAGAGCAGAGAAGAATAAAAATCCAACTCTTCGGACTCACACTCTCCTTCCAACACTTTCTTTCTGCTCCTCTAATGAAGGCGATGTGAGACGGCTCCTTGGTATTCACTGAGAAAGGAGAATGCCGGGACAGGCAGGCTTGCCGCGGGCTCAGGGTTAGTGCAATTAAACGGCTGTCTCGTTGGATTATTGTGAAGGTTGCCTGGGCAAAATTAATAGCAGCCAGTCCTTTTGTGCTCCCTGATCTCTCCCACCTCTTCCCACACACGGGGTCATGGGTGCCTGAGTGTCCAGAGGAGTGATATGAAGGGCAGGGCAGAGAGAGAGAGAGGTAATGGACCAGTGAGTCAGAGAAGGGAGAATGATGAGACGGAGGCACACATATGAACAGTGAAAAGAAAAGTAAGCATCTGTGCTCTCTATTATCCCCTGGTTTCCACTCTGTGACATATTAATAGCAGCTGAACATACAGCGGCTACTTGAGCAGCATGTTGTTAAGCCTGAAGATGCTTTCCCATGCCATGTCTAAGAGGGTTCATTTTTAGCTTGCGCTTAGAAAGCCAAATAACTACATCTTCTGCTGGTTTATGGGGTTGTTTTTGCTTCTGTGTGCTTGTGATAATAAGCGTTCAAGTTAATAATAACTCCTTAAGCAACGGAGTACTGCTGATCCCACTGAGAGTCAACACCCAATTCTGCAGCACTATTGTTTTGGTTTTGCTTGTCTGTAAGTATAATAAAACCTTAAAACGTGACCAAACCCAATCAGGTTTGTGGGTTATATGTGGTGGATGGAGAAAAGAAAAGAAATGTGGGTGGTGAAAAGAGTTACACAGATACTTTTCTCAGGCGCTGGTTGACCAAACCAGTGATAGACATAGAATAGACTGACTTAAATTTGTCAGGTGCTGAAACAGAGGACTTAGTTTTGATGCTCATGCAACAAGCTTGATGCAGTATAGCCTACAGTTCTATATTAAGGTACTATGTGTTTGGAGTTTTTCTACCCTAAACTGGCCAAAAATTACTTGTTGCAGCTGTAGAGGAATACATTCTGGGAAATTCACTTGTTTGCTTTCTTTCTGAGAGCCAGGACAGGTTAAGACTTAGACTAAGCTTAGCTAACCTGGCTCTATCCGAAGTTAAAAAAGTACAGCTACCAACACCAACAACCTTTAAAGCTGACTTACTGATTTTAGGGATTTTGTTCTCTGTAGCAGCACGATGAGAACAAATAGGGAAACCTTGCTGTTACGACAAGACTGTGAGAAGCTGCGCACGGTGACTGACCCCGGCTGTTGTTCACCAAGTATCACTTCCAGCATGTGACTCCCTCTAAAACCACAAATCCTCATTTTTACATTTCTGTTTACAGGTTAAAAAAACAAAATACATTGTGTAAATACATCAGCTTTAGAGGTGTTGGTGGGCAGATTGTCTCCCTCCGGACAGAGCCAGGCGAGCTGTTTCCTCCTGTCTCCAGTCGTCATTGCAAAGCTAGGCTAAACATGTGGAGACTCAAGCTCCGTGTTTAATGCACAGACATGAACTTAATATTGATCTTCCTGTGTCACTCTCTCACTGAAAGAAAACAAATAAGTGCCCCACATCTCACTCATATTATATAGATGTTATTAGAGATTCAATAACTCACTATTTATCAGAATGCCCACCTGGCTTCCAAAGTGGTACATCAAATAACTAAGACTCAAGAAATACCATTTGAAATCCTTATTGTTATGAGGAAATTGTGGATAAATTGTTTGACCTTTTACACAAAATGAGCTTCATTTGCAGAATAAATACATCTGAAGCAGAATACAAACTCTTATCTACAGTACAAAGTGTCTCTTTCTTTGTAATTGGAGTAGTTCAAAGAAGCCTATCTTGCATTAGAGAGACTCTTACAAATAATAAGCTATTCTCGGTTGTAGAAATGCCAGAAGTAAATTATTTCAGGGTTTTCCATTTAATATGGACATAGTGTATTTTACATTGCACTTGCTCACAGAGAAAATAAAAATGAGTGTCAGCGCTGCACACATTGCTGTTGTTATTATATGCGAATTAATATTTTACAGCTGTTGACTCCAGCATAAACTAAACATTGTTTCTGCAGGGATTCTAATGTAGCATATCCAGAGAAGTCCTGCAGATATCAGTTAGTGAGCAAAATTTAAAAGTAAAGCAACAAACTTGACATTTATGGTTTGTAGCTTTCATTTAACAAAGACGCATGCCAATTGAATATTTTATGCACTGAAGTTAAAACCAATGGACAGTAGAAGGTACTTAGAAAGCACATTTCCATGTTTACTCTCAGCAGTGAAAATCTCGGGAAGACAGTTTGGCTTACTCGGAGGATGCCATGAACTGGACAACATCAGGCATGGTGCCATATTACATGTTCGCTGTTTACCTTTTTATTGGCTTTGAAGATCATTGGCAATGGACCAGTAACCATGCCAGGATTATCCCGATTTCTCCCCTCTTGCGGGGTCAAAATTGATCTTTAGGTCATAAAAGTAACCTTTTAAATGTTTGTGGGCTGGAACAGTGCTGTATTAGGTGATGCCAGTGACAGACAAGTACCTCAATAATGAGATTTTATGGGTGATAATATACACTGGAGATGTATTGTCATTTAAAGGCCTAATCAATAACTGAAATGTGGTGTCCTGTGTCACTCTAATACAAGCCATGTTTATGTCCTAAATTAGGTTGTAAGACATTTTGAATTATTCAAATTGATTATCCATACAACGGAGCAGAACCAAAAGGATACTATCATTGCCATTGTATAATAAAGTTGTAAATTGTTCACATTTCGCCAGAAATTTCTATTCTATGCAATTCTATCAAACAAGTTTTTTTGTTTGTATATACTTGTAGTTAATATTCCTGCACTGATATGGACAAACAGCGTCAGTCGTTTCAGCAAGTGCCCCAAAACGACATGTGTTTACATTCAGGTGGCAAAGCCCTGTAGCAGCTGTAGTAATTATGACGGGAGCAAAGGAGGAAGTCTATGGAATCAGATTTGTGCCAATAAAATCAAACAAAACTATTCAAATATCAAACAAGAATAAGCATTTGAGAGAAAACTCGCTGAAACAAACAAAATGTCAGCTCCCTCTGCTTCTCTCTCGCTGATCAGACTTTTGCTCTCACTCTCTGCTTTGCAGTTACGCTGCAGCTCTCTCGTTTGCGCTGCCTCACTTTTTTGTTTACAGTTTTTCAGGGGTGCATGCCTATTGGCTAATGCGTTTTTGAGTAACAGCTCAGTACCCCGGACGTTCAGGGCAGCAAACACGAGTTTCAGTTTTGGCGGCGCCGGGCATTCACTACCCACTAGCTAACTTTACTGGATTCCTAAAAGATTAATAAAGTGTAAGTATTGATCATATATGTTGTCTGTGCTGAACTAGACGTTTTTTTGTTTTATTGTGTTAAGTTAGAAGTTAAGCTAACCTTTGCTATAAGTTAGCTTTTACCTAATTAACGTTAGCTAACTCGCTATATATAACGATTGCTAGTTATTGCAGTACTACGGTTACAACTACTACATTATTAGTTCTGCAGCTGCCACTACAACTATTACTGTTACTAGTACTGTACTACTGCTGTTATTGTGTATTAGGAGGAAGTGGGGGCTATTGAAGTGAAGAAACAGCAAATATTGTTGCTGTGGTCTCACATGAAGCATGTTGTGAACATGGCCATTGCCAATATAGTACTTGTCGAATAACTTCGAAAGGTTGTCTTCTTGTTGAGTAACACGTCCTTAATTTTAATGTAGCATATTTTTGTTAAAATGTGTCTTTTGCTATAAATTTCTAGTTATTAGCTACACAATTTGATTTCCAGTCAAGTCGAAACACAAAGGGAAAAAAAGTAAACTTTCAACTTTTGCAACATCTTTGCTTTAATTTTCCCAGTACAATAGCAAACACAAGAGTGTAGTTAATGTTTCATTTGTTATCTCATAGGCACTTACTGCAACCAGCGTTTTGACATTGTCATTTTCATCTACTGTATGAACACATTTAATATTCATCAACTTGTGAATTATATATCAAATACTCCTTTGTATTTAATTAATTAATTAAATGCAAATAAAGTGCTTTTCATGTTTATCACTCTCCCTGTTTAAGATTAAAAGTGAAACCTGACCAAGCTGCATCTGGTTGAATGTCAGCTAGCAGTGAAATACACAATAAACATAAAGTGAACTACATGAACTAAACTAAATGAACTACTGTACATTTTACTTTTAGCGCTGTATACTTCAGTAATACCTATACTGAAATTCCAGCAAAGTAACAATACCTCTAATTTCCTTCCACCACAGCATTTTATGTAAATTGGCAATCATACTCATACTGTAAACCAAGATGTTCAATGAATGTGACCTGTAGAAAGCAGAGTGTGCAAGGACATGGGATGAGGTTACAGCTGCATAACATTCCCATGATGCAAACAACTGAATAGAAAATGCAAAACACATCATCAGTATTACAGTAGAAAAGTTTTAAGAGCTTTATGTAATGTTATTTTGTAAATTTATAGGAATGGAAAACGCTTTACTGCTCCTTATGATAGATGAGTAATAGCCTATTTCCTGCTACCCAAGGGTGGGACAAAATGGCCTGTTGTGGATTTCAGCTTCAAGAACACAGTCTTCTTACAAGATCAAGTGTCTGAATATAGAGCTCCTGATGACACAAGGTCGATGTCATGGGATTCATTAAAGCAAGGTTCTGGTCTGACGGGGGGCAAGGGATCTCTGACGCCATTACTCCACCTTCTGGGTCAGCATCAGTGCAGTGATCCTGGAAAAGATGCTCCATTGGCTGAAAGACAGTAAAGTTATGTTAGACCAATACCACCTGCTCATACAGACACACCTAGGCCAGAAGCCAGGACATTCAGGATGTTTTTTTTCCCCACTATTATTTCCTGTTAGCCTAAATCTTGGGTTATCACAAGTTAATAATGGCAGATTGGCAGCCCCAACTTGGGGCCTGTTCCATCTGGGGCAATACAAAATGAGACAAAGTCAAAATAGCTGAATACAATTGGACAAAACCAGACAAAGACGTGATATTACTTTGCAGCAGATCCTGCTCGCAGTTATCAACTGGAAAAGGTTATATTTTAAGTAAGTAATTTCTGTGCATGCTTCATTATTAAAATCTAAATGATGAATTTATTAGAATGTTTTGAAGCCTTTCTAATAAACACACATATGCTCACACACACAGTACACTAACCGTTAGGCTAGCCTTACTTAACTAGCAATCGTTATAGATAGCAAGTTAGCTAATGTTATTAATTAGGTAGGTAAAAGAGTACAGTACTAGTAACAGTAATAGTTGTAGTGGCAGCTGCAGAACTAATAATGTAGTAGTTGTAACCGTAGTACTGCAATAACTAGCAATCGTTATATATAGCGAGTTAGCTAACGTTAATTAGGTAAAAGCTAACTTATAGCAAAGGTTAGCTTAACTTCTAACTTAACACAACAAAACAAAAAAAACGTCTAGTTCAGCACAGACAACATATATGATCATTACTTACACTTTATTAATCTTTTAGGAAGTTAGCTAGTGGGTAGTGAATGTCCGACGCTGCTTCTCTCTCAAATTCTTATTTTTGTTTGATATTTGAAAAGTTTTGTTTGATTTTATTGGCACAAATCTGATTCCATAGAGGTTGGGGTTTATTATTGTAACCCAAACCATGATGTTACATCATAAAACAGATTTAGTTTTTTAACAGTGATTTGTAACCACTTTGGAAGGCACTGACAAATGAAATCGTCCTGTCAATAGTGGGCGTCAGATCAGAAAACGCTTCTATGCGTCGTTCTGGAGGACATGGACCAACAGCGTATTTTGTCATTTAATTTGGAGGACTTGTCTCAAACAAACACTAATTCAATGCAATCAACTGTAATTTCACCCTGCTTTGTGGTAGTGTTTGTAATAGTGATTTATTTATTTTAAAGTCCCTTTTCATGCAGTGTTAATGTTATTTTGTCCAGCCTCTATCAAACAAAAGGAGGCTACTTGCGTGGACCTTATAACTTTCTTGTCTTTATTTTCTCGAGTGTGCTCAGGCTGTTGCATTATTTGTCAAAAATAACACAGGGGAACATGTGCATACAGCAACACGTCTGTCTTCCTCCTTTCATTTTTAAGTAAGAGAGGTACAGTTGACGAAAGTTGGTTTTGGAACAGCAGTGGCTTATTATTATTATTTTTTAATCTTTTTATTAAATCAGTTTTAATCTCCCTTCCTTGTTTTCTATTTTTAAAAAAAGAATAGGAATCAATGCAATAATCCATATCTGTAAGATTTTCCCATCAGAGTTCGGAGATAACGTTCTGAGTTTATTTGCCAGACCTATTTGATTGTGACGGGCTTGTCTTTTTGCTCAGACAGATATTGTCTTGAACTCTGTCAGAGTGAATAGATGGAATGAAAGTAGGTCTTTCCTGAGAGAATAAGTAAAAGGTTCAAGACAGGTCAACTCTGTGAATTATTAAAACTCTTTATCTCAGCATGGTAACATAGTCCGTCATTTGAGAGATGTGGGTTGTGCAACCTACTAGATGATTAATTTGCCAATTTTGATGGAAAGCCGGCGGGATGAAACTTGAATCAATTGTTTTATATGTTTTCTCTCACTTTTGATGTCTTCAGAGACTCATTATAGGTTCTGAATTTCCCTTTGCCCACATTCTACTTTCACAGCCTCACTGAATTTTTTACAAGGCCAGCAGATCTTCAGGTGGTACCACTATCTTTAAATCCACTGAGTATGCATTGGTTTGTATCTCTGGTATATCTATACATAATAAATGGAGTGAGACTGAGAATGACGTGCTGTACACTGCTGCAGTGTGAGTAAACGTATTATAGCGTTAGAGCATGTATAGCTCTTTTTATGATGAAAAGACTCAATTTTTATCCTGTATCAAACCTTTTGTGAAACTGATGTTTTGAATTGCAATAGGTCTGAATCACAAAATAAATTTTAGTTGGTTTTTTTTCATTTTCTTCCTTGTTTAATGCTGGCTGCAGAAAACAATATTGGTATCTACATTTATTTCACAAGTCGTGTTGCATGAAATTTTCATTAATTGCTTGAATAAATGCAGTCTTCTATGGTCTCAAGTTTCTCCTCTCTTAATCCCAGGCTTCTCCAATTCACAATAAAAACACAAACACATACAACTTGCACATGCTCCACATCTCCATGAGTATAATCATTGTAAGAGTGCTTATTAGGAGAAGTTCAATCCACTCTGTCAGTGTTTACACTCTCGAAGCTGAAGGGAAAAGCCATTGAGCGGGAGAGGATTCTCTATGAAGGACTAGAAGGGCCACCACCCGAGTGCTGTTGTGGTCCGAGCGTGCCCCCATCAGATGTGAGCGCTAACACCTCTCTGTTTTCTCTTGGAGTTCAGTGTCTAACAGGCCATGAAATTACATTTCCACTCTGCGAGGAGAGGTCATCTCTTCAGTGCTTCACCTGAAGACAGCAAGCCAATACACAGTCAAACTGTCATTTTAATTAGTGTGTACTGTCTTGTATTGAACCCCCTTTTTTAGTTCATACACTTACTCATTGATCTGGCCCCTAGTGGCTTTTAGGAGGCATGTCAATGGGAACAATTCACACACAGAGACAGGGCTGTGCAATGTTCACAAGGGATCTGAGAATACTCTCCAATTCTTCTTGTATCTCCCCGTGTGCCCATCTGTTCTTTTACTCAGTGACTTGTCCAGATTGAGCGTTAGGATGTGGATTTGTGCCCTAACTGCAGGTAAAAAAAAAAATACAATTCTCAAGTTTTACTGTGAGCCTAAGACTGAATTGAGATCCACCTTTCAACTATCCTGTTTGGAAATTTGACTTATGAAAAGTGCATTGCTAAACCCCACAGTCCATCTCCTTCAACAAAAGAAGATTGGCTCCGAACTATTTCCAAATTTAAAGGTGTATGTATGTAATGTGACACAGTTTTCACACATATGCATCAGCATTGTATTACCTTTTTCTTTGGTTATGTCTTTTGTAAATGTAGCAATCTGACCACTGCATGTAGCCCAGATTTTCTACAATATGTTTATACAAAGACATACTCCTTATCATGATCATGTTCACAAACATCTTGGTGTTTGATTGGCATTGCTTTGGGCATGATAGATGCCTAAATGACCACCCAGATGCTGGAAACCACTTGCCAAGTGAGTCTGTCTTTTTCTCCGTCTTTCTCTCCACCTCTAATATTAAGACAGCAGCAAGCTAGCTCTACAAAGCATTAGTTAGTCAACCACCACACGCACCCAGACAAAATCTTAACCCCTCTCCCCACTGATGAAGCGCACCCCAAAACCATCATAACAATAAACCAGCGAGTTATTGCTTAATAAATCAAAACTGTCAAGCCAGTCAGGTCCCGTCAGGCTCAAGCCAGGTTGCAGACCTGTAGCCTAGCTGAAAAAATTCCACTAACTTTCATCTTTGGAATGATTTATTGAAGTTCATACAAGAAGCTATAAATTGACAGAAACTTTAATGTCTGCTGAGAGATGTGGCTGACGACAATGCTACCAATGCTAGGTGTGATTATATCTCGTAAATGCTGTGAATGTACACACTGATGGATGTTAATGGCAACCAGAAAATCATTTCCCGACACAAATGCATGTGATTGCTGTAAATATTCATCCTAATTGGTATGGTTTTCTGTCAATTCCCATTTTCCTCAATGTAAACGCACAGTATGACTTTACAACACCTCACAATAAATAAAGTAGCTTGAAGTTGATTGAAAGTTTCAATCTGTTTCATCTGGTTAGGTGTGGTTAGGTGTGGGTTTTTTTGCACCTGTAACCACGCCCAACAGTGATGTCATGGTGTACTGACACACCCTGGAGTGCACTTCTACATCACTGCAGGAAGATGAACCCACTGGAGGTCAGCAGGATTTTCAGCAACTGTTAAGTTGCTCTTTAAAGTCTTATTTTCTCATTACAAGTAAGAACATCTGCCAGTGAATTAATAATATTTCAAGCTAAATCCAATAAAATCAACTTGTTTTCCAAAATCAAGTTTGATGTTCTTGATTCTATTGCAGCAACCTGCCTTATGCTTTCTTTTTTCAAAATACAGACACTCATTTGTGGTGGTTTAAACTACAAACACATTGAAATATTCTCCCTGCATATGCAGAGTTTTTAGACTTTTTATTAGAAAACAAGGGACTCGTTTGAGACAGCAATTGCTAAGATTTTCTGCTGTATAGGCTTTAATATTATTATCAAAACCTATGGAGGCCCTAATAATAATAAACCTAATAATAATAACATGGTATTGCTGCTTTCAGCACTAATTTTGTCAATGTAAATGTGTGCTTTACATAATGTGGAAAATGGAAATATCCCTGCAAGAGGTCAAAGCAAATATGTTGCAGGCAGCAGAGATGAAAACGGGAACATTCTGTACAGAATCATCATTTCTGCTGTAAAGACGATTAGTGTGTGAGCTACATGTCTAAACTAGACTCATCTTCGTGAACATATATAGTCTGGTCTGAGCCCAGATTCTGGTGTATTTCTAAATAGCCTACTATGATCTTCATGATGAAAATGTGTGCTGCATGTACTCCCAGAACCGCCTTCGCCTGCATATATTAGATTCATTATACATACAGTATATACTGTACATGATACACTTTCATACATTCCACTCATTGTGCCTGTGTTTGTGCCAGATACAAATGCTGTTTCTTCATTTTTTGTGGGAAATAGCTGATTTCAGCTGAAAATCTTTCATAAAATGCTATCTTTCGCTGATCAAATATTCATTGATCAGTTTCACAATCTGTCGGATGTGTTATGTCTATTTTCCTTTGTTGCATTCTGTTCACAGCCGAGGTGGCCTTTACTATTCAGATCAATGCACACAGACCTATGCTGATTTTAATATTTCCGACCACATCATTCAAACTGCCAAACACTAATGAAATACACATACTGTAATATTCAACACCTGTGCTTCAACTCCTCTGGTAGGTCTCACAATCTCCTTTCATATTCAGGTTTCAGGGAAATGGCGATATTCACCTCTGAAGATTACCAGAGGTCATTTTGAGCAGAGGCAAAATAAGGCGGAATAGAAATAAGGAGAGGTGCCTCTTAAAAATTCATACTGTGTTTATCCCTGACGTGATTTTGCCCTATCACAATGGAAGACAAGACAATGCATAGGCGATAAGATCTATTGGGTTTATTTTCATTGTCTCTGAACTCCCAATCTCCTCTGAGGCACTGCCCGCCCTCAGCCATGACCTTCTCCTCACTTACATCACAAGTTTTCGCTCCACTTGACTTCTTTCCATTTTTACTTTCTTTTATTTTTAATTATACAGGTGCATAACTTGAAATATTTCCCTTGTTGCCTGCAAGTATGAGGAGAGAATACATGTTGCGCCCAAGGTAAGGATCAAGAGGGCTTGTGCTTCAGTGTGTGTGAGATTTAAAGTTAACATTGGTGTGCAGCAGCTGGTCAGATACTAAAGTTAGTAATGCAGGTCATGGGTTTTATTATATACTCTTGTTGTCAGATTGCAACAGTAAAAGCAGGGCAATTAGGCAAGCTCCAAATGTGTGCTCCCTTGAAATCAGCATTATGTTTAAGATGTGTACTGGTTTAAACATGTCAGGAGACTCTGAAATCCCTTTAGTTTCAGAAAACCACCATCCATAACTTTCTTATTATTTTTTCCATGCAAAAGCCTTCATTTAAGAGTCCAACCGACATGATAAACCAAGCATTTCACTACTGGTATTTTAGCTGATAATTGCTGTTAAGCCAAGGAAGACTCACCCCCACCATTAGAACTACTGTTTCAGAACCAGGGAGTTATTAACTCTCAAAGCAGCTTCTTCTGCTGTGTGTATGCTGGATTTGTAAGCAAACAGTCTTGATCTGGTGTTTTAACCTAACACACTTGCAGCATCCCATGAAAGTGCCCTCTGTCTCCCTAGCGTTGAATTCTGCCTGACCTCTCTCCTTTTGTGGCAGCAGCATGGCTGTCTGTCAGCTTGGCTCTCTGCTCTGTGACTCAATGGATAAAAAACAGCTTTGCCATCATCAGAGTTACGTAAGTGAAACATGATTTAGACCTGACTGCTGTGAAACCTGACTTGAGGATTGACTCCCTAACTTGCTTGACTTAAATACATTTTCAAATCAAAAGCATTTAAGCCGCAGGTTTTGACAAATCAGTTTGACCAAATTAACAATAAAAATGCCTATGCATTGAAAGGACTATGTAACAAAGAGTCTACAGCCATGTTATTGGCTCTGTGAGGCTGTAATTATGCTCACTGGTGCTTTGATGCTTAGCATGTAATGTTTATGCTGACCATTTTAGTTTAGCGTGTTAGCATGTTAACATTTGCTAATTAGCACTAAAAACAAAGTACAGCTGAGGCAGATGGGAATGCCACTAGTTTTTCAGGTATTGGGTCATAAACCAAAGTGTTGCAGAGGTAAAAACTGCTTGATGAAAAGTTAAAGATCACCAAAGTCATTAGGGTATACTGTCCGGAAACCAAGAATGTCTATACCAAATTTTGTGCCAATCCATCTTGTAGATGTTGAGACATTTTACTAAAAACCCAAAATGTCAACTTCATAGTGGCGCTAGAGGAAAAGTCAGTAGGCTTCATCCTCTGGGGACCATGAATGTCGACAAAATGTCATGGCAATCCATTCAATAGTTGTGGTGATATTTCACTCTCGATCAGAAAATCTAAAGTCCCACTGCTAGCATTGCTAAAAATCATTATTATTAAGATTTTACTGTTTGTATACATATGACCATATGTCAATAACAATTTATTACGTGTATCTGTACGTATCTCACATGAATCATGAACAGGCTGCAAAACAAATTTGTGAAGAAGAAATTTCCCTCCAAATAAAGACAATCTAGCTAGCTTAAAAAGAAAATTGTTAAAATGCTGAGTAATTTCAGTCCGCATTCAGTGACCTGAAAGATGTGCAATGAACTTCCAACTATCTCTAAGAATTGTGGCATAATCTAAGGATTTGCCTTCAAGAACTTGAGACTTAGACTTGCCCCAAAAGACTCTGGCCATAACACATAAATAAACATTCACTGAATTACTTGCAGTAATTACTGAACCTGCACTTCTGGAGATCTGAAGAAGAAGAGACACTCTCTTTCCCTGTGTCCTCCCGCCATCACCCCAACCTACAACCTTACACGCCTCTCCTTTATACAAAATAATGGCCTTTATCACATTTTCAGTTTCGGTTTTCTTGCATCGTGTTATGTACTGAGAGCACACTGTGGAAAACAGAGACAGGCTTTTAATTAGCAGTTCTACCAAATACAATGTCTCAGTTTCCACATTCCACTTAGAGCAGAACTACTGACCATACATTCATGCTGAGTTATTTTAAGGACAGTGCTAGTGGCTCACAGTCAGGGGAAGGCTTGTGATTAGGAGAGATCCACATCCGTTTTGAGCATATACTTAAGACCAATCTTTGCTCCCAGTGAAGATAAGAAGTGTCTTTTTTTCCTTATCACCCAAAAAATGGCCGTCTTATTTGAGTGGGAGAGGCAATTTTCCCTAATAACTCTTCTCCTATTGTTATCTTCACATAATTAATCTCCATTAGCGGAGAGGAGAGACAGTGTATAACCAAGGAAGACCAGAACCAGAAGAACTTAAGATCTTCCGTCTTCAAAGCAGCAAGCGGGAGGTCAGCGAGGGAACCTGGCTCTCACTTTATTCTAATCTCTCAGTCAAACCATTTCGGAAAGGACACAAAATTACTTTCCAAATGAAAAATGGAAAAACCTTCAGGTTAATTTATGAATACTTTTTCATTTTCAGCACAACTTTACCCTTAAAATTTCAGACAAATTGAAAGAAGACTTGGCGAATGTCAATTATTTGTTCAAGTAAAACAGTTCTGACTGAAAAGTAGGAGAATAAGTAATGAAGGTTCAGCAAAGACCAAGTTATGATTCCTTTCTGAATTCTAAAACTGCAGACCATCACTTATCAGGACTCCTTTTCTATTTTTTATAATATTTTTCACAGCCCGTTCTTTAGAGCAGTGGTTCCCAACCAGGGGTGCTTGTACCCCAGGGGGTCCTTCTGCAGTTGCTTGGGGGTGTGTGAAAAGATTGTGGAGTAGTTCAACTAATTTGAAAAAAACAGAAATTATGATTTGAATTTTTCTTTTTAATTCCCCCATATTAATTCAGCTACACCTGAACACTGCATGTTGAGAGTGTATTGAAACTGTTAGTAATGGATAAACTATTGAAATAGTTAGCTAAAAGTATTGGATAAACAGTTCTAATAGTTAGCTAAAAGTATTGGATAAACAGTTCTAATAGTTAGCTAAAAGTATTGGATAAATGGTTAAAATAGATAGCTAAAATGATAAACAGTTGAAATGGTTAGCTAAAAGTAATAGATAAACAAATAGTAAGCTAATGGATAAACTGTTTAAATAGTTAGCTAAAAGGATAAATTGTTGAAATAGATAGCTAAAAGTAATAAATAAACAGCTGAAATAGCTAAAAATAATGGATAAACAGATCTAATACTTAGCTAAAAGTAATAGATAAATGGTTAAAATAGTTAGCTGAAATGATAAACAGTTGAAATAGATAGCTAAAAGTAATGGATAAACAGTAAGTTAGCTAAAAGTAATGGATAAAGAGTTGTGGCAGTGTTGATGAAGGGGTACTGGTTCATCTGACAGGGCTGGTTGAGAAGCACTGCTTTAGAGAATAAAATAAAATACAAACTTTTGGACTTAGGCAAATACATCAAACAGCCAATAATACATTTTCCACTTGCTGCGATTTCCACCTCCGTTTCCTTCACAGATATTGTTTTCCATGCCTTTGTGTTGACATTTCGTGCGACGTACATGTGCAATGATTCACCTCAGCTGTAGACAAGCGTGATGCCAGGTGTTTACTCCAGCCTGCAATCAACTGTCTAGTTTGACACTGAGTTTCCATGATCTTGTCAACAGGCGCACATATTGCACGCTACATCAAACACACACACGCATGCACACACTCAGACTCATGTACACACACACATCACACAGAGATAGAGGTTGTTAAGCTTGCAGCTTGCATCAGTGGGATAGATCTGTTCGGCATCGAGCCTTGTCATTGCTGTCATCTTAATTTTGGGCTTGGCACATCCCCAAATCACCCCCCTGCCACCACACACCACCAACACCAATAGCCTCCTCTGTACCATCTTCATCAGAGTGGAAAATGGATGGGACACCAACCACAGACTGTTCCACTTCTATGTGGTTATGCCTCCCTCTCCCAATCAACACAGAGCAAACTTCTTATGACTCCCTGGCAAAATGTCTGGGGAAAAAAAGACAGTTTTATCTCACTTTTGCAAATGCTCGCCCCTCATTTCATCAAGCTCTCCCCTGTGAAATATATCCCTCCTACTCAAGCCAAAGCCTACAGGGGCCAAAAGCCACTGAAGCCTCTTATTGAAATTGCCATCTTATCAGACGAAATATCGCCAAGACATCGCTTCACAAATGGAGTGGTAATAAGTCTTGGCCAAGTGAGGTGCCTTTCATATCAGCCCCCTTAGCGTACAATGACGCAGTTTTTATATTACTCAGATGTTTGGAAGATAAAATGGCATCGCAGCAGTGGCCGACTCTCCCGGCTGCTGCAGGGAAGAGCTGTCAGAAACAACGCTCGATGAGCGAGAGAACACACACACACTCCTACTAGTCGGTCATAAATTATGCTATTATACAGTATATTGGATTGTTTTTATTCTCTCCAGTTGAATAGGGCAGAGCAGATAAAATAATTGAGCCGGAAATTAGTCTAGGTGGAAAATTCTTGTCCACAGAAAGTGGAAAACAAGTCATACTCCTATCAAGAAATGTATCTTATTTCCCAGAAATCTGAAGGAGGGAGGCTTGATGTTACACTTTTTAGCATCATCTTTATTGAATTCCAGTCAGTTCCTGAAAACACCTCTGCTTCAAGCCCTTGATGATGGTGCCGATCAATATCTAAACAGATCTATACACATTTTCTGCTGTGTACTTTGAAACAGCTGCATTAGGATTTTTGCCTTTCCCTTATCTGACATTCTGTCTCTTACCAACATACTCGCAGTTCAACCCCTCTCAGTGCTCCCTGATTCGGGATATGCTCTAATCTCAAACCACTATCTTCAAAAGGCCATATGCCATGCCTCTCTTTTGGGGCTGCCTAAGATTGCCTCCCGGTAAGCACTTTCTGGGGAGCTCTGTGGGGATTGCTCTGTTTGATCTATGCTACCTGGACTACAATGGAGCTGCAGAGGAGGATCCCCTCTCTCTGATCTCTTCCACACGCCGGCAGCACACTCCGTCTCCCTGTGGGCTGGGCTAATGCCTTCTGAGAAATACAACCTATTTCATAGCTGCTCTATTCCAGCTATTTCAATTCCAATAGTTCAATGTCTATAATCCAATTGGAGCTTTGAGATATCTGTGGTCACAGCTAAAGCCAAGCAGTGGTTCTCCAAGGTCAGTTCACTGATGATAAGAAAACCACCCTCATGATGAAATACTGGTCTCATGCTTACTTTTCTTCGGCAAATCTTGAAGCTTTATTTTAATGAACCAGTGGTGGAAAGCGCAGCACATAGGACTTAGCAACTTACTTGTGGTCATTTTGCAGCCAGGTTTGCTTGATATAACCAATCACAGCTGAAAATGAGATGATATTAAAGGCTTCAGAGAAGAGAACCATGTGTCTTTTTACCAAAGCTGCAGTGTTTGGTTTGGGTATGGGTTTGGCATCAGTCATGATCAATCTTTGCCTTTCCATCAATGCCTTGCATTTCAACTGCGCTTTACAAACCAAGGCGTTGTGGATATATGTCATTAAAAAGGCAACACCGGGACAAACGTGATTTCATGCGGGGCGAGTGCAGTTGTGGCAGTTGTAAGTGTGGCTAATATTGATTTTCTTTCACGTTTTCCTCCTTAAAAGTCAGTATCATTAAATCAACAGAAGGGCCCAACCGGCAATTGGAGGTCAACAGAATGGAGCAGAGAGTGAAAGGCACCAAACCAGCTCCCACCCTCTCCAGAGCGTGCTGCATGCAAAACATGCATGTTGAAAAGTTTGAATCATTGATTGATTTTCTTGCAGTGCTTAATTAAACAGCGTTACTAATTGCGGTGTTTGCCATGTTGAAAATGAGCTTTCCTTTCCCCCAAAAGCACCTGGAGCTTTTAGTATCACCTCCTGAGCAGTGCCAAAATTTAGTTCAGGAAAAGCATCCCCAAACCAGATGGAGAACAGTGGAAACAAAAGCAGGCATGACAATGGCTACACATTAAGTTACAGGTCGCCTCCCAGCCTCTATCCTCCATCATCCCCACTTACGTTACAAACTGACATTTCTATGGTGGATGTCAATCATTCACACCATAGCCACATGTGTATAGTTAGAAGGAAGTAAGTCTTTTTTTCGTTGAAGAGATTTATATTTAAGTCAAATTGGCTAACATAAAGAGTACATGAGCATAGTTTGATTTAGATTTGCTTTTGAATAGAATCAGTTAATACACGTGTTGCTTGGTAAAACCACAAAAATACTCAGACGCTTTGCCATGGCTTTCTAACTCCTCTGAGAAGGCGGCACAAGCATAATTCCTATAAAACCTTGAAATATTCAGAAACATAGGTTACATAACATAGTTCCACTGATGTGCATGCTGCATCTAGTGTGAAACATGTAGGTTTGATACTGTTTTAAGCCTAGCTTTTAACCCCACAGCTGCACAGTGTTGCTTGATTGCCAATGACACTCTCTACATCTCAGGACAGTGAAGATTACAATGAATCATAAAATACCAAAAGTGAGAAGCTGAAAAATTAATATAGAGCCCAGGGTTTTATGCTAGTAGAAACTCATGTACAATAGTCTTCAAGGGCAATAAAAACACCTTAGAAAGTAGGAATACAACAGATATCAACCTATAAGGGCAACAAGGAAGGATCAGATGCAAGATTCATTCTTGATTGCCACATCAACTTCTGAATAGTTAGGAATTTGACGTAGTATGCTTAAACATAAAAACATCCAGCTAAAAGAGAGTATGGAACAAAACAAACTACTTAAAAAACATAAAATTATCAGAATGGATCAGCAGTGCCAGATGCACTGAAGAGACTATGCAGCTTAGATACAAATACAAATACAAATTAGGCTGATTAAGTAAGTGACTATAAAAGATGCAAAGCCATATGCTTCAACAGCTGAGCCTTTCATCAACCTCAAGTCAATTTATACCTTTAAGCTGCCCATTAAGTTAGTGCCAGCTACTCTAAATGAAGCAGTTCGGATCAATGACTGAACAACAAAGCTCCCTAACTCTATAATTCATTCCTTTTTTATACACTTGTTTCACATTTGAACACAACACCAATCAACTTTTGGACTATAAAACCCAGAAGTCTATAATCTAATCACAACTAACTAATGGCATGTGTATATCAGCTCTCAGTGACCCCTGTAACAATATAACTCCATAATACATGTGTTTACCAGCTCTCCTTCAGCAGGGGGCTGCTGCCACAAAATAGTCTTGCTGTTTGATCTATCTTGTAGAATTTTCCCTTATAGGACAAAATGGTAAATGTGCTCAGAGGCATTTCAAGGGCAAGCTTGCTGAGTCAGGCCTGTGTTATTATTAAAGGTTGTATTAGTGTGTATGCAAGGGCACATGTGTGTATTCTGTCTTTGGTTTCAAATAGGTTACGCAGTCACACAGAGTGGTTAACTTGATGGTCAGTGTAATAATAAGGCTGTCTTTGCCCACTGCTGTTCAGTCTCTTTTTTATATACATACCCCCACTCAATTGTAAATGCCCACTCTGCATAACAATTAAAATGAAATTACTTGCACATGTGGAGAAATTACTTTCCTTCTGGAACATACGTTTTGCACATCTATTTCCTCTTTGTCGCTCCTAATGCAATTACAGAAAAGCGTTAATAGGAGTGAAGACTGGAAATGGAGCAGTTTAGGAGGGGCAGTGGAAGGATGGGAAGACGTGAGTCAGAAAACTGATAATTGATATTGATGTCTGCGGTTAAATGATAATGCCACATGCTCCTCCTGGTGCCTGAGGAAGAGGCCGCTCGGTGATGTGACATTGGCATGAAATTTAAATCATCAGAAGTTTTGGAAATGGGCAACATTTCTTTCCTCCAGCTTGTTTCATAATAGTTTTGACATTCATGAATTTATTTGGGGAATTTACAAGCAAAGTGCTTATTTTAGTATTTTACACCAAGTTTCCAAAGGGCTCTTCAATAAATCACTGACAACACAGAGGAGCAATCACTGAGATTGAAATAATGAAAAAGAGAAAAGGGTGTTTTCTTGAATATATCATTCTACAATAAATCTGTGATCTCTAGTAAACAAAGGGAAGACAAATTGCCCTGTTGTCAGACACATCCTTCAATTCGAATTTTTTCCTACCACGACACATACATGTTGCACGCAGGAAAATATGCTCACGGAGCTAGAGAGACCAAATAATGTAGTTAAAAAAACAATGCTTATTTGTTCCTTTTGGCCATTGTTTCTATCGGTTATAATAACACTGTGCTCAACAAATCAAATGCTGAGATCTGGAAACACAACAACATTGCAACAACAAAGTCCGATGGGGGAGGAAACATGAGCGCTCAGACGATCAGACAGGTTGTAAACAAGCCAACAGTTAAGCCAGATTATCTAAACCACTTTTTGGAGGTAAAACCAAAAGTGAGCACACCCAAAATGTTGTAATAATTATCTCACTGCACAGGAAAACTGTGTGCACACACACTATGGTAAGTACAATAAGTCAAAGCTGAACCAGGAAGTCGGGCTGTAAACTGTGATGGATGATCGTCTGACTGCTCGCGCTTCGTCTTACGTCATTATAGCTAGGCCGCCTCATTCCTGGATCTCAGCAATTCACTCTCCTTTTAGCACTGTTTTAGTCTCCACCAACTCCTGAGTAAAATATCTGGCTCTTTAGCTGCTAGATTCTCCGCCATATTCACCAGCTAGTTGCTAACTTTGTCTGTCTCCCGTTTGAGGTTGAGCAGGTAGCGGACAGTGGGTTTATCAGAGCTTTTTCACTGAAAACAGCTGCCTGCTGCTGCTGGAAACGAGGTTGATGAGAGCTGTGAGACTGAGCCAAAACAGTCAGGCTTGGGGCCATAAAACCAAAACAATGAGCTGAAAGATGCTAAAATGCTCTGTAGAGTTGAGGGGAACTGCAGAGTCGGGAGATAATCCTCTGTGGGTTCGTCACTATGAGTGTCCGTATTTACATTCCACATGGTCATTTGATCCATTGTTAATATAAAAATATTAATGGCTGCAGCTTTAACTTCATACACCACTCTTCCACTATCCTTCTTAGTGTGTTATATTAGCATATGCTAAGTGGACTGACTATTCTAATTTGTTAGATTGTTCCAAACAGTTAACCTCGGTCCTTTAACAGCAGTATTTCTGACTTTTGATGAATCTTGAGAAAACTCAAGAGAACTCAAACCTGAAGACTATAAACGGGGAGGACTGCATGAACATCCTCAGAAAGAGACTCCCTTTTAGAACAACATCTGATATAAAGTACAAGAGCAAATACATGTCTTGTACATGATGTTTAATGTGTATATATTGACTTATTGAAGTTGTCCTGGATCCCAGGGCAGTGAAGCATGAAGCTTTATGTTAGATTACAGTGAGAACTGGGCCTCCATATCTCTGCTCAAGCCTAGAGGGGCTCAATGGTTATCTGGCCTTTTCTCATTAACTGGGAGATGAAAGTGGGAGCTCGTCTTCGGTCATGCGTCCCTTAGAGAAAACCAGGACTGGGACATTAATAAAGGCCTAAAGTCTGAAGGGAATCACTCTGGTCCTATCTCTCACGGCCGAAAACGAGTCATTTCTCAGGTGCTATTCACATAAGCCGTAGCTTCCACTTCTGTCTTTTCCATTTTCACAAAACCCCGTCTCACATCAACCCCTAACTCAAACAAGAGCACTGTCTCCTCAAACCGGAGAGGGGTTAAGCCCTTGAGACAGTTATAATGTGTTACATTTTAACAATGAGGCAGTTATGGTTGGATGCTTTGTGTTTAACGTTATAATATCATATGTGTACACTTGTTCTAAAAGATGAAAGAGACTTCTAATGAGGAGAAAACCCCTGACCATGGAAAGGGTAAATATGCAATATGTGACCAGAATAAGTCACTATTATCAAAACAAGATGTAAGTTAAGTCTTAAATAGGTCATACATTCAGTACAGAGATAAAAGAGTTGGAATCAATAGCTGTAAAACATGCAGGCCCAAGCAACGTTGGGATAAACACCACAGGACGACTAATTAGGTTTAAATTCAAATATAAATGTCCCCTTGTTACCTTAAAGGAAAATTTCTGTATTTTTCGACCTGGGTCTTATTCTCATAATTGCGTCCATTATGATTATGGGTCTCCATTGTGGAAATTCTGGAAAATACAGAGTCCGGGAAAACAATATATTGAATTTAGTTTTTTTGAATTTTCCTTCCTATTTCTCTAGCATGCACTCGCTAAACCAACAGAGACCTACAGCCTCACACATGCAAACAGGCAGCTAGTTTTGTTAGCCTGCAAATTTCCCTGGAAGTAGATCCCTCTGCAGTTAGCTACATTAGCTAATTCAGCAGGCTAATTTCTGTGTTTACTGGTTCAAGGACAAGAAATTTGAAGATTCATGTACAACTCAAGTTTATTAAGCTTTGGGAGACTCAATTCAATTCAATTCAGTTCAGTTTTATTTATATAGCGCCATATCATAACAAAGTTATCTCAGGGCACTTTTTCGAGTAGAGCAGGTCTAGACCGACTCTTTATATTTACAGAGACCCAACAGTTCCCACCATGAGCAAGCACTAGGCGACAGTGGCAAGGAAAAACTCCCTTTTAACAGGTCGAAACCTCGAGCAGAACCAGGCTCTGGGTGGGCGGTCATCTGCCTCGACCGGTTGGGTTGAAGGGAGGGAGCGGGAGAGAGAGAGCAGGAGGAAATCTTTCCAGGTTTGGAAAAATTATAAGAATTTTCTTTAAATTCAACCCATATTTAATGTAAATACTGACAATATAAAGATGAATTTCCCAAAAGTTCTACTGCAATAAAAGTATACCATGTATACCATATAAAAAAGTGTTACATTATATTTACACAACATGCATGTTCACTCTTCTTTTTGCTCGTGTTTCACCATGGAGCTCCATTAGATCCAATGAAAGTTGCTCACCCAGCTCAAACATTTTTCAGGCTTCACGTTCCTGGCTAAATGGGCATTAAAATAAGCTGATCAGACTCTTGGTAGATTTTAATTAAACCCCACTGACCCACTGGTGGCTCACTCATTACAAAGTCACACTGTCCAAGCTTTGTTGAAACCCACAGACCTCTATTTCAAATTTTAGAGGAGATCCCAGAGTTTCAAAAGACACCAAATATGTCAGGCAGATTTGGGGGGAAATGGGTCTAAACTGATGCAAAAGATATGAAGGATATTTCAATTTGATGAAATGGTGCATCCATAAAAATGAGGAGTCTTTGCTTTGAATATTACACTCAGCATAAACATCATAGAGCTTCATTGAGGAGCTGGAACAAAATGATACACTATATATGTGATATTGTCAGACAGCGTGGGAAAATATATAGAGATTTTTTTTACAACCGTAAAGCTCAGGGACAATAAAAGGGGAAAACTGGATGTTAAAGGAATGTTCGACATGTTTCCTTCTCAGTTTTTCTTTTGCAGTGGATTTGTACGGCAAAAAGTCTTTATGGGCCAGATGCCTAGACATGACCTACAGCTCCATGTAAGACTCGACTTGTCTGACAAACATATGAGGAAGATTTGTCTTATAATAAAAACAGAATGTTATTTCTCTTTTCTACAACACATTTCCTACGTCTGTGCCCAGGTTCAGATGTCATTCATGCCCGGAGTGCATATCTGGCCACGATACAAGGATAAGACAAACTTTAAAGATGGCAGCTGAGTTAAGGCTTGGCAGACTGAACCTGCAAGCCCCTGAAATCTACCGAGATGGATGTCTGGAAATGCTTTACAAAAGCACATCTTATGAATTTTAACAGCTCTCCCCTCCAATCCGCCTGGGCAAAACAAAATAGAGAAACACAATGTTCTGCCTTGGAGGTTTGACAGAGATATCAAAAATAGACTTTGCCAATTGCTCTGTGAATTCAACCAATTAGGCCAAGAGAGCCAGATGAAACTTCCTGACAGCATGACTGATCTGGAAAGTTGTTTTAAATTAGGCCTGTAGTTTAGACTTCTTGGCTGTCAAGGTGTATACTTTCATTTGTCTCAACAATTAGCCATATCCTGGATGAAAATCATTCTGGTCCATTTC
This sequence comes from Macquaria ambigua, assembly GCA_008360985.2. NCBI lineage: Eukaryota > Metazoa > Chordata > Actinopteri > Centrarchiformes > Percichthyidae > Macquaria > Macquaria ambigua. The sequence continues at coordinate 43,721 of VMKM01000279.1, read as the reverse complement.
AGGTGAAGTAATAAATCTGCAATTGAAATACAACAGGTCAGTTGAAAAGAACAGGTCATACATTGAAGACAGAAATGGGAAATAGAGATTTTCTGAGCCAAGGCATAAGGGGAACATTGAAGGATAATGTCTATCCGTGTAGAGAAAGGAAATATACATGCAATACTGCAATGTCACTACAGATGAACATGCTTTACCTGCTTTTTGTGGACCGACTTCCTATCCTTCTGTTGAATTTGGTGCCCAGATTGGCTGGTGAACTCATATCATCAAATACCAAGAAGCAATCTTCAAAAATAATGGAGCTTGGAATGAAAGATGGAAGCCAATAAGCCATGAATAGAAATAGATTTACATCATGATTGTAATTTGAAATAGAAGCGGAGTTTGTGGTCAATGTAGAGTACAAATATACATTAGAAAAGCATACTCTGTGTACAACTCAATAAGCACTCCTGAATGACACCAAAATAATGACTTCCCAGAGTTCCATAACAGTTTCCACTGTGTGAGAAAAGTTTTTTTTCCTGTATATAATGTATAAAGTTTATATGGAAGAAATCCTTTTGAGAACAGCTGTCTACTCTCTTGAAAATGTTCCTAGGTCTTGTTTGCTCTGTTTTATCTCTTTAATGTTAAAGTCCTGGACGTTGACAGACGACATGTGACTTAATTAAACGTAGTCATTTTTATTCAATCTTTCTTCGGATTCCCTGGCAAATAAGTTTGAGCTTTTCTCATGATTCACCTATTTGATGAGAAAATGCCAGAAGAAACGAAAGCCAATCTTTCCAAATGACAGCGATTTAGCTCATAGACAGGAGATTGTGGGGGAGCTTTCTCACTTGGGCAATTTGATATAATATCTTCATCTAATAACAGTCATTTCTTCAGTCGGAGCTCTTCCTGGTTTCTAACTGGGTTTTGAATGACTACCTTGTGAATTACCTGCGAGAGTCGTACCACTAATGGCTTTTTAATCACCTTGAAAATCACTATATCCTCCGCATAACCCGCTCTCTTTTACTTGTAGAGAAACCTCTCCCTTTACCTTAATGATCCTTCCAAGCACAGAGTGTTATTGTTTTTCTGTTGGTGTGTGTTTCAGTTTGGGGTGAGGAAGGTTCGTTCGTAATAGCGTCTTCCTTTGCCAATCTCCAATTTATTCACCGGTTCTCCTACATCATCTCTGACAAAGCAACAAGACGCCACTGGAATAAAGAAAAGGATGGAGAAACAGAAGGAGACACTGTGATCCCTTTGCTGAATGTAGGGGGAGGTAATCTAAATTGAGTCAAATCCATAAAAAGATGGTATTAGACTTTCATGGTGTAGCATCACTGCAGAGAGTAACTAATAAGGGAATTAATCCTACTGCTACGGCTCAGAGGCTTCCCCTGCTTCGTCCTGCTTTCCTAATCTATCATTTCCTCCTCTTACGAACAAATACTATGCTCATTCACTCATGTCATTGTGGATATAATGGTGTAAATGCAAAAGCATGAAAATGCCACCAGTTTAGGTGTCAACTCTTGTTAGTGTAAAACTTGTATATCTAAAAATGCAGCTTGCAGAGTCTTGGCATCGTGTGTGAGGGGGCAGCTGAAAGCGAGTCACATTTTTGCTCAGAGTATCTGCCAATTCCTCACAACCATTAAAGTGATAGCGTAATGGTTTGGGAAAGGGCCAGAAGCCTCGATCTGCAGTGTCATATGAGCACGCTGAAAACATTTAACCGGTTCAATGGTATCCTTTATTACATTCTCAGAAAATAAAAGAGACTGCTTAGGCGTCAGCTAAAGGCAGCAGCAAGGGAATCTAAAATGCCCCTTAGACACATGAATACACTAGCAGTGCAATATCAGCAGAGCAGAGCAGAGGAGCCTGGAGTTGATGACCGTCAATTCAATTTTAAGAAGACGGACTATGTGAGGATAATGAAAATAAACCAAATAGTACAGACAATACGATAGAAAATGAAGTCAAATGACGACTTCTTCCAGCAGGTAAAACCAAACATTTTTCCAACTTCTTCCTTCAAAAGAAGACTGCATGTTAAAAAGTGATCACACAAAGTGACCAAACCAAGAGTCTCCCAACTTTATTTGGCTCTAATGATTAAGATACCATGAAGAGTGTGACCTTAACTTTGGATTATGAAGGACAACCTATTGTCAGTTTTGACTGGAAGTGAATTTATATGGAGTGAGGGATGTCACACATAGAGGGCCGCGGGGCCTAACAGCTTTTTGGCCCAGCGTTTGCCCCTTGGGATGATCCATAATTCATGTGGGAGTCATGCACTTGTCACAGTAGCTCTGTATAGTGAGTTCCACAAAGACGAGTGCTGTGGGTGAATGGCAAACACAACTGAATGCATCTTCCAGCACCATCCTTCCAGCACAGCTCAGTTCCTTCACTTGTCTGCATAGTAATGTCAAACTGGGGGTGTAAGCAAAGGTGACCTTGTTGTGCGCATGCATGTTTAACATATGACTGTTGATGACTCAGTCAATCACACATACACCAACACACACAGACCCACAGACTATATTTGAGGAGAGTTTTGAACTTTACAGTCTTAGCTGGGGAACAACAAATGCTAGATTATCAAGCCTAAAATCACATTTTTGACACTCTATAATACCTTGCAGGCTGGGACTACATGCACGTACCTGCATATTATTTCATAATGTACAAGGGGTGGACACAATGACACAAACAACTGTACAATATAATATAATCTAATAGAATGCCACCCGAAAATAGTCTCATAAATTACCATAAAGCTCAGTCAACACCTTTCTGGCATGTTTTCAACAGAAAATGAGCAAATGAGCCCCGCAAAGGTAGTATTTACTTCAGACCTTCTTTATTACATTAGATTCTGCAGGTGTTCATATTATATGTATAATATAATATAACACCTGTATACACTATGTGGAATCTCATGCTGTATTGATATATTCGTGGACGAATGCCAGCACTCACGAACAAGATGTGCATCAGGACTGGACGTATAAACACGCATTGTGAAGATGTGTGTTCGTCCTCTGGAGAAGCATGTATAGCTAACCTGTATTGCTAGCTAGCTAGTTTCCTCATCTGTTTCCCATTTCAGGTTCCGCCTCCTTTGAAGGGGCGTGGCCTACAAAAGGTGAGGCCAGTGAAGAACAGGCCTTGCAGTCGGTGGGGAGCAGCTGCGGCGCCTGGCTCTAAAAACTGCGTCCGCCTCGATCTCTCCAACTGCTGTTCTCCTTCTGAATCCCAACAAAAATGTTGGTAGAATTCCCTAATTTCCCCACAGAGACCCACTATATTTCTTTGTAATATTTTTCTCTTTGATCTCTTCTCTCCATGATGAGTTATAGTTATCATTGTCTTGCACTTTAAGGGGAGTCCCACTCAAATTTAAAATACGTACACCATATTCCTAAAGCCTTCTTACTTCCCATGATCTGTAGCTGTACAATTCACTTGTGAACTCCAGCTGTCTTGCAAAACTAGACACAAGACTGAGACAGCTGTGATGCCCTGCTATTGAACAAAAAGTAAGAAACCAGAGAATATACTGCTTGACTAGATTCCCCAGGGTGTTATTTCTCACAATAAATTTCTTTATTTCCTCTAATGCACACTATAGGTTATTCAACAATGATGTTTTCACAGATCAGGGGACAGTGAAGAATTCAGAGTTTAATGCATGAAGAAGAAATTAACAGAAATGATTGAACATTTTAAGGCATCGTTGACGTATTTGCTTGAAAAAACACTTTTACAGTCTGGACCTTATATTCAAGAGATATTAGATGATGAATTGCAAAGTTAAATTCTCTCTATCAATACCCACTTGGCACTATTAACACATGTGGGTGTACAGGAGTGTCTGTGGGTCGATCCTCATCTGTGTTGCCATGGAGAAAATAGCTCAATGCACGGAGGTCAAGACTGGGTCAGTAATGGAAAAAAGAAGGCAGTTATCACCCTTTAAAGACATTGCCTTGGCCCATCAAGGTGATACTCTGTCTCCATATGCTTACTTAATATCTGGTATTAAGGCTGTTCATGTAAAATTTCAAATGGTGTCTCATTTTTAAGCTGTTCTTTGAGTAGTTTCTCTGTCTCTCACCAAGAAAGAAAGGTGTTTACATGCCTCCATTGGCAGTCAGTGAATGCAGAATTACAGAATGGATAAATGGATCCATTTTGTTTTTGAGATCATAAATTTCACATCTAACTATAACAGTATGGTGGCGGGGAGATTGGATAAATATTCAAGGACGCGAGGGAAGTAGGTGGAGAGTGAAGTGAGAGATTTCAATATACCTCCATAAAGCAATAGACTGCAGCAGCAATATTCTCTATGCACAAAAATGGCAAGTGCTGGTGAACCGTTTTTGGCATTTGAAAATAGATTCTCGGCCCCATCTTCCCAAAGTGCCCCGGGGCCATTTTACAGCTTAATCAGGACATTCGAAGAAGGACTTATCTCATTCTATGATACCACCCATTGCCCTTAGAATTCATCTTAATATCTTTTGCTACAGATCATCACCTAATTACCACTGACAAAGAGCAGCTGGAAGGTACATGGTATTAGAGGAAGTAATGATCCAATAGTAATGAGAACAGCGAGTGAGATATAGACATTATGTAGATATGGAATATACTGATTAACCTAATGGAATCAATGTCATGGCCACACTAGTTTTAAGGATTGAAAAAAAAAGCATACAACCAATTGAGAGGGAGGAGTGCGGTGCTTTGTTTGACTCACGACATCAACATCAAGTATATGCTGCACACTATCATCTGTATACAGTAGTCATAGCAACCATCTCAGATGGACTGCTGTCTATTATCAACACAATTGCACTTCACAGGTACTTTGTTTGTATTGCCTTAATTAGTATGAAAATAGTATGATAGGTTAGGTATAAATGATAATGAATTTGAGGCACTCCGATTTTACACATGAAGGTCAGTTTATTCGTCACAAGCAGTACAATCAACCTGTGAAAACAACAGTATAATGTCTTCTGTGGCTCTGAAGAAAGCTTTTCTGAAGTCTGAGAAAATAAACCCTGATGATGTCGTCAGGGTTATCTCAGACTGGCTTTGAGACTACGTGTGTTACGAACTGGGGAGTGTGTGGAGTTTGAAAGACATGTGCTGTGTCTCAATTTGCGTACTTCCGTACACTTAATATTTTGAGTGCATAAGTGCGTTCACACTGACAAGTATGGCAAAATGCAGTGTACTATGAGTACCCAGATGGTGTACTCATAACGGTCAGAATGTTGAGTGTGGAACGCTGCACACTTCTCACCCTTAACGGTCGCCATCTTGGCTACGTAGTGGAAGGGGAGGACCACCAACGTATGAAAATGGCGGCCGCGGTTGCGATCGTTACAGCTAAAAGTAAAAGTACGTTCATTTTCATTAATTTTTAATAAAATTGAATTTAAGTCAAGTGAGCAAAGCAGCAGATATGTTGGTGTGCGGCAATTGCAGTAAAATGTTGGTGATAATGCTCCGCCCGGCTGCAATTTGCAATTAAAAAGAAGACGAAGAAGAAGCGGTCAAATGTTGCGATTGTATTCGATTCGATTTGAGACAACACTACCCTGTCAAAATTAACGCACTACACAAGTCAGTACATAGTGTACACAGTGTACTGCATGTGTACTAACGGAAGTATCTGAATTGAGACACAGCACTGGGCTTTACCAGGGAGGGAAGGCCCAATGAGAGACACTGTTGAACTGCATTATGGGAAAGATAGGATCCAGTGTTTTTGGAGCTTGACTCATACTATTTGTTTTGTTTTGTTTCATTTTTTTATTTCCAAATATTTTAAAAAAGATACAATAAATAATTTGCAAGGGAATGTGAAGGAGAATTGCCTAAAAACTCTCCAGGGGCTTGAAAAGTGGCATTCTCCAGGCAGCATATTACAGGAAATAATTACAGCAATGAAATATACACAATTTATATGTATCTATCAATAATTGTAGACACTTAAAATAGACATATATGCCTAGTTTAGCATAGCACTTGAGAACAATGCATCCCATAAACACCCATCTGTTACTCAAGTATAATGAATCAGTCACAGTTATGACACACATACACTCACACACATTCACACACACCAGAACACTCATTCATAATACATGCAATTATACACGAACACTATCATTAACAGACTAAGAGCATATACTCATGTGATATGGCTTAGAGTTTCCATAAGACAAGAAAGATAAAGGAGAAAACTATGGACTAAAAGTCAGGATATCACAGACTCTGCTTCTTTCATTTTGACCATTGTGTTTTTTTAATCTGCAAGTCCCCCAACTTTATGGAAGTGCAGTACTAAATCAGTGGAGTACCCCTTTAAAAGATGCAAGTACTAAGCAGAGCTTGCTGAAATAAATCTTAAAAGAAAATGCTAATTTTTCAGTGAAGGTGAACATGTTGGTAATGTTACGGTAGAAGATACAAGTTGGAATGACAGCGATGCTTCCAGACTAAAGCCGGATTTATGCTTAACACAAGGGTTTAATGGGAGTCCTGCTGTAGATACAACATAGCAGTCAGCACGCACATCCAGACCAGAAAAAAAGGGCAGGTGCTGAGCCAAAATAGAGCAAATCACAAAATAAAAAAATACACGGCTTGCAAACTGCAGGGCTCCAATATTGCACACTATTACACCAAGGTCTGCTATTACACCAAGGTGTAATAAATAGCGAATATTGGAGCCCTGCAGTGTGCCAGCCGTATATTTGTTTATTTTGTTTATTCCTATGGCTACAACTATAGGTTTTGATTTATAGTCGAGCTCCACCCCAACACTAGATGCATGTATTGTACATGACCAGACTGTATTATGCTTTAATTATAATCATTCATTCATAGAGTGCAGCATTTGCGGTGAGCAGAAGGTTTGCGTGGAGATGACTTTGTTAGTGTTAGTGTGTGTTGCTGAAAAGCAGCAGATCACTGAGCCTTTCTTTAACTTCCTTAACATTGTCCTAACTATCAACAAGCCCCGACATGTTCTTACATGTTTGAGGGGGTGCACATCAGCTATGGCGTAGCTACGGTGGTTACGTGCCCTTTATCTGAGGCTACGCCGTAACCCCTTAATATACAAGTACAGGCTAAATCAAGCTTAGCGTCACACGTGTAACTTTGGCAGAAACAGCGATTCACAAACCAATGAAATTTGTCATCCTAATGGCTGCATTTGTAAGCTGCTCTGATGCTAAGAGGTGAGTAGCGGCACAGCGCGCAGCCGACAGCTCTGCCCGTGCTGAGCAAACAGAAGCCAGGAAATGTTAGCTGGCTAATGCAGCCCTGCTGTCAGCCAAGACTGACACTGTGGGCGCATAGGGGTGCAGGCAAGGGCAATCTGACTGAGGGCATGAGGGACGATAGACATCCTGGCACTGCAGGCTGGCAGGTGTATGTGTGTGTGTGTGTGTGCTGGCTGGCTGAAGGGAAGCAAGTGAAAATTGATGTTTGTACAGACACCGAATGGCAGTTGGGCAGGTCTCAGACATGGTACAGAGGACAGTCAGAAAGAACTACCTGTTCATGATGTACTAGACTCTGCTGTACAGTCAGACCTGAGTCAGAACCAACAAAGTGTTACCATGAGCTTGAGATACACCGACATTCATGGTGTTGTCAGGGAACTTCCATACAAGGCCAGTACAGCCCTCACTCTAATGTGGAATAATTAGCCTGTCCATGAGAAATACTACAAGAGTCTAATCAAAAGGAAGAAGATTAGTCCAGCGGTTAAATGTTCACTTCTTCTGTGCCTGCTCCAAGGATCCAATGAGTAGTCACTCTATTTAATGATTCTTTTTTTTTGGTATATGCTGGACGGCGGTTTAAACTCTGAGAATACTTTGACTGTTATGGAATTTATTAAGTCCAGAGACAGCCAAGAGAACGTTCATCTATCTGCATAAATACCACCTAAGTGTTTTTTTTAGGTTTTAATGATCAAAAGTATGAAAAATTGAGGCAATGGTAAAAAAATATAAAAAAGCAATTCAATAAACTCAATAAAATAAAGTGCTTGAAAATGTATGATATGAGGAAGAATGTGTGAAGATAAAAGTCAGCTTCAGTCCTCTTGTTAAAATCTCTGGTATTTTCATTCATTCTCTATGTGTAAAACTTCTTTCATTCCATTTTTCTTTCTTCACTCTTCTTCATAAAATAGTGAACACTTCTCAAATTCCGCATCCAGAGAGAAAGGGCCTCCAGCTGCAATTCGCCTGGTTTACCTCCAATTCTGAAATACTGTATTTTTTATATCCTTTTTTTTTTTTTTGTCCAAACCACCTACACCAGAGCCACAGCCAATCAGAACTTTGTTCCCATGCCTGGCCCGATCACATTTAACCTGTGACTCTTAGGCCATCGAGGTTTGAGTCTGTTCCCACGTGTTGCTGCCGGTAAACTATTCCCTTCCACTTTGCACCTGTAAATCGTCATATTTGAAGGAATATTTTGGCTTAAAATAATTAGGATCACATTATCAGCATATTGATGTATGCATGAACAGTACTGACTCATTAAAGATAGATAGATAGATAGATGTACTTTATTGATCCTGTGAGGGAAATTGTTTTAATTGGTTACAGCAGCAGCAGAATCAACAATACAATAAGAATAACCATAAATTAAAATCATGGACTTTGGCATAGTATCAAAAAACACACTGTGACAGACAGTGAAAGGCAGTGCTGATCTAACCCTCAGCCACTGAAAAGGGCTGAAAACAACACATGCATACCTATTTTTCTACTGACACACACTTATGTCATCACAATACTTAGAAAGATGCTATAAGCTTACTACATATAGTGGTTTTAAGGTTATAAAGCACCACTTTTTTCAAACATAGTCTTTTCTCCTTGTTTGCCCTTTTAACCTTGCTTTCACTGAAAATCACCTCCACTTAAGTTTTCTGTCCACCTTCGATGTAACCTTCATCCACCACCACAATGCCTCTCGGCATAATTCATGGGGAAGGTGCAGTTGGTCAGCCCTGAGGCCCTGCACAATGGGAAAAGTGGAAATGGCCGGACTGCATGGACCGGATGGAATAGGTGACTCATCTATGAATTCTTCTATAACAGGGTGTCTATCAACTGTAAGAAAGATTAATTTTGCTCCTGCAAAACATCCGCTGTAACCTTCAAGTTTTCAGACTGACTGCAATGTCTTCTGTGTGAGCTCTCAATGCAGCATTCAAATCTGCAAAATACTCTGCTCGCCAACTCTGTGACCTGCGCAGGAAGCTCTTCTTCTTCCTCCTCTCTATTCCCTTCTGTGTCCTGTTTTTCTGAACTGAACGTGCCTGAACGGCGGCAAGTCGTGACAAAAACCGAACACTGATTTCTCGCATAGCAGTTTGCAGTGACACATTGGTCTTTCGACGTGATAGTTGAGAACTCCACAGTAAACTTTCTCAACAATTTGTGGCTTCTCTGACAAGTCTAAGCGCATTCACATTGAGATTCTGTCAGGGTAAACGCCTCAGACTCTCTAATAATCTCCCCTCATCTGCAGATGTACTTTAAGTTTGCCTCTGATAAGGCTGCCGGAAAAGGGATCAATACTTGACAAATCAATCTGATCAATAATCAGGGAGATTAGGGAAGCAGTGCAGTAGAGAGGATTTTGAAGTACTCCTTTTGCATTTCTAATCACAGGCGCACTTGAACATAACTTCAATGACACAGACATTCATTTTAATTTCTTATGAACTTTTAAGCCTTTGTATTTCATCCCACATTATCACTGGAGGTGGTTTCCTGCAGTGAGTAACAACTTTTTGGATACAGTTAATCCTTTAAATAAAAAAATGCATTCAAGCTAGACATGCATTTAAAACCTTCTACCGACTCCATGACCGAAGTAAATCCAATAATGACAGTTCAATAAACTATTTCAGGTAATCTTTTGTTGCTTCTCATCCATAGATCAAATCATGATTAATAACAGAACCTGCCGCTGCATTACTCATTAGCTCTCAGGTAAAGCTGCTTCTGCTGTCGCCCATACAGGCCTGCAGGCAGAAATTATGTGTATCATTACCTACAATGTCTGTGGTGGAGCTCCTGAAATTCCATCATCCTCGCTTTACGTGTCTGTTACAATTAAAAAGGATCTCTGAGCTAGAATACTTTTTATTTTTTCCTGTAACCCCACTATGCCTTTTTAATAAACCAACGCACAGTCACAAAGTATGATCATCCCTCTGCCTGAGGGTACACATTTTTATTCCAATTACTACCTTTACACAAAAAGGGGGGATTATAGTTTCGGGGGACTATTTTAATACTAGGTGTGTCCAAAAAAAGGACTTGAAATTTTTCAGTGCAGAATGAATTCACAAACGAACACTGCTGTGTAAATAAATTAACAGTTGCCCCAGGCAGGCTCATTGAACACATCTTTTTTTTTTTTTGGGAGGGATGTTAGTCATTTGTAAGTACAAACTATAAAAAAGGCAGAGAGACAGTCCATATCTCTAAAGATTCATGGGATACAAGTACATCTTGAAGCAGAAACAAAGCTTGGATGTATTGATAAGTAGAGTCCTGGGGTGTTTTTGGCTAAAAAATCCTATATCATAGAGGATTTGGGGGCATAAGCCTGATGATATGTGGTCTAGGGGTTAATTGTACTGATGTGTCGTATACAATCAAATGTGTTTGTTTTAATACCTGAAAAAAAGCTGTAAACAGAAAATAACATTCAGTCCTCCAATCACACCCTTTACAAAGTATAGAGAACTGCTGGAGTCCATTCCTTGATACACAGCGTCTCCCATTGTCACAGTGAGGATGAGACACATTTCAACCCCATATGAGCAATTACTCACTGCCCTCTATTGCCGGGAAACCAGAATTGCAATAGTCAAGAATGATATTTAGAATCAGGCTGGGTTTCCACAAACAGCTTGGCACAGAGGATCGTGTTTGTTGCTGTGCAAGCGAATGGAATAAAGATGATCCCGGTGCAGAAGAGCTTTAGTTAAACCGAGCATGGTCATTTGTTGTAATCCACGAGGCTGAGCTGATCCTCAGCATGCACTTTTACTGTAATCCATCCACCCCTCACAGATACGGACATTCAACAAAGATAACAAATAAAAGTGGATCATATAATACAAACAGGAGAAATACAGAAAAAGCACACACTCACGTACACACTCATACACATGAATTAATAAAATGAAGCACTCACATCTCATACAGGAAAGTATACTCAATGCATTCATATAACACTTAATGTTTTATCTGGGCCCTGTGTAACAGCTCAAATAACATTGTTTAATCAGCTTGATACTTCATGACTTTTCCTGATTTTATGAGAATTCCTTATAAACATGATTTTGAACCGATGACAAGTCCACTACAGAAACTGACACATTACTTCTTTTTGGTGGGTCTCAGAGACCCCAGCTGTAAAACATGGCTAAATGTAATTAATTTCCATATGCTCTGTGTCTGTGGTTGGTGTTGACAGTACTTTTTACAACTTTACTTTACTTTTTAAATCTATTTGGATTTCTGTTAACAGTTTGTTCTCTGTAGCGTCTAATTGACCCCAAACATAAGTAACATAACTATAGGACACCCATTTCTTTGCCTGTAAATTACTTTTTGGCAAACAAAAGGAATATACTGTATATAGGAATATATACTTGTTCATGCATGGCCCTAAAATGTGAAATATTTCTTTATTTAGTATAACAATGATATACTTTGGTCATTTCTGTATTTTGTCAGCCCAGTTTGTGGCAAATATTCTTCAGTACTTCAGTAAAGAAAAATAATTGGTTGATTTTTTTTTATTAATAATTATTATTATCATACATAGAGCAGTGGACCCCAAATAATAAGAAACGTAAAACCAATGTCAACAAAACAGGGTTGAATGACAAAATATTCACCATGTTGAGTTTAGATTGTATAATGTATAGGATACCTATAACAGTGATACACAGCAGTGATCAAGGACATTTTTTTCAATCTTTAAGAGGAGAGTAAAGATCCAGCATCCCCTCACACTCCCTCAGCTATGCCAAGGAGCGGTGTGCCTGATGTCAGTTGGAAAAATAGAGCATAATCTTCTTGGCAGCAAGGAGTACAAAGCCATGATAAACTGTTCATTTTAGTCCCTGTTATGGACTGTAAACAAGTATACAAAACTACAAGGAATGACGGAATAAAATTCTGCAGCGGTTTTCTAGCCTGTATTTGTGTTGCAGTTGATTGCAGAGGCGCCGTCCTCCTCTGAAATCTTAAACCATTAGTGAAACAAACCGCACTCCATCTGTTACCTTGACTGACACCAGACTGCTGAAAATTTAAAATCCTGAGTGAAACGTGTCCAATAGTACAAGCACTGATTGAGTATCTAGGGGTAGATGGCCTGTGGACACGGGCAGAAAGGTAGATGGTAGGTTAATTAAAAACGACTGATCTGTTGCTTCCTGTTTCCCTAATGCCATGTCAAAGTGGATCTCCATGGAAACGGACTAAGGTGTCACTCAAACTTATAACGACCAAATGTGCTCGGCCGGCACAGATCTCCTGGTGTGAATTATTGACAGAGATCGTCCATCGTATTTGAAACTTGAATACTAAAAACAGCTGATGGCGCTCATTAACCCTCATCCTACCAACACATTTAACATACAAGAACTACCGGCTAGAATAACTACTGTAAAAAACAACCATCATAGCAAAATGGTAACTTATTTCATCTGAAAACATTATTAGTTATGTAATGAATGTCTTTTGAAAAAAACTGATTATTATTATTTTAGGAAAGTTAGTTATTTTGCATATTGTGTAAAATGAAAATATATACTTTTCTTAAATGCAAATTGCAGCTTTTATCCCAAGTACAATCCACATTAGTCCTTAAAAGCTTATTTACCATGATTGGATTCTGGTAGGCCTATCATTTAGTTTTCAATCATTTCAAGTAAACATTATTTGTGTTATATTTATATGGTGAAACCAATCAGGGTCATTTTGACCCCAATATAAAATAATTGAAATAAACCCACTGTCATTGAAACTTCAACACTTTTTAATTCGATTTGTCTTTCAATACAAAAGTAGATAGAGAACGCCTGATAGTGTGTGATACTTTAAATTGGGACCCATGGCAAACATGAACTCAGTGAATAGTTCCATCTATTAAAACTGCATGGGGCTGGGTGCTTTAGACTGGGATCAGCACTAATTAAAACAGAAACAGAAAACAATGATATGAAGTCATTAGGAATAAATTGATTGACAAAGTCCAAAAATTGGAATGATAAAATAAAGCACCTCTGGGATCTGGCGTCATCCCCAGGATACCCAGTCAGTAGGATGAGGGTTTAAATGAACTCAGTTCCAGGAGAAACAGCTATAGCAAATGTATTCAATAGTGTAGTGAGTATATTGCAATTTCCCAGGTCAAACATTACCTTAAGTTAAAGAAAGGTAAAGGAAACTGACACCCACCGAGCAGAAATGTGTTTCACAACTTTGACTATAGCAGGATTGGCCCATTAACTTCATTTTTTGTCAGTTATTTTTGTCAGGTTGTGGGGATAATAGATGTGAATTTCCTCAGTGTGAACTGTTTACTGTATATACTTAAAGGCTTATTATTCTGGCAGCCTTAGGATTTATCTGTCTTGACTGTAAAAGATAATTGAACCCATAAGTCAGCAGGTATGGTTGTAATGTGTGCAGTCTCCGAGGTGTCTCAAGCTAATCTTTTAGCTTTTTTTGAGCAACCATAATTTACAGTTAGAGTGGGACTAAAGAAATATGTGCCAGAATATATAGAACTAAAGCACACAACACAGCAGTCTTGCAGGAAACAAATAGGGCCTCTGAGTTTATAGCCTCTCTCATCTGTGCTCGGGCTGCTAGATAAACCTGGAGCACTGACACAACCTGCTGTGTGAATATAATCCCTTTTAATGAAGTGAAAAGCGTTTAATTACAACGTGAAGTTTATTTTCACCTTTGCCTTCCTTGGTTTAAAATAATTTATTTTCTGGCAAGATCCAGCTTTTGCAGGTATCAGTTCTGAAGAGGTTTTATTGTCCATACAAGAGGAGCTATTATTGACTTTTGAACCAGCTCAGTGGTACAGCTTTTTATTGCATGTGTATTTATCCACTTCTACTATTTACCCAGGGCCATTGCTGCTGAGGTCTTGTCCTCTGTATTTTTTTTCTGGGTGGGTTTACTGACCTGAGCAGGAGTAATCTAAAACTACAAAGCTGACTCTGATAGTGTTTCTCTTTACTAAATACTCCAAATTAAACTGTTTCTGGCAACAACACAAAAAGTTATTTCATTACAGTGATTTGCTTAGTTTTCCACCAGAATTATGTTCCTGGTAGTGTAGAGAAGACTTTGAAACAGTTTGTTTCAAATGTTTGTTTCCTGACGTTAATTGTTGCTTTTTCTTGTGCGATGCTGGGTCATTTGATCTCTTCTGGCTTCAAAAAAAAAAGTTTTAATCTGAAAATCACTGGTGGAGCTGCTCACAGCTCATTGACTTATGCAACGATTGACAAGGGGTCCCCAGTAGACAATGCTTCATTTTGAAGGTTGGGAACTACTGATGTAGGGAGACGTAAGTGAACGGTTAAAAGAATGATTAAATATGAAAATAAAATCCTGGCTACTGCCCTGTGTCTTCTGCAGCACCTGTTGCATGTCTGTCTGTCCTGGAGGAGTTTTTCCTTATCCAAAGTGAGGTTTCTAAGGATAGGGTGTCATATGTTGTACAAATTGTAAAACCATCTGAGTCAAGCTTGTGATTTTGGGATATATGAATAAACTCAATTTGGCTTAACTTTAAGAGGGAGAGGTAAGGCTCACAATACAGACCCAGGGGGAATATGGGGACTTGATTCTGTACTTTGGAGCAGATATGGAATCAGCTTGGCAGGGTCAGCATAATTCCTTTCACATAGAGTGAAAATACACATTGGCCGTGTGTTACTATTTAAAGACCTCAGTGCAGGACAAAGGATGGATACATTAGTGCACCCTTCAGTGTCAAACTGTTCCTCATTCCCACCAGGAAGGCCTATCCTCCCAGCATCTTTTGTAGTGAAGATGTAATGAACAATGTAATGAATTGGAGGATGACAAAAGCTCCATACAGATTCCATTTGACAGCTTTTCCCTGAATAGACAATACATGATTATTGAGAAAAGCAGGTTCTAGAGATATTTACATTAATTGAATGCATGTTTTTCCCAAATGCAGTCAGCTTCCTTGTCTTTTGTCTGTGTAGAAGGTTTGTTTGGCTGCCAAACACTGTTTTCCCTTTACAAGTGTGGCCAAAACTCACATCAACATAGAAATACAGATACATGTACAGAGTTACAATATGTAACACTTGTTTAGAGTAAACTACTCTCTAAATTTAAACACTAATTCGATTTAACTGTACAACGGCCAATCCGCGGTTCTTTCTTAACATTGGCCCTCCTTCCTTGCCGTAGCGCTGTATAAAAGCCTCCTTAACCGGAAGTTCCGCCCCTTTTCATCCCCTCTCTGGCAGACTGAGTGAGTTTCGCGTTCACACATAAACAAACCCACAATTTTAATCATCATCCATCCTCTTTATCAGTAATAATTGCATCCATGTTACTGTAAAATGATAAATATTCCATTTAGCAGCTAAATAACGAGATAATTATTTGCTTCCCAACACATTTCTTCCCGTTGTAGTAACCGATAAACTGACTCCATCTTTCTCTGCTTTTTCCCAGCGCTCAGTCCGCTGACACGGCAGCATGGTAAGGACATGTTCTCGTTTTAATACTAAAATAGCTAAGTTTGCATAGCTGATAATATTGTGTCTTCTGTTTGGGGCCATGTCGTAACGTGAAATGTGTTTGTGGTGTTTGATCAATCGACAGATATGTTATAAAGTGGCTAGCATTGGTGATTAGCGTTAGCATAATGCTGCTAGCTTGGGCCACCCGGCAAACTTACAGCCCATACAGCCGGTTGCAAAGGATAGACATGTTTACCATCCCATAGCAGTAGCAATTCACCAAAATTATAAGATACCAGAGTTAACGACTCCAAAAACATTTAATATGTCAGCTGTAGCCTTTCCGAACTGCTGCAGGCTTTAGTTACTTATTTGACGTTAGCCATGGGTGGCTAGGCTAGGCTAGGTTAACTTTAGTAACAACTAGTTGCCTTGACGTGTTTTTGCCGTCAGCAAGACGTCCAAACATCTCAGGCTGATGTGCTCGTGATGCATTCACAGTCTTGCAAGAATAATGATGGACCTAGTGCTGGGTTTCGATTTCTAACAGAAACATCAGTTCCACCGGTCCCCTAACATCACTTTACTGTTAATTCTCAGTCAGTTTTGATGCGTTGCCTGAATGATAATTGTGTCTGACTGCTCTGTTCTTTTATCTGTAGCCTCGCAAGATAGAAGAAATCAAAGATTTCCTGCTGACAGCCAGGAGGAAGGATGCCAAGTGTAAGTTAAACTCTCACCTGTCTGTACTAATTGATGTAAATGAAAGTGATGTCTTAACGTGAGATATGAGCATATTTAAAGTGGGTGTGCAGGTGACAACTTGCATATACTTTTTGCCACTGCAAGAAAATCAAATGAGTACATGTGCGCGTTGATTAAGTAAAACTAGCCTGACAACGCCTCATTTTATGGGTCTGTATTTCTTAGTAAAAAACGTGTAACGTGCTCACAGAGGAAAGGATACAGTGTTAATTGGTTCTGTAACCTTGAATCTTAAGTCAGTGTGGAGCAGGTTAGCTGAACATGCAGAAATGTGTCTACAGGCAGGCATACAAGTCAAGATATATGGATAATGATGTTTCCAACAATAAATTAATAATGAAAGGGGCTTTTCTTTTAAGGAAATTTCTATTTTTCATGTAAGTACTTCCAAATTTCACAAGTGTGTCCAGGAAACTTCCTTGGAAATGATTCAGTAATTATGGATGTGTAAAATAAAGCCTCACCTCAGTGTCTTTTGAAAATTATACAAATACCCACGCATCCATCACTGTCACTGTGGAGTTTGTATTGTGATTTTAATCTAAGTAGATGTGTCTGTTGATGAGCTGAATCTGAACTGGCTTGTTTATCTTCCTTCAGCCGTAAAGATCAAGAAGAACAAGGACAATGTTAAGTTCAAGGTGCGCTGCAGCAGGTACCTGTACACCCTGGTCATCACAGACAAGGAGAAGGCTGAGAAGCTCAAGCAGTCCCTGCCCCCAGGTCAGTATTATTAACAAGAAGTCAGCTTGTGAAGCGAACACAAGACGGCTGAGACACGGCAGTCTGGAAAATGCAGTCTTGGTTCAAACAAGGAAATCCCAGTTACTGACATAGTGAATGGTTTTTGCTAAATGAATTATGAACACTTGGCTTTAAACATAGTCTTAGATTGCGCTGTTTTTAAGAAGTCATCTTCTTTCCTGGGTCTGATTAAAGGTACCCTGTGGAGTAGTTTTGGACCACTAGTGGCTCAGAGCATGTTCCTATGAGTTATCTCATTCTACTATCATGTGCACAGGGATGGTGTGATACATTTCTGTTGACTGCAGAGGATGGCTGTAGCATTAGTAATACACTGTAAAAAGCAAGACATGTCGGTGATAAAAAAAAAAACAAACTAATGTAAACAAGGCAGTTTTCAGAGCATTCATATAAACACGTTGCAGATGTTTTTCAATGTAGGGAATGGATGCGTTATGTTTATTGGGCCTTAGGAACATAACTAAAAACAAATGCATAAAGTAGTTTACAATAAAACCTTGGCTTGGTTTTGTAGCATTTTTAAATGGAAGAGTCCACAGGGGGTAGATAATATTAGGTCTTCATGGAAAATGAACTAGAAGCACAATTGTTTCCCAGGTAGTTTATAATAGTGGAACAGAAAGTTTTGAGGCTGAATACCCATGAAATGAGCAACAGTCAGAATACTGTAGAAATGACAAAGTTAAGGAGAGTAGTCTCTTATCATTGCAACATATGCTAAACAAAGTGCATTGATGAAGAGGAACCGTATTCACCTTTTCAAAATCAGTATACAAAGGGGAGACTAATGTTAATTGGTGTGCAGCCTAATATGTCTCGGCTTGTAGCGATGTTTGCAGTGTCTCAAAGTTGAAAGTCCATATACAGTTTGTCTTCTGATTGCATATTATTGCTGTTAGGATTATCTACTTAGATGGAGTTTGCATGTAAAGGTCACCTGTGAACGCTGCTGCATGTGGGGGTTGGCTGTTGAATTTTTAAGCTTTTTTCGTTCAGTTAATCTGAATGAGCTTGTGACAAAGACGTTTCCCCAGGTTTTAACTATTGTATGCTTTAGGTGCTTATACATTATCAACGTTAAACAATGAGAGTATGAAAATAGCGTGTGGGCTGAAACTGTTTTTTCTCTAGTTTGAAAGCTAGAGTTTGAAAATATTGTGCTGCTGATAATGTAGTTGTAGTCCAGCAAAAAACACTTCAATGCACAAATAAAACATTTGGTTGCATTTGTCTTCATTGGAGATCCAAGATGATTCAAATATTATTAGTCTACTTTAACTACATGTATTAGGTTGTATTATGTGTGGAATTGTGTGCAATCAGTTGCTTTTAAGTAATTTGTAATTAGTTTAAATCCTTATTGTGAAAATCATTTTACAATAGATCTTGTAGCCTCTTTGTTGAAAGATTTGGATCAACTTAAATATTGCTGGTAACCATTTTAAGTGTAACTGCATGACTGAAGCCAGTCTGTTTGTCAGATGTTCAATGAAGGCAAATGTATAGTGTTTGTGAAAATCTCTCCTTTTTATCAAGGGATTCTCAAACACGCATGTCCATTAGTGAGTGGTTAGTTTACACCTACATTCACGAGAGGGGAAAAATTAGTTCAAGAGTGTCAGGTGCAGAAAATTATGCTCCTGTCTTTGCTGGTGTGATGTTTCAATGCCAGTGAATATTTTCTAACCTTTTCTTTCTCTTTACAGGTCTGGCTGTGAAGGAGCTGAAGTAAATCGTGATGTACAGAGAATTGTAATAAAAAATTGGAAAACTGAGTTATTTGTCTGTGGTATTGTCCACTGTATTTTCATACCATGATTTGAAAAACTGAATTGCATCATCTTTCACAAGATGTCAGATTTGAGCTATAATCAGACTGAATGTTAAGAGCATGGCCCTCCATTCCGAACACGTTATAATAATCCCCCAATATGACGTGTTACAAAACTTCTGTATGTTGTCTCACTATGTTTTTGTAGGTGGTTAAATGTTCTATACCTCACTGCTCATTCTGATTGTCTATTAAGTAAATATGTATTAGTTATTACCAGTGGGACATGATGGGGTTCAAGCAGTACATGTTATATAAAAGGATACAATATTTATGTCTATGGAAAAGTTTGACACTTTGTCGAGACATTTACTCATTTGTCCAGCAAATGAATTCAAGCTTCTCTATATGAAGGTAGTTTGGCCTAGCATTATAAAACTATAATAGTATATAGTATCTATACAAAGGTGCTTAATTTAGGACAAAGGTTTATCTGAATAATCAACAGCAGATGAATGCTTTTGCATTTTTTACATTGTGTTTCTGCCATAGTGCAGCATCACACAAACATACTATTAAAACATCAATATGTGCACACTCCTGTTGGGATGCTTGTAATAAAACCAGTGAGGACAGGGTTCACAGAGTGGGTGAACTGATCAGTGGTGTTTACTGGGATGAAACCCAGCAGTCTGTGGTTTGACTTCACTAGTATAGTTATAGTTAGTATCCACACACGCAAAGACAGCTGTGTAGAGACTCACCACCCTCTATTTGTACAATTTGTGAAGATAGAAGTTGCTGCTAGTGTTTGACTTGGACGTCCCCTGCTGTAGGTTAAAGTTCTTTGTAGTAGTCTCAGTTGACCACTAGGTGGCAGTGCAGTAGCTAATTCCGCCGAGAGACTGATGAAACACTTAAACAATGAAATATTATGTAAAGATTGAAATGGTATCACTACACAGTGAATATGTGTATTTATTTAGTGGTCTCACCTCAGACAGGCTGGCAGACTGATATGTATAAACTCCCAAGAGGGGCGTGTGCGCGCCCCCGTATCTCCTCATGTCCTCGGTGCGCGTCCCCGCTGGTGACTTGTGTGTGTTTGGAGCGGCTGTCGGTCGGATAGTCGCTGTGGGTCCACACACGGACACGGAGACACGGACGCAGTGTGATTATTTCTTGTTTCATGAAAAACCTCTGTCGGATTCCACTTTGCAACAACGCCGCTGTCTCCGCAGGACTTCTTGAACGTTTTCTCCCATGTGTGGTTCAGAGTGTGTTTCCACAAACGAGTATGCTTTTATCATTGTCTTTGTCTGATATGAGACTGGATTAAGATCTCCGGCAGCGGACTAAACAGCTCGCTTAAGTAAAGGGAGGCTAATTTAGGCTTTAGCCTAACTTTTTCTCGGGGCAGGGATGTCTTCAGCTCGGGTGGATTACATTGCGCCCTGGTGGACTTACTGGCTTCACAATTTTCCTCATATCAACCTGAGGTTTCAGCCCATTGACAACAGCTTCAAGCCTGAAGAAGAGAACTACCAGCAGGTTAGTAGAAGAAGATGGCACATGGGGCTTTATCCAGTTATCAAGGACACAAGCACAGTGACACAATATGCTTATAGGTACTCAACAGTGAGTTTATAACGGTATTGTGACATATTGTATCTCTCTTCCTATAATAATCCTTTAATATATGGCTTATAATTTCCCTGTGGTATCACTAAATTCAGTTGTAGGATGTTTTATCATCATTATGCTTCATGCTGCCTTCAGATTCAGATTACATTTTGCATTATTGATGACAAAAGTGGCCCATAATGTCTCTGTGATTGTCATCCAGTGGACTTGAGTGGTAGCCACCTTGAATAGGACACCACATTGATTAGGAGCTATATCCAGTCCCATCGCTGGTATCTGTTTTAGGTGTTGTCATTTTAGTGGTCTTACTAAAAGCAATCATTACTCCTCTTTGCAAAAATGGCATTACACCATTGAGTTTGCTTTTTTTTTTCAAGGAATATTACAGAAATGTTGTTTGCCAGTAGAGGCAGAACATGCACATCTTGGTAACAGTTTTCATTTAATTTCAAGTGGGATAAATAATTTGGAGAGACACAGAGAGAGGAGCAGGAAGCACAGTTGTGGGTGAATGTTGGCAGAGATGTGTTTCACCCATGGGAAAGTGGTTTCCATCTAACTCCAGAGGCGGTGACGGGACTGTTTCACACAGTTTTGAAATGGGCTGGGATCTACGTTGGATGACTCATGACCTGCATGTGAACACATGTCAAGTACTATGAATATTTTATTATTTCAAGGTTACAGCTTAGCCTCTGTCAGTGCACGTAGGTACATCATGCTGAGAATAAATGACATTTAAGTTAACTGCTGCAGCACAGTGGGTATCAGGGTGAGGTCAGAGGACCTTCAGGGTTCAAGGGAGTCGGAGAGGGGCCTCATAAAGATGTGGACATTTCAGAAGAGAAGCGACAGAGTGGAAGAATTAGTTATGGGAATCACTGCAACGTACACGTGTGTTGTCAGTCAAATGTAAAAGAAACATGAAATAGCAAAAGGATAATCTTGCAGAAATCTGTTTAATTTAGAGAGACTTTAGGAGAAAAGAAAGGATATGCATTAGTATTACAAAAGACTATAGTGTCAGTACTTTGCCATCATGCTTTCACTTTTTCCATGATTGACTGTACAAACATATGGGCAACAGGGTGGAGCTGAGGTGGTGCAAGCAAGCGACAACTGCTTTGATAAGCTAAAAAGACTTGACAATAACTGAAAGACACCTTAAACGTATGTTACTTTTGCTGAATAACAAGCCACTATAGCCACAAGTGACAATTACAGGATAATGGTAAACGGTAAAACGTAGTGTTACAGTAACACACTGACTTTAGTAATGTCAGTTGAAAAACTCCTTAAACCTGCCTTTTTCACAGCAGACATTTTGTCTTGTCACAGCAAGAAAAGCACAGGTGGTACTAATAACATTAACGATGGCTCTGTTGTATTTAAGTGAGCCAGCATGTACAATACTAGGACCCTGAAGAAGTTAAATGGATTTCCGCCATCATTAATTTGATTATTTCCATGGGCTTTTCCTTCTGTGACATGTCAAACTGTCCTCCAAGGGGCCTGTAACAGCTTTTTTGGCCACTTGGGGGCAGTGGAAACAAGCTGTAAACACAGCCCTGGCATATCACCACATTTTAAGTTGACGAAGCGAACAGTTGGCTGCGAACTTATGAGCAAACTGTTGCTTATTCACACGTCTCATTCATTTGGAGTTGTGTTTCTGGCCACAATGTAAGCCTAACAATTACTTTTAGCTCATTTTTGGGACTCCACCAACTTGTGAGGGAAACATGTGGCCCTTAGCTGCTAAATGCTCCACTACGTCCATAAGCTAGTTGCTAAACTTTGTCTGTCTGCTGTTTGCTGCAGCGCAGATAGCGTACATTAGCTACAAAGATTCTAAGCTGTCTTAGTGTCTATGGCCCAATAGGCACTGAAACATTGGCTTCAACATTAGCTGTGATGCTACCCTTTGCTTTTAGCGGCTATATCTTCACCATCATTAGTAGTAGTTTGATGTATTCTGCTCTGCAAGATATCAGATGGTAGCACAACTAAACTGAATTTTTGTTGTGCTGGTATCAGGGAAGAGAAATGAAGGAGATTTTTTTCTTCTCATGCTGCCAGTTTCCATTCTCCGTAGCACTGTAGAAGTCAGGGCCACGGGGTGTGGGAGGGGAGGGTGGTGAGTCTCAGCAGGAGAGCAGCACTTCCTCCTGAGAAGACTGTCAACCACTCACGTCAGGGGTGGGAAACCCCTTATCATCACAACCGTCAACTTCTCTTGCTCTCTGTGACTTTTGTTTTTGTGTTTCTCCCACTGTCTTGTCTCTGACACAACCATGCTCCTGCTCTCTTTTATAACAGATATAGGTCAAGCCCTTCATGCTCCCACATTGTAGAAGAACTTTCTGTAAAGCAGCAAAGCTAATGACACAATTTCAAGCTGATGCAAGGCTATTTAGGCCAGTACATCCCCTGTCCTTTGTGGGCTGGCAAGCTTAATTCTGATAACCACCTTCTTTTTTGACTGCCTTAGTAGCAGTGATAATATATTGTATATGCAGTCAAGGGATGAAGACCTGGGAAACGTTGTTAAGTTGTGAATTATGAAGAATTGAATTATTGAGGCCTAGTGTTAATGTTGCTAATGAAGTGACCCCTATCAGTATAATTAGATTCATATGGTAAGCATATTGTAGGTGCTAGTCGTAGTACTGTAAGGCAGTAAAAACATTTAAACAGTCTATGTTTAAGGGAATTTGCTTGTATCGTTTTATCTCATAACACTGCAAAGCATCACACTGTGGTATTAATGAACATTTTATCCAGTTTGTTTCTGCGCTGAGATGATTAACAGCATTGCAACAGATATTTTTGCAGTGTTTAGCACTAAAGAATTCAGTTTAAACTGAACAAAAATTAAGCTTGACAATCGAGCCGTGTAATGAGTCCACTCTTTTGTAAAGGAATTGCTGAATCGTTGTTTAGTTGGCCGCTGCTGTGGAGAGAGTATTGAGCAGCCATGCCTTTAACGCAAGGCCGTATGCCGTTTTAGAGGAAGTGTAATTGGCTAGTTGTAGTGTGGGCAATCCTGGTGAATTCCTTTGTTGGCTTTGGGCCAGCAAATGTGATGGAATGCAAGGGGTTGTGATCTTTCACTATTCTTTGCCTGAGTGTGTGTGTGTGTGTGTGTGTGGTAGTAGGTTTCTCACCCTCTGTTGGACACTGGTATTGTCCGTCAGCTGAATCACCTGACTAGAGTTTTTCTCTAATTTCTGTCTTCTGACAATAAGCAAGCTATTCTTCTTTATCATGCAGTCACATATTTTGGAAAATCTCATCCAGTGCTGCATCACACCGCAGAGCTAAGTGTTCTGTATGCTTGAAACGAACTACAGTAGGTCATACGACTTGTTGTCCAACTACTTCTAAAGGCAAAAGTGTATATGCCTGCTACACTTGAAGGCGAAGCATGAAGCCTGCCTTTATAGCCCCCTACTAGCTGCATCACACTGTCTCCCTGATCTCTCAGAAGAGCTCAGGACAGTCTGGACATTTTTGGACAGTCTCTCCTCGAAGGAATTCACGATGCGCTCAGTTATACACATGAAAAGTGACCAAATTTCTGTGAAGAGAGGCGTTCAAACTCTGCCTACTTTAACTCCTCCGCGTACCGGGCCAATCGCTGTGTGAAGTGAACATGATAACTGTCTGTTCGGGAAAGTTATGAAGATTGTCGGACAGAGACTCACCCACCCCAATTCTGCAGTTGTGGAAAGGGGGTTTCAGGCGCTGTTAGAAGAACCAATAAGCAGTTTTAAGAATACAGAGGCCTTTACCGACCTCTCGGTGAGAAAGTGACACCCCAGCATTGTTGATGATTGCTTTGGGGATGCACATGCTCCTGAGATAATCTTGCTGATCTCCTCAGCGATCACGCAGTCCTCCTCAGCCAGTTCTGTCTGATGTGTGAAATGTATTTTTCTGCTCTTCGTCTCCCCGTCCCGAGGCCTGGAGGATGGAGAGACGGCAAAAACTGAAAACTGAAAAAGCGCACCCAAAAATAGGACGAGGGGCCTAGTTTTTCAAAGATTTGCGTGTGTGCCCGTGTGTGCCCGTGTGTGTGTGTGTGTGTGTGTGTGTATGTATTGAGCCAGACATCATGTGTAGGTCAGCAGGTCCTCGTCCATCTGACTTCCCTTCCCATTTTCTGCTTTGTGACCTAAACAAGTTTGTGTCAAATACTTGTACTGTTCCTCATACTCATCCAGCCAAGGCACTCTGATACTATCTAAGCAGCCAGGGTCACCACATTTTATTAAGTGTCTGAGCAACATAATGCTAGAAGTGTGGAGACAAATGTGCATTACACTGTTTGTGCTTCTGTTTGCTTTATGGGATGGTATGTTTATGTGTATCAGTCCTTTGGTCTCTGAGCCAGCAAGCAGTGTTATTGCTATTATCAGGGCCAACTCAGTTTACCTAGTTTTTAATGTGTTAACTAATTTGATTAGGTTAACAAGACCATGATATATTGTAGTTGCCACAGGATCAGAGTGATGTGATGTAATGTTACGCTGATGAGGTCTTTTGATGAAAGACACTATGATGGATTTTTATTCCTGCTGGTGGTTTTTGGCCTCATGGTAACTCACTATCTGGAGGTCATAGCTGGCCTGCATTTTTTTATGAGCATTCAATATTTTCCTATTATTATCTGTGGTTGACACAGTAATTACTGTAAAGATTGTGGATGTATACTCAGTGCATGCTCAGTCAAGCACAGAAAATAGCACAACATGTGTTGTTACGCTATTGCTGAAGAAGAAATGTGCCATGTTCTGTACTCTCACTACTAAAACAGTCTGCATTGTCAGGGTGTCCTAACGTTAAAGAATAAAAAGAACAAAAAAAAAAAGCTTTTTTATTTTAAGGTGGAGATTTATCATGTCCGTCCTCGTGCTTGTTCGACCTTCAGGTCACTTTATAGAACTGACAGCATTAGATACTCAGTAACTGACCCTCAGTTTAATGCAAACATGAATCAGTTTTATTACCTTAACGAACATGGGCATTTAGGTAGATTTCTCACTTCCTGTATATAATTACAGATGATAAAAGAACATTTGTCTCTCCCCCAGCGCAGTGGAACAAGCACTTTTGCTTAATGGCAGCACCATTTGTCCTTGACAAAACAACATCCACTTTCCTCGTCTCACCACTGATCACTTTAATGTCCAGCTCAGACAAGTTTCTATTGAAAGCTTTATCTTGCTATTACTGTGGCCTAGAATGATAAGGGATAAATGAGCAAGCCGCAGACATACTATTCAATTACAGGAGGAGCAAACACACATTCTTAACACGCTAGATCTTTCTGCTTCAGTGGCTTTTCTTGCAGAGATTCCCTGGGAACAACGTTCCACCCGAGTGCATGCAAACAGCCTCCTCCTCCAGACCTTTCTGTTTCTTCTGTTGTCTTTGTCTTCCCCGTTTCTCGCTCTCTCTCACTTAAATGTTTTTCTGCGGTCATCAGCATTTCCATCACCTTCCCCTCTTTGTTTACTGATGTTAGGCCGTCCTATACCAATCTAAATGGATGCGCCGTTGTGTGAGAGCCGCTCATGTGTGGAAGACAGAGAACTGATGTGAAGTCATGAAGATAAAATATGTACTTGCCCACTTTTAGAAAAAGATAATCTCCTGTAAGTGATGAACGTACTTTAATAGTACTGCAGCAATGATTTCCTAAAGTGCAGTTATTGTGTCATTATACCTACATTTTTAATTGAATTTATAACATTTGTTATTCCTATTTTGTTGCAAGCAGTTACATTTAACTGATTACAGCTGATTTTACAACTGAATGCAGAAGCTGTTGTCTTAGCCGTGTTTAGTTTGTGTGATAGAAAATGGAGAATTATGCATACCAAGGGCTGAAAATCCGTTATCTGTTCAGCTATCACAACCACTCTGATTGCATTGGAAATTTACCAGCTCCTATTGCCTCCTCTAGAAAATCAATCTTAAATCTGTTATTCCTGATTTCCATGCTCCTTGTTGCACCTCAGCCTCGCCCTGTTTGTGTGAATGACTGTGTAACCTTATTGTTAAAAGAGTAATTCACCTCAGCTCAGCCTCCGTAGCAGTCATGATGTCTTTTTCTTTTTCTTACGCAGCCATCTACTTAGTCCTTGTTTGTGTCATGCATACACATAGAAAGAAGCACTCGCAGTGTCCCCTCTGGCTCTCCAGAAGGTCATTAACCCCAATCTGTCTCTGTACTGCTTGAAGCCAGTGATTAGCATCACCTGATTGGCTAGATGGTATGGCCGAGGCCTGTACTAATAAGTCAGTGTGTCCATCCCTCATGCTGATCTAACAACATTTAAACAGGATATGACAGCACTGAATGACTATCCATGGTGCCAGGGGTTTATGGTTGTTTGGTGTTCCTCTGCATTTCCTTGTGTCATGATTTTAGTTGGTGATGAAGAGCACAACAAGAATCTTCAGCAGGTCAGATCAAATGTATGTACCCACCGAAGCTGCATGAACTGGGACAAGTGGATTCCCCTCCAGCAGAAACAACAATGAAAGTCTGCTCTTCCTTGGAAGTTGGGGGGTTGGGTATCCTTTGTTGTGGGGGTGTAGCATCAAAATCACGACCCCTGACTCCCCTGAGGGAAGGGTTTGGGCTTTGGGTTCACAGAGGGTGTCAAGGAAATAGGGAGACGACACGCTCCGCTGCACTCCAAAGATGTCCCGGGAAGCATGGCCTGCACAGAGGCAGTTACTTGAAAGAGATTCATGAAGGTTATACAGAACAACAGGAATAAGCCAAACATTTCTCTTTGCCAAAAAGCTGAAAAGAAAATCTTAGGAGATGAGCAAGCACTACACCTCACAAAGCTCCTGAGACCCCTCAGTTTGTAAGGGCAAAGTGTTGAGGGCAACAAGGCAGTGCAGCGTTACAGATTTAAAGGATCCTTTAGCAACGAAGCCCCTTTTTCCTCCCTTTTCCTCCTCCTCTCATCCATAACTCATGGGTCGCTTTGCTGGGACTTAATGGCGTCCCAGCTGTGAACATGGGCAGGCCCAGCCGAGCGCACTCTGCCGGAAAGAGCCCCGGTCCCTGGGGCGTTCACCCGGGTGTCAGAGTGGGACAGGCAGCAGCGTGGAGGAAGACAGCAAGCTGGACTGCTCCATTGATTTTTGGGTAGGGGGGCATTTCTTCATAGTAAAGCCATTTCTAAAGGTACTCGGCAGCCTACGTTCAACCTTTCATGATACAAATTCATTAGTGTTGTATTATACTGTGCAGCATGTTAAATGTATCAAAGAAGGAAATGTAATAAGGGCTATCTTAGCTTGAGCTTGGAGATTAGTAATGTTAGCGGGAACCCTGTGTTACAAACTGAGGGTGAGGGATTTGAGTGTTTTACAAAAAAAGTCGCTATTGTATTGCATTATGGGAATTGTAGGATCCAGTGTTTTTTGAGCATTACTCATACTTCGGATTAAAAGTCAGGATATCTCTGCCTCTGCTGCATTTATTTTGACCATTCTTTTAAAAATGTGCCTCTTGTGAGTCCCCCAACTTTATCGACGTGCAATACTAAATCACTGGAATACCCCTTTAAGGAAAAGGGGAAATAATTACAACAGTTAAAAGATAAGTAAAAGACTAAAACCTGCTCACTTGGCTTTGACTTTTAAGGTGGAATTTCTTTCTTCGTCCATGTCTTCTTCCTTCTCTAACTGACCTGACACCCGTTTAACCCCTATCATGTTGAAGGAATGTCACTGTCCATTCATGCCACACACACACATACACACACATCTTGTACATAAGTGCACACTGCGCCTGGAGACCTTCTCCACCTCCGCACAGCTGTCTGCCACCTGCTGTGGAGCAGCCATGCTTGCGGAAGACACTTCGTATCGCTTAACATGCATTTAGCACCACTCCATGCTTGTGGAATTCCACTTTTACATGCCTTACTCCTGCTTAGCAGATGCACTGTAACAGATGGAGGTTCTTTCCATTACTATGTATTAATTATGGTCACTACTTGTGTATTAAAAATTGATTTCTAATGGGCACTCAGCATAAGGCAGAAACTATATACCACTTAGACTGTTGTTAGTTTGCATCTGTCTTGACATACAGCACATCCTCCATCTCCTCTGTTTGCTGTCTCTTTCCATTCTGCTCCAATGAAGCACCTTTTTTTAACAGTGGAGTGCTCATCATGAGATATATATTCAGGTCAGATTTTCTGGGTAAAACATGCCATTCCTTTATACATAGACACTGAACATTTGGAATAAAGTGGAATGGAAAGATGGAAATGATCACTGTTCAGAGTCCTTCTGATGAAATGAAGTTGAAGTTGTGTGACTGTGAAGCTTTAAATATGGACTTATGGACTGTAATAAAGTTGGATTTATTGCAGGGCTTTTGTATTGGATTTAGTACTAATGCACGATAACCGCTCCACCCGGCTAAATTTTTGCTAAGGTCAACAAGTCCAAACTGATAGGAGAGATTTACTGCTAAAATCATTAGTACATTAATCAATTACTCGATTGACAGAAGATTAATTGGCTATTATAATCAATTAATTGTTGGATTGGCATTTTTCATTGCTTTTTGCATTTTATAGATTAAACAAATTGTGGATTAATTTAAAAAAACAATAGATAGATTACTCGATTAAAATAATAATTACTTGTAGCTCTAATTGGATTACATTGGATATACTTCATGAACTGGCAGCTTTACACTTTCGTTTAGTTCATACAGGGGTCACATGAGTATTTGGGAGTAACAGATGGCTTAAAAGTTCCTTAGAAAAATATCCCTCTTGTGTTAACTTTGCTGAGTTCACTTGTGTCATCTCTTGAATTAGTCCATTACTCGTCCTTTGGGGCAGAGCACATGGCTGATATGTCTTGTCACGCACTCATTTTTGTACATTCAACAATGACATTCTTAGGTTTGCTCACTATTTTGGGAAAATCGTAGCATTATGCAACGTTCCAGCCTCAGGGCGAAGCCATCTACAATGGACTTGTAATAGGAGAGAAACTGGGCCGTGCACTGAGTAATGAAGAGTCTGTCTGAGGTAGCCATGTGGATGAGGTAGCTGTGTCTTTGTCTTCCCTTTGCCGACATAGGCACGTGCAAACACACACTTTGTCCTTCTTTGCCCTCTTTTTCTCTTTCCCGTGTCCTCACTCTTTCTCATCCACACCCTGCTGCCTCACTGTTTTCATTGCCCACAATACTCCCTCCATCACTCTGTCACCCTCTCTTCCTATTTCTCTTTTTTCTCATCTTCTCCCCCTCTACTCCCTCCAGATCTCTAGGATTGCCTTTTCCGCTCAGCTAGATCTTCCTTCCTTTTCTTTCCTGTGTCATTGCCTCCAGGCTCATGCTCACCCCACCCCCTGTCTATAGGGACAATTGAGAGGAAACAAAACAGAGAAAACAGTGGAGTGGGCCTCTTGAGTTAGGAATGATTAAGTAAGGAGAAGGGTGTTAACATATCGACTCTGCTTTTATGGGCAACTACTCAGACTTAATTTAGGTAGCTGTTAAGTGGTCAGACCTGCCAATTTGATTTTTACCAAAGAGTGAATATGTGCACGCTCTGGTCGGTAAAATATAAATGGTGTTTTTAAACTTAATGGAAGGTTGGAGCACTTGGGAAGTGATGGTTCCAGGATGGGGTTGTGGTGTGTGTGTGTCTTTGTGCATGTTCAGTCTCTGTGTGCGACCTTGAATGGATGCTACATAATTCAGAAGCCATTATTTTTGCAGCCTACTACTGAGAAGAACGGACACTACAGAGAGAGAGTGATAGACAGAAAGAAAGTGGAGAGTGTTGTCTTGGCCATAACTGCGTAAAAGCAACCTTGGAATAAATGTTTCTCCAAAAAAAATGGATTTTTGAGTTCCTTTTAAAGCCCCATGCAATTTCTTATATTATACAATGGGTTTTGAGGGGGTTTACAGGCCCAGACAAATGTACCACTAAAAGATAATATAAACCAATGTTTATTCCTTTCATGGTCCATGTGAGCCCTAAGTAGCCCCAGTCAGGTCCCTCAACTGTCTACCATTTCCCTCACTGGTTCTCCCCCTTCTGGCACATTCCGTCCTTTCTCTGCACTGCCTGGCTGCAGGGGAATCACGAGACAGAGGCATGGCAATTTAAGCAGGCCTGTCACATGCTGCTTAATTCAAATAGGCGGTAATTCGCCCTTTCACTCGTCCTCCCTCCCCGTCGCAAGGGCACCAACTAACCTGCACGTTACCATGGCGATAAGAGCGGCTGGGGCGGCCCAGTGTTTGTGCGTTCAGCAGGAGTTTCCCCCCCTTTTCTCCACTGTCGGAACAATCTGAGGCTGTCTCCCACCCATCCCCCCACGTTCGTATTATCCACCTGCGCCCCACATCTCCGTCTCATTTACCGTGTTCACCTCAATTACACCCAGTTTATGCCGACTCTTATCACTCGAAACCCCACCCCGCCTTCAGATGAAACGAGCAGCTTCTCCCTCGGCCTCTTTGTCTCACCTTGGTGCACACTGCCATCCATCTGTCTGAGCACACCCATTAACACGTTTACAATCCCATCTCTTAAACTGCAGCGCTAAATTTCCAATCATTTCCACACCTATTTAATGGGGCACTGGAGAATATGAGAAAGTTGAGGGGTCAATGAGTGCAGATGGCCCCGTCCTTCCTTTGACACTTCTGCATTTTCTTTTTTCCTTTTTTTTTTGTTCGCCAATGTACGGCCTTCTACATGAAAGGCATGTAGCCGTGAAATGGGACAAGATGAGGCACTGCACCCCGACAGATGGAGCTAAGGAGAGGAGCGAGAGTAGAAGGAAAGATTGTTTTCAGGGGGAAGGGAGCAAATGATAAAAACAACGATTCGTGGTGCAGGAAGTACAAAATGAGTCAACACATTATAATGATCTTGCAGTTGTATTTTTGCTTTTTTATTAGCAAAGTCGACAGGAGGGGGAGATGATATAGACAGCTGTTTTGAGGCTTCTGGAGGATTTTTCAGTTTGTGATTTACCTGGCTTTTTGACTAGCAATCGTTGACATAATCCTGCAGATTCTTCCATTTTTGAATTTTAATCCCACTACTTGACTTGTGGGACACATAACATCACAGCATGAGAACAGATGGCTCCGCACCAAAAAGATTTCAGACAAACTAAAAAGGAAGCGTAAGGGGGGGGAAAAAAGAGGGCTTAAATAAACCCATCTGTTCACAGATGGATGCAGAATTCAGTTGAAGCTGTTAGGACAATCTTGTTGCTATTTTTGTCACAGCACTCCATCTCTCACAGAAGGTGGGATGGGGGCTAAAGGAGGAATGAGATGAAGAAGTAGTTGCAGAGATGTATGAGGAGGTGTCTGCTCTCCAGCTGGAGATAGTGGATGCAGCTGGTCTTGTTTGTGGGGCTGGTGCAGGCACATTCATTTGGTTTCTTTTTTGTTTTTTTGTTTTTTGTTTTGTCTTATTATCGCACTAATCACAGTAACTGTTGACATTAGTTTGTTTGGAGTTACAGAACATCCTTACATTATGATGCTCTGCTTAGAGAGACATTTAGCAGAGGACAAAGGGGTAGGCTTTTTTCAACGGCTATTTATCTGATGAACTTCTGAGATTTGGTACAGAGGGGTATGTTAAATGGAAGCCAAATCCATTTTTTTCACCTTGTGATCAAATTAACTGTTTAATCATTAAAACACACTTTAAAGGCATTAATTTGTCTTTGGTAATTCATGTGGTCTGGTGCTTCATGCTAACATTTAGACTTATTGTATGTTAGCTTAAATTACTACAGGGAGGCTAGCATTGTCATATATGCATATACTATAACGTCTTAAAAGCTAATTGGTTAGTTGTATTGAAGTATCTTTTGGCCACTTGAGGGGAGAATAACTCCACAACAATCTGACAAACACAGACCTTGACATATTATTGCTATGGTTAATGTGTTATGGCTAACGTGTTAGCAAACAGTTGCCTATTTACAAATCAGACACAGAGCAGCTTTAGCATTCATTTTGAGTTGTGTTTCTGGCTTTTCACCAAACTAATTTAAGTCATTCACTCATCTTTTAGCTCCCTTTTCATCCCCACCAACTCCTGAGAAAAAATATCTGTCTCATAGCTGATAGTTGTTAGCTTAGTCGTTAAGTTTTATCTGCCGTTTGCTTCTGGGCAGGTAAGTTAGCGTACAGTTGGTTTATCGGAGCTAAGCTAGTTTGGTAAAAACAGCTTTCTTCTGCTGGAAAGGGGGTTGATGATAATGGAGTTTGTAAGCTGTACTAATAAAACAATTATTTAAAAAAGGCTACAAAGCCCAATAAAACACTAAAAGGTTTTCATTACTCAAAGAAACTCAGCGTAGGTATTGTTTTGTAGTTTTTGTTTTGCAAACACAAAGCAATAAGCAATCTGCAGGCATGTGGATGATTTAATGTCTGAGTTTCTTATTTTAACCTTTAACGTCTGTTATTGCATTTTCTTACGTGTTATTTTTTTGTTACACGCAGTGGTTGAAAGTAACTAAGTACATTTACTCAAGTACTGTCTTAAGTACAGATTTGACGTACTTGTACTTTACTTAACTGTTTAAATGTTATACTTCTTTGTAATTCTACTCCACTACGTTTCAGGAATAGCTCCTCCTCGACCAGCTTCAGCATTAAAACACTGCTTACACGTTCATGCATTACTAATAATAATCCAATTATATAATTATATAACACTCTTGATAGGGCCATTCTTCAATGTAATGAGTGATTTTACTTTTGATACTTCAGTATTTTGCTGACAATACTTTTGCTGTTTCTTCACGTGAGTAGATTTTTGAATGCAGGAGTATGTATTTTAGTTGTATTACTACCTTTACTTAAGTAAAGGATCTGCTTTCACCACTGTGTACTTTGTTAACTTGTTGCTGATGTACAGCACATTGAGATTACTTGTAATTAAATGTGCTACATATGTACATGTATATGATATATTAACATAATTGCATTGCGTTGCCTTAAATGGGTGAACCAACAGGCAAATTGCCCAAAAACTAAAGTTTCGTAAAACTTGCTGGGAAGCATTAGTCATAAGTGACCCTACATTCCAGGTCAAAATGGTTTTCATTGCTTGAGGCAAAACATGAGCTCTGATACCGCTTTTTGTTTCTGACTTAGCTGCATCATGTCATCTCCTCCCCTTCTCTCTCTCTCTGTAGTCTCTAATATTCCTGGGCTGTGTGGCGGCTGCAGGGCTCGGCCTCAACCTGCTGTGTCTGGCCATCTACCTGAGCTGTTTGTGCTGCTGCCGCAAAGAGGAAGAAGAGGAGAGCAAGAAGCCCAACTCCTGCTGTGTCACCTGGTCAGCTGTCGCTGCCGGCCTCATCACATGGTGAGAATATGGAGATGCAAACAAGATGTTATGACTAACTGCTGATTATAGTGCACACACACTCTCTGCTGATATCTGCCACTCTGTGTGTTTCCCCATTTTCTTTATTGGTCATTCAGTATTCCTAACAGGGAGCGGTAAATGGCATGATGTTTTCACAGCAAAGGCTCTCAATCTGTTTCTGCACATTCTGTATTCCCACATGAGATCTTATTAGTTCATAGTGCGTAGACTCTCTGTATATTTGTCCATACTGTATGTCTGTTTATCTGCCTGTCTCTGTTTTTCCCATTTGTATTCTCGAGGTGTTCAGGGTCTCTCTTTCTGGTCTACATACCTGTCAGTCCACCTTTCTCTTGAAATAAGATTAAGCTTCTATTTGCAGTTCTGCAGAAACTTGTGGTTTGGGTTCACAATAGCATTGGCAGTCTTCTTTATTCCGTTCCTTTTGATGAGATCACTCTGTGATCTGTATCTGCTAAGTCTCTTTTGCCTCTGTTAGACTGTGATGTGGTTGATGTGGATGAAATCTTTCTGATAACCCTTACCCCCTCTACATTTCAGACATAAAATGCACAAAAGAGTGAACCTTTTTCTTTGATTTGTACAAGCAGTGTTCCTTTTACATCAGTCTGGACATGTAATAAGCTATGGCCTCTGGTTTGAGGGGATATTTTCACAATCACCTTATAATTTACCAGCCCTGAGTTACATTAGCATAAAACAAAATAGCATTAGTTAGCATTCTCACTATCCCATTGTTGTGGGAGAAGCCATCCTGATGTGGGTGTATTATGAATATTCTGCTGGCAAAGTGTGATTGTGTATTACTGCCTGTGACAACCAACTGGAGACACGTCTTCACCTTGATGCCTTGAACGTCTGGATAGGAAGCGCCAACAAAGAGGTGCAGAAGTGAGTCCTAAAACCCGATAACGAGTTAGCATTTTTGCACTTCCAGTTCCTTCGTCTTGAAGTCAGTGGGTTTCTGAATGTGTTTTTGGTTAAATGCCTGAAATAAGGTCTGTGGTTAACACAAGCTTAAGAGATTTTCACTTTTTTGTTCTGCGACATAAAATGTGTCAGTAAATACCCCACTCATGAATTTTGAAGCTTTTACGTGTCTTAAAAAAGGTGGCTAAATGAGACTACAGAGTCTCTCTGGGACATTAAACTTGTCTACTCACTCGACCGCCTTTACAGCCTCGTTGTGTTTATACTCGCGCTCCTGCAAACTGTTTTAACTCAAACTTTCCCAAAGGCTTTTGTAGAAGAGGTAAGTGCGCGAAATCAAATTACAAGTTGGAAGCTTAGTGGTGGTGACGTTGAAGCCATGCGACCGTGGTGTAGTTCGTTTAAAGGAACTAGGAACCGGGGCGATGCTAAAATCCGGGGTTGGCCTACAAAAATACGTCATGCCTGAAGCACTACATGACATGTTGCTATACAGAACACAATTTGAGACAAATGCAATAATCTCTCTGTTGAGTAGCCTACAGTACTGTATGTTACTTTAGGTGCAGACGTAAAGAAAACGAGAAAATAAGACAAACATCATCATCAAGAGTTATAGGAATATTAAAAAATATTATAGGGATTATATACATTTGATTTGAAAAAAGTACATGAAGGTCACTATATCCTACCACATACTTTCCAAGTCTTGATAGGAATATGATATGAATATTACACAGGTCTTGAATCTAAGTACAGCTCAGAAATTATAATGGATTTTGTAAACCCATACAACACTTGTAAATAACATTTCCCCCAGCATGATGCTCGCCTGAACTAGCGGACTATAAAGTTTATCAAGCGTAGCCTATTTATTTTGCTTCTATAAAAAACCTCCTGTTTACTTCGCTGGCTGGATAATGCAACCCAAATAATGGAAAGCAGGCTGCAGGTTACTAATGGTGAGTAAAATTACATTTTTCATTAGTTCCATTTGTACAGATCTTCTGTCACCATCACAAGACAGAAAAATAATCATCTATAATGAATTTAAAGCTTAATTAATTTGTTAAACAACCCACTTAAATGGTTAAAATTAGACTATTTTAAAGGAGAAGAAATGGTTCCCTATTTTGAAGATGATATCTGACCCAGTGTTTCCCCTCATATTTAACAGCGGAGGAGCGATGCAGTAGATGTGATTTGTTTTGGCTGGAGGCTGCTGGATGGTCTATGGTGAACTGAAAACTTTCCTGATGTGAAATGACATTATGTTTAGCTGCGGTAAAGATGAATGATATCAGTATTATAGCCGTTAGCTGGTACACAGACAACCTAGAGCAGTTCATTATTTTTTTTACTTAGATCCAACTTTACATTCTGCTGCGGTGTCAAACTTCCAGATCAACCCTTAATGCTGCTGACAAACATGAACCGACACAACTATAGGGGCAAAGGTTCACTTACAGTCTTTTATAAAGTTACCAAAACACATGGACTGATGCAACATAGTCAGCACTTACATCACCATATAGAAGCTATTAGGTCAGTCAATGAGATGTGCTCTCCCCACAAAGTAGATAATTAAATTTGTTGCCAGAGGAGCAGATACTTCTCTCAACCATGTGACAGTCATGTTTAGCAACCAGTGGGTGATTAAATTAAGCCTCGATCATTACATCTATTTTTTTTCAGAGAAGGTTCATTGTTAAATGGAAATACACAGTAGTGTCATGGTTGTGTAAAATATCCTGAAAGCTCTGCAGCACTGCAGGTTAAAGCTTGACTTCTGTACCATCTGTAAGTGAATTACACTAATGATTTACATCCATCCTTTCTTCTTTGTTATATTACTGTGCCACGGCCCACATCTACTGAGTGCAAAATGTGAGAAAGTAAAATGAAATAAAATGAAATGCTTTCACAATGCCTTATCCAAAAGAGTTTTTAAAAGGAAACATTTAAAATATTGAACCCCCTCGATTCAAGGCTAAATGCTGGTCGCTAAAAGCATGATGACGAACGTTCTGTATGTCACATTGCCTTTGAATCACTACTCGTAAAAACAGCACTAAAGCAATAATCATATAACACTTTGCTTGATGTCGCAAGACACATTTATTCAGTGCTTTCTCTCTGCTAAGGGTCGCAAATGGCTTCTGTTCCCACCCAAGTCAACCAGTCTTCATTACATGATATTTAGTTATTTATGTGCAGTTTCTTAAAATGTAGAGTGACTCAAAAGTGGCAGCCCTCCTCACATTAAAGATGTATGTTGCAAATTCAAAATTAGAAGAGTGAAAATACAGCTGCAAGCACCAACGAGCAGAAGCCAAGGACCATGGGAACTGTGGGCACTGTTGTGTAATGCCATACAGTACATTCACGTCTGCTGTTGGAAGCTCTTATGAACTGATTGTCTGGGTAGTGGATTAGATTTTAAACCTATCTGTAAAAAATGTATCTCAGCCTTAAGACTTATTGGTTTGTAAGAACCAGGTACTTTTAGTTAATAAGAACAAGAAGCGCTTCATGCCTGACTTAAAATATAGTGAAATATAGACTGTAAATATAGTACCCAGGAAAAAATACAACCACATTGTTCATAAGTTCTGTGCTTTTCACATCTTTAACTTCTCCATCCTGTATCACCACTGACTCAGTCTTTACAAACACAGTGCAGTCACTAGCCTATTTGAAACCACAGAACTATAAAAAAAAAACAAAAAAACATCTACAATCTAACACAAACTCCATTGCATATACTATGTGGGTAACTGTTCTTTAATGGAAAAGTGTGTCAGTAAAAGCAAAATGTGATAAAGTATAATGGAAACATACCTAGCGAATAAAGCACGAGGTACATGAAGCGTGTGACTTAACCGTCCACTGAAGAGACAGAAATATCACATCTGTGATAAAGATGAGGAGACTGTAACCTTTGGAAAAAATAGAGTCTGCACACTAGATAATGCTCCCATGAACATATCCTATAGGCCTATACCACCTATACTTCTGTCCAGCACCTACTATTCATCACGTTTGGATGTGCATGCTTTTGTAAACTTTTTTTGCCAGACTCTAACCTTTGTCAAATGAATACATGAACAAACATAAATGCCATATTTCCATCACGTTTTCCACATCGTTTTTTAACACACTTTTAATTATAGTCGTCTTGTTGCGCCCTCTTCTTCTGCCATGGTTTAATGGCACCCTAGTGAAGAATTGGCACCACCAGCTGTTTACGCAACTCCTAATATTTGCATAACCGTAGTGGAAGGAAATGCACATTAATTTGCATTTTTTTTGCTTATTTTCTGGAAATTTGGTTAAAATTTGCGCGAAATTTGGATGGAAACTTGACTTACTTTGAATGGACTGAATATACACTATATTTAATGAGTAGCTTTTCTCCTTCTCTTTAATTTTGTGAAGGATTTAAAAACATACTTTTTTCTTATTTTACAAATGTGTAATTATGTCCATATACCCTGAGAGATCTTTGTGGAATAAAGTGTAAGTCTAAGTCTTGTCCCAGCTTGTTGATGATTTAGTGACAGAGCTGGTCTTCAGACAGCCCCCACACTCTACCCTTCTGCAAGATTTCTACCTTCTAAACAAAATCATATCCATCTGTCTGGTCTTCACTAGCAGCTCAGGCTTTAAGTGGGAACCTCTGTTGCGTTATATACTGTAAACAGTACCGGTAGAAATATGTCATACATGTATCTTAAAAGTTGGTGTTGATTTAAAGAGCTTACATGGCCCGACTTGATGAGTTGTAAGACTTCATATTGTGAGATCAAAGAAGTAGGAGGAAACATCCTGTGGGAAATCATCTCTCCTTCATGTGATTCCCAACTTTGATTATGTCAATCTGCTGGATGTGCCGCAGTGATTGCCCAGTGGATTTTGGATTGGACTTGGGAACAGCAAAAA
Organism: Macquaria ambigua; assembly: GCA_008360985.2. NCBI lineage: Eukaryota > Metazoa > Chordata > Actinopteri > Centrarchiformes > Percichthyidae > Macquaria > Macquaria ambigua. The sequence continues at coordinate 4,606 of VMKM01000279.1, read as the reverse complement.
CTGGCTTCATTTTAATCTCATCAGTCCAGATCCTTCCCCTCTTTTCACCCTCACTTCTCTTCCCTATGTCCTCTTTTATTTTACTTCCTGTCCTTCCACACTCAGTCCTGTTCTCCTCTCTGCTTAAAGTCTTGCCGTCCTCCACTCTAATTATGTTTGACAGTGGCTGCAGCTGATACGCCGTGATGTCCATCCTAATTAACACTGATGAAACCAGAGCAGATGTCACTCAGCTGTGGTTGCAGCCCTGCCCATGGTGTAGCACATTAACTGTGTAATTATACTGTACTGTAAGTGATCAAGCTGCTCTTGAAGACATCTGGACTGATAGTTTGGTTTACTAAAATATAACCGTGATACTTTACACTTTAAATATTAAAATACAGTTCAAATTGAAATCCAATTTTGCTTTATTGGCATGACCATAATTAAGTACAGTATTTCCAAAGCAGGTTGTACATAGTTTACAATGCATGTATAACAATTTAGAAAAAATGCAACAATTCTTTTTCTAGAAGGTCTCAAATGTACATTGGAAAGTTAGAAGTGCCCTTAATTCCTGTCAATGTAGTATATAAGTCCATCATCCTGAACATGAACTGTAAGTTATTGGTCACAATGAACAATTGTGGGACAGACATGCAATTCAATTCAATTCAATTCAAAATTGAAAATACTTAATTCGTCCCTCAAGGTGCAATTTGAGGAAAGCATGTTTGCAAACCCAAAAACCCGAAAATAATTCATTCATACGCATAATCCAATCTAGAAATACTAAATATGATAATGGAAAGCAAAAAGGTGAATGAAGCACCACTTAAGCACATTATGTCAAAAAGTGCAAGTGTATTTATCAATCTATACACAAGGTAAACTAACTCCTGTATTGCAACTGTTTACAAGTCTTAGGGCGTCTGGAATAAAACCAAACTTCCTTTTGTTTGTGCTACTTAAAGTTGTGATAAAAGACGTGTGGGGTCATTGATAAGCTTACACGCCTTTTTGAGGACTTGTTCAGCATTAAGCTGTCCAAGGGATCTTTATGTTTTGCCAGCAAATAAATGAAAATTTAAAATACGTTGAGAAAACATTGTCAGTATTCTCCAACCTACTCCAAAGGAGTTTAATTTACATAGGCAGTCGAGACACGGCACAGACTTTTTCACGATGGCAGCAGGGTTTCCGTTGCTCATGTAAATGGTTCATCAGAAGTTTTCCTTTCCAGGACACTTGAAATATTTATTTGTATTTGTTTATTGTGATAGTCTTCTGTTGCCAATCAGAAAGTGGAAATGAGAATGGAGGACATATGAAAGGGGAGGGAGACAGAAAGGAAGAGAGATAAGCTGTCTGTTTGATATCAGTGTCCTCCATTGGATCCCATACAGAAATGCTTTGGCACACCATTAGCTTTTCAGTGCCTACAGTATTAGCAATAAAAGCATACCAGCAGTAGTGTTTTAAAGCCCTCATTCACTTTTTTGGAGGGGTCATCTATTTTTAGTAACTAACAATTTATAACTTGGTTTTTATTGCATCTCAGGCCTTAAATTGACTATTTTGGAAGTCTTTTAGCTCTGAAAATTGAGATGTATGCATGAAAAATTTAGAAAGGAACTATCTGTGTTTTGTATTATAGGCCTACTGCATATTAAGGGGATTTTGAGGGTGGCCCTTGCTGAGACTTGAGGCGGGCAGAGTAAAATCTAAAATTCATCCGTCTATATTTGTCATCTCAGGAGAGTCATCGCTGCCATTCTGAGGCAAAATCTCAAATATTCAAACATGTCTGAGTCTATTCGTAGTGGCCAAGGGCATTTCTCTGCTGCAGGCTGAAGCTTTTGGTTCCTTTTTTGAATTCCCCTCAATGTCTTTTACCCACTGTTTCATTCATCAACATGACAGTTTGGACTTTAGCTCAGTACATGCTTACTCAAATCTATGATATTCTTTCTCTTTGAATTAGACTGTAGATATTTCGAGCAGCAGCACTAAGGGAACTGGAAGGACAGAGAGAGTGAAAGAGGGGTAAGAAAAGAGAGATAGTCTCTCTCTGCCTCTCAGTCCTCCCAGTTTCCTTATATTAATTAGATTCTAGCCTTATAATATTTGCATGGTTCAAAGAAGTCCATGTTTCTCCAGGCTGCTTTTACCCAACGCATTCTCTACGTCTGTGGCATTAGAGGATCTGTTTAGACTCACTGAGATGAAAGGAGAGCAACTCCCGTGGTGTTTTTTCTTTTGTAGGTGATGTTATTTGGTGGGGAACAAAAAAGAAAAAAACATCCAACAAATAAAATGTACCAGTATATGCATCATCAGTGGATTATTATTAAATGTGGGTGCAGGAAGCAAGGCAAATCTTCTCTCATTTGTTTTCTGCTTTTTTTCTGTCTTGCTCTGTTTGTCTCATTGTCCTGCTCTCTGCTTTTGTGTCATATCATCTGTTGTAAACTGTCTGTCTCCCTGTCTGCTTATATACAGTTTATACTGTCTGCTTGTATCACTGTCAGTCTGTCTATTTTGGTCTGTTTGTATCTGCCACTTCCTGTCTCTCTCCAAACTGTTGTTTTTTTTTGTTTTTTTTTCATGTCTACTCTGTCTTTAATGTACTTCCTCCCCTTTACTATGCCTCTCCCTGAGAGTTATGTTAAGACCTGCAGAGTGGGTGGTTTACCTGCAGGGGGTCAGTTAATGAGACTCTGTCATTGTTGTACTAATTAGGAAAATAGCCCCTGTTGTTCTGCTTCACCTGCACTCAGCATCGACCACCACACTGCTGCACAGCTACAACTGCTCTGCCAGACTTCAGCGATTCCAGGTGAACGCTGCATGAAGCAGCGCTGACGGTGGATTTATAGTCTCTCTTTTCTGCTTAACGCTTATCCGGAGCATCAGGGAGGAATCCACAAGGTTAAGGATACAGCTCTAAGACTCAATTAGGCTGACTCCTGCTTACCCTCTCTTTGGTGCTGACCTGACCTGCCTCTGGCCTTCATCTGGAGCACATTTAGTGAATGCGACAGTGGTGGTTTATAGCAGTGATTCCCAACCAGGGGTACACCAGGGGGTACTTCGGCAGTTGCTTGGGGGGTACGTGGAAAAGCTTGTGGAGTAGAAATCACAATTTAATGGATAAAACGGTTGAAATAGTTAACTAAAAGTAACGTTAATGGATAAATAGTAATAGCTACAAGTAATGGATACATTGTTGAACTATTTAGCTAGAAGTAATATATTTATCTATTAACAGTTGAAATAGTTTGCTAAAAGTAATAGATAAACTATTGAAATAGTCAGCAGAAAGTATTGGATGAATGGTTAGAATATCTCAAAGTAATGGATTTATCCATTAATGTTGAAATAGTTAGCTAAAAGTAATGGATACATCATGAAAAAGCTAAAAGTAATGGGTACATGGCTGAAATGAATGGTAAGAGAGCTGTAAGTGAATGCGACGATTAAGAGATTAGAGAAAGCTGTGTTGATGTTTTATGGTTTATTAGATAAATGAAGAGGCACCTGTATTCATAAAACCTTGTAGAATTAATTAGGTAAAATACTGATCTATAATAAATCAAAGCTAAATAGCCATATACTGTATCTGTTCAACTCTAGGGAGTAATATGGGTCCCAGTTAAGCACTATTCCTCCCTGTTTTATATTAACAGACACTGATTATCAGATAACGTAGTGAGTTCTGAGTCAGTCTGAGCCAGTGTGTGAGGTAGCTATACCCAATGTAATCCAGTACAACGGCTCTGCAGTAATGACGCTTTTATAGTTGTGTTGATTCATTTCTGTGGTCATTTTGGAGGCTATATTGTGTGCTGCCGTTGAAATGTATTGCGTCATATTGAAAGAGGATGGGCAAAATATTATTAGAAACAGCTTTTATTTTATAATGCAGTATAATTCAATAAGTCCATAAACTACAGCCTCCAAAATAACCACATACAGATGGGCGATAAATTAAAAGAAAAACCCGAATAAATGCAGATGTTTGCATATAAAGAAAGTTTGAATACTGCACTACACAGTCAGCAGATCTCAAACCAGTTAAACAGTCTAATGGGAGATTTTGGAGCAACATGTTAGACAGCACTCTCCTTCACCCGCATCAAAACACCAAATGAGTCAATATTTTATGGCAGAATGGTGTTCATCCCTCTAGTAGAGACACTCTCAGAATCTCTGCCAAGGAGCAATGAAACACTGAATGTTTCAGAAATGTAGGCTTCACTGCAGGGCTGTTGAGTTGGATTGCACTGGAGGTGGTGTACTTGACAAACTGGTGACTGTCAGCTGAGGTGCTAAGCCATGCCATCTCCTGAGTCTTACAGATCCTGACTGCATCTCATCTTATGATCAATTTAGTGTGATGTGTGACTGTGTGATGGTCTAACCAAAAGCCTTACTCGTTACAGTAACTTTATGGCTTTTGCTGTGTCATTTAGTGACTTGTTTTCCCTGAAAGTTAATGTTGTATTTCATGAAAAGATAATAATTTCCCCTGAGGTTAGCATGGGTGGTCTTTATTTCAGGTGAGCCCCCCTTCTACTATGAAACACAGTAGGAAACCCTGGCATTTTACTGCACTGGGATT